>JASAUF010000055.1:0-600000 GCA_030180095.1 Magnolia changhungtana | reverse complement strand
ACGTTATCATCAAACCATTTATGCATGTTATAATTAAAGAGAGATGCCTATCATCCAACACATAAATTTATTTCACAACAAATTAGCATATTCAATAGCAAGGTAAGTAACTCGATTAGAGAAATCATGTCATCATCTATATCCAGATTGATGAAATTAAGTGGGAAGCTTAAAGGGTTAGTCCTCATCTTGACCAAGTATCCTAGTTGTATGTGGCCCGCTAGATGACGTGTAACTACAATCCAATATGGTCAAATCCGATCGATAGGCATTTGGCCATGACTTAATCAAAGCATTAAGGAAGACCGTTAATAATTAACATTTTATGGATAGTAGACTCGTCAAAACTCACTAAGTTAATTCAACAATGAATAGATGAGAAGTGTTTCGATTTACCTCGGTTGGTAGCTCGACTCAGCGACTCGATGGAAACCCATCACCAAGCAACTACAAGGCTTAGAGTAGGTCAAGCCCACACTCAGCCCAACTTCACCGAGTTAACTCAGCAGGAATAACCCAAAATCCCAAATCTCTCTCCTTCCTCTTCCTTCCTTTCTCTCTCTCTCCCTTTTTCTCTCTTTCTTCCCTTTTTTCTTTCTTATCTTATTATTTTTTTCCTTGCTGGAATCCCAGCTGGACTAGGCCACTCGACCTAGTCAACTCAGTCCCAAAACTGAGCCGACTCGATTTTTGACCAAACAGCAGCCCTCTCTCTCTCTCTCTCTTTTTCCTTCCCTGTTCCTTCCTTTCTTCCTCTAGCTTAGAGAGGTTTGACAACCTCCAGACTCGACGTAGCAACGACCCAGCTGGGTACCGGACTGAGTCAGTTCTGTGGGTCAGCTCGACCCCGCCGCCGTCTCTCTCTCTCTGCCCTTTTGTCCCCTGTTTCTTCTTCCTTTCTTTCTATCTCTTTTCTTCCTCTCCTTTCTCTTTCTTCCTTTCCTGTTGGAGCTCCAACAAGACTCCAGCCCAGAAATCATGTGGTGTGGCAATGGTGGGTGCGGCAATGGCGGGTGCGGCAATGACAACGGCAAAGGCAGCGGCCCTGAGCGACACCACCTCGCCTGCTCTCTCTATCTTCTCCTCTTCCTCTTCTCTTTTCTCTCGTTCCTCTCTTCTGTTTTCTTTCTTTCTTCTTCTTCTTCTTTCCTTTCTTACTCCCTCTCCCTCTGTTGCTTCTAGCAACACTTGGAACGAGTCGGCCTGACCAAGCAGGTGCGGCATCGATGCCTCTCAGCAATCTCTCTCTCGTTCTCTTTCTTTCCTTTTTTTTTTCTTTCTGAATGGCTACCCTAAAAGGAGGGCTCTTATAGGTTTTATTTCCCTTATTGTAGGTGGGTTTAAATCAAAAGCTAATCAAAGATTAGCTCACGGAGTCGGGAGTTAATCCGCGCCCAACTTGAGATTCCTATTGCTAACTATGCTGATTTCATCCACCTAAGCTTGTAAGGTCATGATCCGATCACATGGACAGACTTCTGGTAATCTTGGTTGTCGTTCAAACGACCCGGATCAACAAATGGGTCCCACCCTGCACTGATGAGTTCTTTGCTAAAATAGGGGAGATGATTTCCATGTCAATGGCAGATTGCCATTGGACGGCTGAGCACGTGATCAGCAGCGTTCGGACGGTGTTGATTTCCCCTTTGATGACCGTGGGGCCCACAGAATGGATAACGTTTAATGCCACTTGAACATTTGGCTATAACAGCGGCATCGGGAGAAGATCTTAGATTACAACTAAGGACACCCTGTTCTCGAGGGCTGGGATTCATTTACAACGGACGACTGAGATGAACAGAGAGTTCTTCACATGGATTCGTCCAGTTGTGTGGGAGAGTCTCTCCGTTTTTGGAAAGGGAAGAAACACACATTTTCTCCATTTTTGGAAAGTGGTTGCGCACAGTCCAATCATGCTCGTGTTTGTGTAGCAACATGCGTGATCGATCGGGTGGAGCTTTGGGGGCATGGACAGCTTCAAAACCCCAACCAGATGGATGGTTTGGATCAAGCGTTGGTGGCCCATGATCATCAAAATCAATGGCATTTTTCAAATGCTTTCTTTGGCGGGAGAAAATGAGAGGAAAACTCTCTCTGGAGATCGGGTCAATCTAATTTGACCAGGCTTCCAGTTTCAGTGCACAACGAGCGCACGTATTTGTTGTGCACTCACAGCAAATGTGAGGTCCATAGTGATGTCTGTGATCCCATCCACTCTGTTCATCTGTTTTGTCAGCCCAAAATAGGGTCCAATCCAACGAATTAGGCTGATCCAAGTCTTAAGTGGGCCATATCAGCTTGAAAATTTGCCTTTGAGTGCCAATTATCGTCAACTCATTGATAATTTGTGGTTCACTCATGAGATCAGGACCGTTCATCTAGCTAGTGGGCCAATCAAGTCCACAACCCAGTATTATTTTACATAAGAATATGTATATATACATATATATTGCATTATTTTATCTTTAAATATAATTACTAACATATTATATTATATATTAATAATCGCTTATTAATTAATAAAGTTTAATTGGTAATAGTATATATATATATATTTCCATAATTATCATTAAGAAAAGTGTACTATAGTTAATTTATGTAGTATTCTTATACATTCATTATAATAATTTTAGTGAATAATGTCTTAGATTATATAATAAAATATATTTTTATATTTGCTTAGTATAACATATTAATAGTCATAGATAGGTATCTATTTACAATCATTACTATTTATAACATATTTTTAGTAATAATATATAGTTAAAAATGCAAATATCAGTCAATGTACATCAATTATATGATAATGTGTTGGCATACAATTTATTTTATATATAGTTTAAATAATATACAAAAATTTGAATAATCCAAGTAATATATGCATTACTACGAATAACTATAAAATTACTTTGTATTATAGTATATATATGCAATCACATCACATTTGAAATGAATTATTAGGGTATTAACTTAAGATAGGGCATAGTGTGAATGTTCACCTAATCGGGATTGTATTTATACTAAGTCAGGTTCTCATGGTAACACCCGAGTACAGAAAAGTACGGGGTGTTACAATCTACCCCCCTTAAAGAAGAATCTCACCCACGAGATTCGATCATGCCCATCCATTTTTTTTTTCAGTACCCACTATGGTCTAGGGTTTGCTCAGATGACTTGAAGAAGAGTTTTACTATTATCCCATATTTATATATTTGTGTGTGTAATAAGAATAGTAGTTTATGCTCTCAATGTTCGGGTTAACGCGAACAGATAGTTATGGTCGGCCTGGGCCCGATACGCTAAACTTCTGCCTGGTCAGGCAGTGAGTCTACTAGCATCCTTCATAATCCCAATGAGTATCGATCTTCTACTTGATCAGGGCATTGGGATCATTGTAATCATTAGGATTTAGAATTTACGTCAAACCGTATATACTTTGCTTAAACATGGTTCCGTCTATTTGTGTTCCCAATCATTCTATTCATTTGAGATATGTTATCTAATTTCCTATTTTCCCAATGAATAGGCCTAAATGATTTATTATACTTCAATGTCGTAATTTAGCTATCTAGGGTGCTATCCTAGAATCTATAATTTTAACTATTTCTAATTATTTTAGTCACATTACTATACATTCTCAAAATTTTATAATCCTTACAAAGTACCTTATAACTACTAAGGAAGATCTTTAAAGGTTGTACCTTGGTGGCTGAAGTTGTTGTACTAGAGGGAAGATCCTCTCATCTCATCATTTCTTAAAACACTGCTTCAAGAAGTGACCTGGTGTTGAGGCATAAAAATGGGAAAAGATTGAAGAAAGGAAGATTGAAAAGTAAGAAAATATAAAGGAAATACAAGAAGAAGAAGAAGAAGGAGAGGTGTCTTTGAGGTGGTTTACACAAGTCCGTGCAAATGATATTGATTGCGCGGGTCTGTGCAACCCAAAAACTAGTTGCGCAGACTCGCGCAACTGATTTCACGAAGTGATTCCCATGAACGGTCAAGATTGATGAAAAGTGGTTTCCATGGCACTAAAATCGAGGTTTTACACGTGTGGAGGCCTATAAATACCCCCTCCCCCCTTCATTTGGACGGATCGAAGATTTTGGAGAAGAAGCAGAGCAAGAAAGAAGACTGAAGGTAGGAGTGAAGAAGCACCGATGGTTTGCATGGGTCCACACAACCCATATCGGTTGCGCAGGTCCGTGCAACCAGCCTGCCCTACAATCTATGATTATAAGAAGCCGATGCATTGTTGAAATAATCAATCTCCAGATTTTCTTATGTCCAAGCTCCAAGAAGAGAAATCAGTTGATCTGATTTACATCATGTTCCTCTTAAAAGAGATGATCAAGTCAAGAGTTGAAGTGCTTGGACATTTGAACTTTATTAATTTCTGTGTTTTCTAAATAATCTATCTTGGAATCAAGGGATACTTGAGGATGTAAATGAACTCAGTATTAATAATATGATGGTTGTTCTTAATGAACTCTTTCTCTGTTATGCTTGAATAAGATAATTTTCCAAATAAAATGCATTTGTTTCTTGTTCGAAACAAAATGACGACTCTGCTGGGGATGTTTCATCTTATTTAATATTAACATTGAGATAGTTATAGAACTTTCATCATGTTTGGCGTCTTCCTGATGCCAAAATGGCGACTCTGCTAGGGAAACATCCTCCCCTTCATCTCTAAGATAGATTATTCAATTCTTTAAACACTAACTATAGTTATATTTATAATTGAAAGAATCCAACTACAAATTACAACCAATAGTAATTTCTGTGAGGAAAGTGAGCTTTCGTTTCACTCCGATCAGATTCAAGATAGAATATGCACCAAACCAACTCCCGGAATACATAACTCAACTTCATATAACAAAAAACAACCCGACTCAAGCAACAGTTGTGGTTGTGTCTTCTTCGATTGAATCGTTGGAAGGAGATAAGGGCTGGACTATTGTGATATCTCGTAGGACGAGAGCACGAAATACCAGAATGAATCCGCCTTCTCCAAGAGTTAGAGGGCCAATAACGCATAATGTAGCTAGGAGGAATCCTGAACTCGTTCCTCCTATGATATATCCCGGGCAGATAGTTCCGCAGTTAATGTCGCGCGACTTCCCAGCTTTGGTCACCCTAAGGGTCAGATGGATGAAAGCAGAAAGGTAAATCATTATTAGCAAGTTCACCAATGCCTGTATCGTCCCAATCGATCAATGACAATGGGAGCGTAGAGAAGTCAAATGAAACTCCATCCTCTCCTGTCTTTGTAAGTCCTATTATGTTGACGTATTCCCACCCCACTCCAACTACAGCTTCGTCGAAGAGTGGAGAAGCTGTAGTAAATATGGCCGGGACAAATTAGGACAATATGCCCACTACAGAGGATCGCATGAATGAGATGGCAGAAGCATAAAGAGCACTAATGGAAAAGTGCAAAAATCTTAAAGAAGCCTTAGCGACCCTTGCACACAATGTAGCCCAGATAGCGGCTCCCCTGATGATAGGCATAATGAATGGACAAGAAAACTAATCTGAAGGCTTTCAACCACAAGGGGCAGGATCACTGGGGTCTGTTCTAGCAGCAAGAACCATGACACAAGATGAGGTGAGACAAGTCGTCGAAGAAGCTGTCAGAGTAAAGAGAGAGAGAGAGAGCATGAGAATACTGGCCATTTCAGATACCGAACGTCATATCCAAGAGAGGTAGAAGACGTCCTGTTTCCAGCCAACTTCAAACATCCAGATTTTCAGAAGTTTAACGGAGAAGGATCACTAAAGGAACACCTAATGCACTTCATCACTAGCATGGGGAATTTTTCTAAAATATCGTAGTATTGTTTACAATTATTCGGATCATCCCTGACAAACAAAACATTCCGATGGTATTTCAGTCTAACCCTGGGGTCGATACGTACCCGGGAATAAATGTAGGATGCCTTCATGTCAAACTTCTCTTCAGAGCGTGATGTTAGTATTATGAAATTGGCTTCCGTGCTGCAGAGAGAAGGAGAACCGGTAGAAAAGTTTATAGATGGGTGGAAGACATTGGGGGCTTCGTATAGGCAGTTGCCGGAAGAAAAGGAACAGGTCAAGATGTGTTTGAACTCCTATCACGCCCCAAACTCGGAAACCGGGCTCACAAAATTCCTGATCGCCGAATTCGACGCCGACAGCCTCCGTAGAACCCCATTCTCGGCTCCTAGTGCCCATACACCAGGTTTCAATCCTAGGATGTTACAAGGAGGATTTTCAACATCAGTTTAATTCGTCATAAGCATAATCAAAGGCATAACCCACAAACAACAACCAAAAACTCCATCACATTTCCACTATGATAAAAAACTTTACAAGGACAGTGAGCATAAAGGGAAATACAAGATTATAGACAAAAAGCTCCAAAATGATCTGCTATGCGCTCCAACCTCAGCGCTGTTGCGTCCTAACATCACCTGCACGCAACGGTCGTGCATAAGCTTATAGAAAGCTTAGAGGGTGGTGAAAGTGTGTGCACAAGGTAGTAATGCAATTATGAAATATTAGAGTAATGCGGAACATGCTAGTGAATCCATGAATACCGTTAGCCGTACCAAGGCTATGCAATGCAAGACATGAATGATGTCGGCCATACCAAGGCTATGCGATGCAAGATGCAAGTCAAGCATACAAATCCTCATCTAAGTCCATATATCAATACAGCTCAAATTCAAGATATCACCGGGGTCTAGTACATCTAAACCAGATTGCCGCCCCATCGCGCGCAATAAGGTAAGTGGAAGAAACCTCACTACCCGCTTGCCAATATCGGGCTCGGCTCGTCAATAGCGGACCCATTCCTTGAGCTGGTCAGACTCAGCCTAGCTTTGCCCTCTCCTCTCAGGTGGGTAAGGCCGCACCCCCTTCCAACCGACCACAACATAGTGGAAAGCGCAGCCGTCTGGTAATCGACAATCAACGCTCCTGCACCCACTCGGTCTAGACATTGGAGCAACCTCTTGGTACCATAAGGGTTTAGGAACTTTCACCCAGGGATATCTATAGCACCCCATGTAGAATAAGATATCCGGTATCCAATCCTGCCAACCACGATATGCCTATGGAGGTTAGGCCCTGATGTCGCTAGGGCGTACAGTAACCATATCACATGATGCGAATGCATGAATCACACTATCCAGTCATGCAGCAATCCTGCACATCCCGTACGCTCATCTGGGGCAATCCCGCCTAACCGGGAGACCCTAAACAATCCGCCCGAAGGCATATGCTATGATCAGTCACTTCTCATATCAAGCATACATATGATGCGTATGATCATGAATCATAGAACTATATTAAACATGTTATATGGCAATGACTGTTGTTTATAACGAAGATGGGCCTAGACGGCCTACAAGTATGGGCCTAACAATGAGCCCTAGGGAGAGTCATAATGCAGACATTTAACCAACATTATTCTACAATGTGGATGTCAAACCAACATTGCCCCCAAGGCACGGCTGTCACAACGTCATTACACAAGCCATGGTAGGGTCATACATCTTAATGGACTTGTGTACATTTAATTGGGCCTCGACCCATGGGCGTTAGGTACAACAAATGGGCCATATAACATGGGCCTTAAATATATCATATGGGCCTCAATGGTTGGGCCCTAACTACATCAAGATGGGCCTAATCATATGGGCCTCATGCATATCCAGATGGGCCTCATACATATATCAAAGTGGGGTCCACTTGAACTATAGATCAGACTCATTCTTTAACTCACGCCAAGAAATGAGCTTCTAAGGCGGTTTGTAACGCCCTGAAAATCGGGGGTCGAGCATAATCTCAACTCCCGAGTTCCAGAACATCACTTATGCAACAAAATGAATGATGATTGAATGTTGACTGTATTCGTGCATTGAACATGAGTGAGATTAAGCTAAAACAACATATCATACTCCAGAGACAGTTAAAGTTGCAAGCGGAAGACTGTAATAGATAGACAAAATATATAAACTATGATGAGTCTCCAGAGTGTGATAACATTTCCAGGTTAAATAATTACAAGGACAATTCTAAAATATACCTAATGTGATGACGTGTAAAGTCTCCTATCCCAAATACCATAACCCGTCAAGATACATACCGTGTCTTCATAGACTGTCGAGAGAGATCTGAGATAGGAGAACTCCTCCTCATCACCATAGAAGTAGTCCCTCTCTGCTTCATAAGTATCGCCATCATCCGAAATTCAACAATTACGTTTGGTGTGTACAACACCGTCCCGTAACGTGGGAGTGAGTAGCTAACTCAGTGGAACAATAAAGCATAAGTTAACATGTTATCGATGCAGTCAAGCAGTAATGATAAAGCAGTAAATCAAGCACTCCTAGTTACTCTGATTAATGCAAGTATGAATGCAGGTATGATGGATGCCCTCACCGACATACTCCCTCATGCGACACCATCTCACGTTCGCGCATGCTTACATCCCACGTGCTCCACATCTTCCAGGCACATGCGATGCATGATGAGCATGATTACCGAGTTTTTAATTAGTCCATTTCAAACAGCAGGATTGGGAAACTAAGGTACCTCCCTTGTATCATTCCCAAACATGATCCATTCTAGGGTCGTCAGTCCTAGTTAATATCAGACGATGGTGTATTTTCTAGGTCACTGCAGAGGCTGCCAGGGCTGTTACGCACAAAAGGTTGCACCACTCCCCCATCACCCCTTAAACGATTCATCACTATACAGAAACAGGCCTAGTTCATACTCTATATATCGCGGCGAACCCTAAGGCACGCTGCAACTTCAGAATATGCTCGCGGTCACTACAAAGGGCTGCCAGGGCTGTTACGCACAAAGGTTGCACCACTCCCCCATCACCTTATCAATGTAGGCCGACAGCGCGAATATAGTGTCCCATACCACCATAATCGGCTCACGAGTTAAGTTGCTCACTGGTCACTACGGGGAGGCACGTAGCCCCTCGTGAGGCGACAAACCACGGTGTCCCATACCACCATGCCCGGCTCATGAGTCTTAGCGGATCGAGGTACCATGGTTAAAAGGGTTTTCACTGGTAAGTTTGGTACCCTAGGTTCAAGCAGTAGCGACCAAATATGGTGAACATACATTAGACAAATCGGGTTACATAACAAGCTCGGCTAGCTCGAGCGCACAACAAGTTGAACGACATGAAGTGCATAAGCACTTCGCGTGGCCAACCACTATCGCCAACCGAAGTACGACTCGAGTTCGTCGAACACATCACACGTGGCGACATGAAACTCAACCACGACCTCCAATCTAGTACCGATTGTCTGGACTATAATCATAGCCCCAAACACAATCAATTGTCATCCATAGCATGTGGAGTAAAGCATGATAAACAAAGTAATTCAAGCATAATAAATAAAGTAATTCAAACATGCTAGTAGGCATGTTAAAAGCATATTATAAAGCATGATATAAAGCATGTTGTAAACACTACATTAATAGGAATACAAACACATGTATTGTAAATAAGTGTTTTAAGTGATCAACCTCATGGAGGTAATCATACACGTCGCTAGGGTAGTTGAGAATCCAATCTCAACACCCTCCTAAGGCATCAACATTCAAACACTTGCTCACACAAGCATTTTCACAAACACTTAAGTACACTAGTACAACATACATGGTGTATGTGAGCATAAACATGTATTAGGGCTATCCTTTAGCCAAGTGAGTATTTTATTCATGTATAATATATTACTACAACAAATAATCATGATAAATACATCTCCAAAATTTATACGTATACAGTATTTTCTAGAATACGCATTTTCAACATACATAGTGTATACAAGCAAACATGTATTACGGCGATTCCCTTCGCCAAGCAAATATTTTATACGCACATAATATATTTATACGACGATTAATCATGAGAAACACATCGCTAAAATATACATGTATACGGTACTTCGTACAATACCGTATTTCTACATACATAGTGTTTGTTAGTAAACATGTATTTAGGCGAATCCTTTCGCCAAGCTAGTATTTTAATCATGTATTGTATAATCATATATTAAATAAATATGTCAAACATTATTCCAAAAGAAATACGTATACGGTATTTCTAAAATACGTAATTTCAACATACGTCGCATTTACAAGTGAACATATATTTTGGCGGTTCCTTTCACTAAACTAGTATTTTATTCATATATTATATAATCATACATTAACTAAACATGTCAAACATTTATCCAAAAAAAATACGTATACGGTATTTCTACGTATACCTAGAATATGTGAAATTCCATATTTCACAACGTTAATCAAAACAGGAAACGGAAAGCACTTTGTACATGTGCAATTGCAAGCAGATCATGAATCTACCATTATCTGACATTGAAAGCGTTGAAAACCGTAACTTATACACTTAAAGTCCTCACCTTTGCCTTTGGAAACGAAACGAATCAAAGAAGGGTAGAAGAACTTCAGTATACGGAGATTTCTAACCTAAAGAGCGGAATCGGTTAGTTGTTACGCAACCCACATCGATCCCACCTCAAATCGGACCTAGGGTTAGGGTTTCTTACCTTCAAATGGGACGGAAAACGCTGGAAAACGCCTAGAATAGGGCGGTGTAGGCCGTGTAACAAGCCAAAGCAAGAGGAGGAAATCGAACAACAATCTCCAAGTCTTTCTCTCTCTTTTCTCTCTCTCCCTCTAGGGTTTTCTCCAAAATTCGTATGGCTGTGAGAGGGGCTGTTCTAAGCTCCTTTTATAGCCACAAACATTACGAAATTAGACTCGGAGTTCAAGAAGTGCTGCTAATATAGGATTTTCGTCGCTTTTCCAATTCAAAAGGGAAGTTCGGTGGCCCTCCTTGAACCAAACGTCGACTTAAGCTCACCATCGATGGATCTACGTGGGATTACGTTTTTGACTCGATCGGATACCCGGATCACACGTGGCGGACCACTTTCGATTCGACGGTCGGTGGGCCACGATCGAAATTCCAAGTACATGTAAATGTTCCTGAAATTTTTCTTAATCCGAGGGTGTAATTTGGTCCGATTCGACGGTCGGGTTGCTTATCTTATCTTGGTCAACGAATGATGCAGATCACTATTCCGGATATTTATTTTGGATGGGAATAGTGTTTTCACACTCCCTCGCTCAGAATCGAAACAAATGGCCATGGAACATCGGATGGAGCTGATTTTGAGATGATTGTTAAGCCCGGTGGGGCGGTCCTAGTTCCTTAGCTTCGGGTTAATCGGACTCCCAATGTGCGATCTAGACCTAATGAAAGTTTCGTTTCATTCCCGAGAGCAAACGGGAAATGAGTTTGGTTCTAAACTTTAGGGTAACCTAGCGCAATGATTATTCAAGTTTTGGGTCTTGCAACGTATTTAAAGCGATTGAACGGATTTCGTAGCTAATCTGGTTTCACACCTAGTTACTTTGTCTCATTTCTAAAGGATTTAGTCCTATGAATTACTGAGTCGAGGTGGTACTCGGGCCTTTGGAGTTTGTATATAAAGTGATCCAAGTTATACTACTTAGCTAGTTTAAGATAGTGTCTAGGGTGAAAGTTATTAGAAAAATTGGAAGATCAAGGTGTGAAGGGTGAGGTTTGTGAAGGAAATGAGTTCAAAGGCGGCTTTAGACTTTGGGATTCAGTTCTGACAAGTTAATAAGGTATTACGATCGACCCATTGCCTAAGGTCATCTAATCCCAGGTTGGCAAAAATCCGGGGCGTTACACGGTTGGACAATTGGATGAACATACGCACCATGGTGGGCCCCATAGATAGATGGTGTGGGTGAGACAATGTGACCCACGTACTAGCTACTAGAATAGAGAGAGAGTTAGGGAGAGAGAGAAAGATAGAGTAGAGAGAGATAGAGAGAGATATAGAGAGAGATAGAGTAGAGAGTGAGATAGAGAGACAAATAGAGAGAAGGGTGTAGCACGTGGCTGCACCTTTTCATTTTTTTTCTTTTATTTTTCTTTTCTTTTTCTTTTCCTTTTTTCTTTTCTTTGCACTGACACAACAGAGGTGGGTCCCACGTAGGGCCCACCATATATATTATATATGGGAAAGGTACAATGCTCGAGCTGATTTTAACGTCCCATGAGGTCGATCGGTGTGGGCCCCACCGTTGATGTTTGCCAACATCTAACCCATCAGCCAGATGCACCATTCTAGCGTGGGCCTGGGTCTCGAAATTCAAGTCAGGCCGTGACTTGTGTGGGCCGCAACAGATACAACAGTTGGAAGGGCTACCCTCCATTTGAAACATTCATAATCATTTGTAGGCCCACCGAGACGGGGTCCACCAATCCAGCCCACCCATTGTGGGTGTCCCGCTTGAATGAAGGGTCCGACCAAGTTTCAGCCACACCCAAAGGTCAGGTGGGCCTCATGTCAGTGGTCACATCACCGCTAACCACCCCACAGGGACGGTACTAAGACCTCAGTGTAAAACGAGGTATCTCCACTCCGCTGCCAGTTGAGGTGTGGCATGGGCGGGGTTACATGCGTCCAGGAGGGGCCCCATGGGGATGTGGGTCCCACCGTCTAAATACGGTGGACGCCACAACGTGTAGTGATGTGGCCCACTCCAAATGGATGGACGGTGTGGATGGGGTGGGTCTCACACCCTTATCAGTGCACACGCCATGTTAGTACACCCCCTATCAGTTAACACTCCATGTTATCACACCCCCTGTTAGTTGACACTCCATGGTTTGCACACACCCAGCGTCAGTGCTCCCTCCACTGGTGACTGATGGTGGGTATGCACCCCATCAAGGTGGGTCCCACATGGACCACCTGTTAGGATCAGGCTAATATTTGTGCTTCCCCTTTCATCCGGGTGGCCCACCATTTAGATGGCCTATACCACAAATAAAAGGCCAAGGTGGCCCACCATTTGGATGGTGTGGATGAGATACATACATCAAGTGGGCCACAAGCCATCATACACAAAGAAAAAGGGAGAGAGAGAGAGAAAAAGATCGGTGAGGATGGAGGGGCCCTGCTACTATGGGTCCCTCTTGATACAAAATTTACATTAAGGTGGGTCCCACATATGTGGACCCTTAATCAAACAAAATGCATGAAAAACAAAGATCTAAGATCACCCACCACTTTCTTCTTGCACCAAAGGCTTCCTTAGCTCCTTAGCTTTGATTCTAATGGGGGAGATGAGATTTGGATGGTGAAGATGAGAGATGAGAGGGTAGGAAAGGTGGGCCACACTTGTTGCTTGGGAGAGGTGGGAGAGGCTTGGACATGTAGAGGGTTTGGGTTGCTTGGAAAGTGTTTTGAAAAAAGAGAGAGAGAGAGACTTGTAAAGGGAGAGATGGGTGATGGATGTGGTGTGATGGATGTGGTGGTGATGGATGTAAGAGCCACTTTTTTGACTTTTGTGGCACATGTTGTAAGAGAGGTATGGGCTTGTGTAAGAACTTTTTGACTTTTGGGGGTTGCTTGGGGAAGAGTATGAGGTGATGTGTACTTGACATGATGGGATTGATTGATGGATGATTGATGTGACATCTCGTAAAGATTCTCTTGGGTTTCGCACAGGTGGCATTTTTCTCGCACCGAATGCTGGCCCACATCTCCTGGCCAGATTATCGTCTCAGCGCACGAGTCGCGGCATCGGAACTGCGAAGACGGTGCGGTCACAATGGTACAAGTCTCGGGTTGAGTCAAATCAAATTAACAACATGTGAATCAAGGTCGCGTGCAACTCCAGTTAAGGGTCGAAGGTTGCCGAAATTCGACCGGAAAGACCGCGGGAACCTACGGAACGGTACGGTCTAGCATACGGGTCTTACAGCTCTCCCCTCCTAATAAAAATTTCGTCCTTGAAATTTACACAATCATCGTAACTAGTTATAACTCGTGAGAAAGAAGAGACATAGTATCATCATATAAAATCAGAAATAACATACAAAATACAACACATAATTAGTCATCATAGAGATGGGGATAACGCTCTCGAATCTCAGCCTCGCGCTCCCAAGAAGCCTCCTCAACAGAATGGTGACCCCACTGAACATTCACTAAGGGAATGACCTTGGTCCGGAGGACCTGCTCCTCCGATCAAGGATACAGACTGGCTGCTCAATATAGGAAGTGTCCTCACGAACCTCTAACGGCTGCCAATCCATGATAGGAATGATGTCTGACCCGCACTTCCTCAACATAGGGACAAGAAAAACGTTGTGGACGCCAGACAACTGAGATGGCAAGGCAAGCCGATAGGCCACGGCGCCAACGCGCCCAGTGATCTCAAAAGGTTCTATGAATCTCGGGGCAAGTTTTCCCTTTGCTCCAAATCGAACTACGCCCTTCATGGGCGAGACCTTGAGATACACATGGTCCCCTACATCAAACTCCAAGGGATGACGCCGACGATCAGCAAAACTCTTCTGCCTGCTCTGAGCTGTGCGCATCCTCTACCTAATGATATCGATAGCCTCTGACGTCTCTTGAACAAGCTCGGGTCCTAGGAGAAGGCGCTCTCCAACCTCGGTCCAACAACTGGGTGATTTGTATGGTTTGCCATATAGTGCCTCAAAAGGAGCCATGCCGATGGTCGCCTGATAGCTATTATTGTATGCGAACTCAGACAATCGCAAATGCTCATCCCAGCTACCCCCGAAATCAATCGCGCAAGCCCAAAGCATATCCTCAAGGATCTGATTGACCCTCTCGGTCTGGCCGTCGGTCTGCGGATGGTACGCGGTACTGAGCTGCAAATCAATCCCCATCGCTCTCTGGAAGCTCCCCCAAAACTGAGACGTAAACCTCGAATCTCGGTCAGAAACGATCGAGACTGGAATGCCATGCAGTCTCATAACCTCCTCGATAAATAACCTCGTAAGCCAGTCCATAGACCAAGTCGCACGCATCATGAGAAAATGTGCCGACTTTGTCAGACGATCCATAACAACCCAAATGGCGTCATGACCGCGTTGAGTCCTCGGCAAGCCCATAATGAAATCTGTCGACACATGCTCCCATTTCCACATTGGGACGCTCAACGGCTGCAATAGAACAGGGGGTCTCTGATGATCGGCCTTGACACGCTAGCATGTGTCAACTCGGCCACAAAACTAGCAATCTGGCACTTCATCTGTTAGTGCTATGATTTCATATCCCTTTGGTTGTCAAATTTTGTAGTGTCAAAACCTATATGTCTTGTACTTCTTGTGTTTCTTGTTTGTGACTACACACTGCTTCAAGACAAGATCATGAATGAAGAATGTTTTCAAGACAAGATCATAAATGAAGAATGTTTGCAAGACATGCCATGAATGAAGTCTACAAGAATAGAAGACTCCAAGTTTGCTTCTATCAAGTTCAAGATTAGAAGACTTCATCAAGACAAGTCAAGAATGTACCAAGCTCGAGAAAGACCATCAACTTGACTCAAGCTTCTACTTCAAGATCATCTGAGAATACAGACCTTCAAGACTTCAATGTCCATCTCACTTCAAGGTTTGTTTGACCTTAGATTGACCTTAGGTTGGTCTGTATGATAGGTCATTCTGGATACATAATCCGAATATTTTAATTTACTTGGTGTGACTGTTCTAAGACCAGTCCTAGAAATCTTAAGACCAGTCCTAGCTTTGCTTCGACCAATCTTAGGTTTCTCAGGACCAGTCCTAGGTTGTTATAGATTTTCAGATTTTCCTTGTTGTCCTTTGACCAGTCTTAGACTTTCTTCGACCAGTCCTGGGAAGTCCTACGACTCATCCTTAGACCGGTCGTAGTCCTACGACTCGAACTCCAGCGACTTATCTCGTGTCTCACGACCAGTCATAGGTGGTCCACGACCGGTCGTAGGCTACCTAAGACCAGTCGTGAGAATAGCAAATCTAATCCCGCGAAAATCTTTCAAAATCTTTGACGCTAAGACCAGTCCTAGGATTCTAAAACCAGTCGAAGATGGGATTTTTCAGGCTATAAATAATGCACGAATTTCAGAGTTTATTCATTCCATTCCATTCACTTCAAGCGATTTAAGGTTATACTCTGAGATAAGTTGTGATTATTTTTTAAGCTATTGTGCATATTTAATATTCCTTTTGTTAGCATTTTTCTATTGTGATTTTGATCCATATTCCAATCTTATTTAGAAAAGAGGAATTTGTGATATTCCTTCTTCTAGGATCAAAATCAAATAGACCTTGCTCTTCTTGATTTAATCTAAAATCAATTAGACATAGAACCATTCTTTATGTGAATATTGGACATTGAACGACGTATCATTCATCTACTCCGATTGGTTCTACTGGGCTACTTCAAAAGGAGATCCAGGTATTTTTACTTTGTAATTTACTTTCTCTGGTTTTGTCTGAGATTTGCGAGAAAAATCTCATTGTTTTGGTTATCCGAGGAGAGCCGAAAACTCAGTTGTGGGGGTTTTTGGATTGTGTAAGCCCGAGATAAAAGACACAATTGTGAAGGTTTTGGGTGAACTCAGTGAAAACCTATTTTGATAGTGTATGCTAATATCCCCTATGTGAGGATATTAGGAGTGGAGTAACATTCTATGTGGTCATTGGCTAACAGGTTGGTGAACACACAGGCGAACCATTATATATCGTTGTGTTATGGATGTGCTTGATTTCTTCATTCATTTATTCCTTTATTATTGTGGATTGCTTTTGTGGATGAATGTTGTAATTTTCATTTCAAGCAAGTGTGGTTGAATAGTGTAATAACTTAGGATTTATTTCTTTAAGTTATTCTTGATTTATTTTCCATATCATTTGTGTTTTCTAAATTGTTCTAGAAATAAGGTTGTCCTACCATAGGCCATTCGTTTTTTGGTGTAAGGTTGTCCTTAGAACTGATTTAGTATCATTATCATATTTCATGTGCTTTGAGATTGTTATTATTTCAGCATTGTTATTTATATCTTTTATTATTCCGTTGTTTTAAGTTTTATTTGGCATTGCCCTATTCACCCCCCCTCTAGGGCATATAGCTTGGCCCTTTCATCATCCCCGCCTAAAAATACTGTCGCCTCATATCACGGTACATCTTCGTCGAGCCAGGATGGATAGAAAACCGCGATCGATGTGCCTCGGTCATAAGATCTCTGCGTAACTCAAGAATATCCGGGACACATAATCGGCCTCTGAAGCGAAGTCCACCATTTGTACCAATCTGGCAATCTGCTTGACTCTCAAATGTCGCCTCAGCCATATAACTCTACAACGACTCATCAGCCTGCTGAGCCTCGATCACCCTTGCGACAAGAGAGGGTTAAATCGACAGGCTCAATAACTGCACGATAGAAGACTGCAGGCCAAACTCAAAATCATACTCTGCCACATCCTCAAGCATCCGCCACTCCTGAATCATCATATGTGCCACTAGGCCTCGTGGCTGATGGCTGAGGGCATCCGTTACCACGTTCGCCTTACCTGGGTGGTACTGAAGATCAAAGTCATAGTCCTTCAGGAGCTCCATCTAGCGCCTCTGCCTCATGTTCAACTCAGACTATGAGAAGAGGTACTTCAAGCTCTTGTGGTCGGAGAAGAGCTAGAACCTAACCCCATAGAGATAGTGCCTCCACACCTTCAGTGCGAAGACAACTGCTACCAACTCCAAATGATGCGTAGGGTAGTTCAGCTTGTGGATCTTGAGCTGGCAAGAAGCGAAGGCCACTGGTCTCCCGTGTTACATCAGGACAACACCCAAACCAATATGGGAGGCATCGGTGAATACAATAAATCCGTCACTCCCAGAGGGAAGAGTGAGGACAAGAGCGGACGTCAAACGATCCTTCAACTCCATAAATGCTCGCTCGCAGGCATCGCTCCAAATAAACTCCACGCCCTTCCGAGTCAACCTGGTCAGCGGGGCTGCAATATGAGAGAAGCCCTCAATAAAACGCTGGTAATTGCCCGTTAAACCAAGGAAACTGTGGATCTTGGACGCAGTCGTGGGTTGGCCCCACTGACGCACTACCTCAACCTTCGAGGGGTTCACTGCGACACCCTCCCTCGTCACTACATGACCGAGGAAGTTCACCACCTCCTGCCAAAACTCACACTTTTCCAACTTCGCATATAGCTGGTGTGTGTAGAAGACCACGTTCATCAACTGTATGAAGACCACGGGTGCATTGGTCAGTCTGAATGATATGACCTGAAACTCAAAATGACCGTAAGCGTCCTGAATGCCGTCTTCGGAATGTCCTCCTCTCAGACCTGAATCTGATGATAACCGGAATGTAAGTCAATCTTTGAAAAGAACTGTGCACCCTACACTGATCAAACAAATCATCAATCCTCGAGAGCGGGTACTTGTTCTTGATCATGACCTTATTGAGCTCGCGGTAGTCAACGCAGAGCCTCAACGATCCATCCTTCTTCTTTATGAAGAGTACCGGCGCTCCCCACGGCGAACTGCTCAAACGGATAAAGCTTAACTCACGCAACTCATCCAACTGCTTCTGCAGTTCCCACAACTCCAACGGTGCCATACGATATGGGGCCTTCGAAATAGGCCCTGTACCGGGCACGAGATCAATCTGAAACTCGGTGAGTCGATGAGGCGATAATCTCGGAATCTCCTAGAACACACCGGGAAAATCGCAAACAACAGGCAACTGGTCGAAGCTCACTGCTATGGGCTCCTCTATGACACACGACATCAAACAAGACAACGGCTCTCCTCTGGGCTTTGCAATGAACCGGAACTGCGGCACATCGGGTATACAAAACGTAACTGTCCTCGCGGAGCAGTCCAATATGGCATAGTACTCGGTAAGCTAATCCATGCCCAAGATGACATCGAACTCGGACATCGGCAATGCAAACAGATTGGTAGGTAAAAAGTTATCACCGACTAGAACGGGGCAAGATGAGCAAAATCTGCCCAACACTGCAGTCTTCCCCAAGGGAGTCGATACCGACAGACTCTCATAAGTAGACTCCAACGGTAGGCCAGTCAATCGGCAAAAACTCTTGGCCACAAAAGAATGCAATGCACCTGAATTAAACAACACACGTGCAGCGCATGCAGAGACTAAAAGCATACCCTCGACAACCCCTCCAGATGACTGTGGATCTTGCTGAGCCTCGTAGAACCTAACCTGAGCTGAATGGGGAGGTGTCTGTCCCCTCTGAACGTGCTGTTGCCGGGGTCGCTAAGGCGGTTGAAACTGCTGCCTCTGCTGCTGCGGCCTTGGAGGCTGGTGCTGATGCTGCTGCTGAGGTGGTCTCGGTAGTGGGGGCTACTGTCACTACTGCTGTGGGGGTCTCTCCTGCTGCTGTGGTGGAGACTGTTGTGGTCCTCTCAGCTGCTGCTGCTGCTGTGGGGGCCTCTACTGCTACTGCTGAGGGCGAAGACACTCCCACATACGGTGCCCCGTTGTACCGCACCCAAAACAGGTGTCGGTGAACTGCCTCGGAGGTGGTGCCGGAGGTGCTGCTGGTGCTCGGAAGGCTAGGCGACCTATGCGCCTCTGCTGCTATGGTTGATGTTGATGGGAATCATCGGAAGGAGCGTGCCTCTTTCGGTCTCTCCTCTGACCACGATCAGATTGAGAACCGGCCCACTCAGCCTCAAAAATTTGGACCTGCCGTACCACTCCCTTAAAAGTCGGGAGCTCATGCCCAATAATATGGCCTCGAAGACCGTAATGCAATCGTCCTCGAATCGGCGGGTTCTCCGCTCCTCGTCGTCCACTAAGTAAGGTGCAAATCTAGACAACGCTACAAAACGGGCGGCATACTGAGCCACAGTCATATCACCCTGCACTAAGGCCTCGAACTCCAACGCTCGCTGTCGTCGGATGTGATCAGGAAAATACTGTCGGTCGAATCGATTGACAAATTCCTCCCAAGTCCATACAAAATCAGCACATGCTGCTCGCGAGACTGACATCCACCAGTGCTCAACCTCACCATGGAAGAGAAATACGGCTAATCGGACTCGTCGCTCGATCGTATATCCCATCGTATCAAATATCTTCTCCACATCGGCGCGCCATCTCTCAGCTACTGTCAAGTCAGGCTCGCCCTAGAAATGCGGGGGATCGAGTCATCGAAACTCACGAAGAAGGGCACTCGCGCGCTTCTACTCTGCTTGGGCCGGCGAAACGACTGGGTGTCTGCCCTGTCCCTGAAGTGCAGCCGTCACAGCCTGTAATATCTGCTGCAACTGAGAGGCACTCACGGCATGTAATATCTGTTGCAACTGAGAGGCACTCACGGATATGGTCGGATCCGCAACGGTCTTTGGTGGAGGAGCTGCATCCATAGGCTGGGCAGTAGGAATCTCTGGTGGTAGAGTGGGGATCGTCGGTGGTAGTGCGAGAGTCTCAAGTGGTGATACATGAGTCTCAAGTGGTGGTGCGGGGGTCGATCGGGTCACTCTCTGGCGCGCCAGGTCCTACAGGAAGATCGAAGGCGCCTATCAACTTGGAAACTCTTGAAGGTACGCACGTTAAGGGTCGGTAATAAAGATCGCTAAGCTATCCGAACTAAGGACTCAATCATTCTAACTCATAACAGACATGTAATGTTGTTCTTGGTTATTCCCGAGTTATGCTCTGATACCAACTTCTGTCATACCCCAAACTCGAAAACCGGGCTCATAAAATTCCTGATCGCCGAATCCGGCATCGACAGCCTCCCTAGAACCCCATTCTCAGCTCCCAACGCCCATACACCAGGTTCCGATCCTGGGATGCTACAAGGAGGATTTTCAACATTAGTTTAATTCATCATAAGCATAACCAAAGGCATAACCCACAAACAACAACAAAAAACTCCATCACATTTCCACTATGATCAAAAACTTTACACGTACAGTGAGCATAAAGGGAAATACAATGATTATAGACAAAAAGCTCCAAAATAATCTGTTATGCAATTATGAAAGCTTAGAGGGTGGTGTCACCTACACGCAACAGTCGTGCATAAGCTTATAGAAAGCTTAGAGGGTGGTGAAAGTGTGTGCACAAGGTAGTAATGCAATTATGAAATATCAGAGTAATGCGGAATATGCTGGTAAATCCATGAATATTGTTAGCCGTACCAAGGCTATGCAATGCAAGGCATGAATGATGTCGGCCATACCAAGGCTATGCGATGCAAGATGCAAGTCAGGCATACAAATCCTAATCTAAGTCCACATATCAATACAGCTCAAATCTGAGATATCACCGGGGTCTAGTGCACTCTAAACAGATTGCCGCCCCATCGCGCGCAATAAGGTAAGTGGAAGAGACCTCACTACCCGCCTGCCAATATCGGGCTTAGCTCGTCAATAGCGGACCCATTCCTTGAGCTAGTCAGACTCAGCCTAGCTTTACCCCCTCCTCTCAGGCGGGTAAGGCCGCACCCCCTTCCAACCAACCACGACATAGTGGAAAGCGCAGCCGTCTGGTAATCGGCAATCGGTGCTCCTGCACCCACTCGGTCTAGACGTTTGAGCAACCTCTTGGTACCATAAGGGTTTAGGAACTTTCACTCAGGGATATCTATAGCACCCCATGTAGAACAAGATTTTTGGTATCCAATCCTGCCAACCACGATATGCCTGTGGAGGCGACGGCCCTGATGTCGCTAGGGCATACAGTAACCATATCACACGATGCGAATGCATGAATCACACTATCCAGTCATGCAGTAATCTTGCGCGTACCGTGTGCTTAAGCGGGGCAACCCCGCCTAACTGGGAGCCTCTAAACAATCTACCCGAAGGCATATGCTATGATCAGTCACTTCTCATATCAAGCATATATATGATGCATATGATCATGAATCATGGAACTATATTAAACATGTTATATGGTAATGAATGTGGTTTATAACAAAGATGGGCTTAGACGGCCTACAAGTATGGGCCTAACAATGGGCCCTAGGGAGAGTCATAATGCGGACATTTAACCAACATTATTCTACAATGTGGATGTCAAACCAACATTGCTCCCAAGGCACATGTGTCACAACGTCATTAGATAAGCCATGGTAGGGTCATACATCTTAATGGACTTTTGTACATTTAATTGGGCCTCAACCCATGGGCCTTAGGTATAACAAATGGGCCGTATAACATGGGCCTTAAATATATCATATGGGCCTCAATGGTCGGGCCCTAACTACATCAAGATGGGCCTAATCATATGGGCCTCATGCATATCCAGATGGGCCTCATACATATATCAAAGTGGGGTCCACTTGAACTATAGATCAGACTCATTCTTTAGCTCATGCCAAGAAATGAGCTTCTAAGGCGGTTGGACAGATTGGATGAAACATACGCACCATGGTGGGCCCCATAGATAGATGGTGTGGGTGAGACAATGGGACCCACATACTAGCTACTGGAATAGAGAGAGTTAGAGAGAGAGAGAGAAAGATAGAATAGAGAGAGATAGAGAGAGATATAGAGAGAGATAGAGTAGAGAGTGAGATAGAGAGAGAAATAGAGAGAGAGAAAGAGAGAGAGAGGGTGCAGCACGTGGCTACACCTTTTCATTTTTTTTTCTTTTCTTTTCCTTTTCCTTTTTTTCTTTTCCTTTTTACTTTTCTTTGCACTAACACAACAGAGGTAGGTCCCACGTAGGGTCCACCATATATATTATATATGAGAAAGGTACAACGCTCAAGCTGATTTTAACATCCCATGAGGTCGATCAGTGTGGGCCCCACCGTTGATGTTTACCAACATCTAACCCATCAGCCAGATGCACCATTCTAGCATGGGCCTGGGTCTCGAAATTCAAGTCAGGCCGTGACTTGTGTGGGCCGCAATAGATACAACAGTTGGGAGGGGTACCCTCCATTTGAAACATTCATAATCATTTGTAGGCCCACCGAGATGGGGTCCACCAATCCAGCCCACCCATTATGGGTGTCCCGCTTGAATGAAGGGTCCGACCAAGTTTCAGCCACACCCAAAGGTCAAGTGGGCCCCACGTCAGTGGTCACATCACCGTTAGCCACCCCACAGGGACGGTACAAGACCTTAGTGTAAAACGAGGTATCTCCACTCCGCTGCCAGTTGAGGTGTGGCATGGGCGGGGTTACATGCGTTCAGGAGGGGCCCCACTGGGATGTGGGTCCCACCGTCTAAATACGGTGGACGCCACACCGTGTAGTGATGTGGCCCACTCTAAATGGATGAACGGTGTGGATGGGGTGGGTCCCACACCCTTATCAGTGCACACGCCATGTTAGCACACCCCCTATCAGTTAACACTCATGTTATCACACCCCCTGTTAGTTGACAATCCACGTTTGCACACACCCAGCGTCAGTGCTCGCTCCACTGGTGACTGACGGTGGGTATGCACCCCATCAAGGTGGGTCCCACATATACCACCTGTTAGGATCAGGCTAATATGTGTGCTTCCCCTTTCATTCGGGTGGCCCACCATTTGGATGGCCCATACCACAAACAAAAGGCCAAGGTGGCCCACCATTTGGATGGTGTGGATGAGATACATACATCAAGTGGGCCACAAGCCATCATACACAAAGAAAAAGGGAGAGAGAGAGAGAGAGAGAGAGAGAGAGAGAGAGAGATCAGTGAGGATGGAGGGGTCCCTCCACTATGGGTCCCTCTTGATACAAAATTTACATTAAGGTGGGTCCCACATATGTGGACCCTTAATCAAACAAAATGCATGAAAAACAAAGATCTAAGATCACCCACCACTTTCTTCTTGCACCAAAGGCTCCTTAGCTTTGATTCCAATGGGGGAGATGAGGTTTGGATGGTGGAGATGGGAGATGAGAAAGGTGGGCCACACTTGTTGCTTGGGAGAGGTGGGAGAGGCTTGGACATGTAGAGGGTTTGGGTTGCTTGGAAAGTGTTTTGAAAAGAGAGAGAGAGAGATAGAGAGAGAGAGAGAGACTTGTAAAGGGAGAGATGGGTAATGGATGTGGTGGTGATGGGTGTAAGAGCCACTTTTTTTACTTTTGTAGCACATGTTGTAAGAGAGGTATGGGCTTGTGTAAGAACTTTTTAACTTTTGGGGGTTGCTTGGGGAAGAGTGTGAGGTGATGTGTACTTGACATGATAGGATTGATTGATGGATGATTGATGTGACATCTCGTAGAGATTCTCTTGGGTTTTACACGCGCGGCATTTTCCTCGCACCGAATGCTGGCCCACATCTCCTGGCCAGAGTATCGTCTCGGCGTGCGAGTCGCGGCATCGAAACCGCGGAGACGACGCGGTCACAATGGTACAAGTCTCGGGTTGAGTCAAATTAGATTAACGACTTGTGAATCAAGGTCATACGTAACGCTAGTTAATGGTCGAAGGTTGTCGAAATTCAACCGGAAAGACCGTGGGAACCTACGGAACGGTACGGTCTAGGATACGGGTCTTACAACTCCAATGGAAGCGGGAATCGTATTTGGACTCATCAACGCTGATATCAGGACTTTTCATGACCTAGCCACTAAGGCTCATGATTTAGAGCTGATGACTTGAAAAATGCCAGTGTTTCACTCTTAGACACTCAGGAGGGCACCTAGCAGGATGGCCATAAATAGTGTTGATCGTGAAAAGAGAAGCAAAGATACAAGAGACTCAAGGGACAAAAGGCCAAAATAGAAAGAAGAATGGAATCAATTGAGAAATAGATACAGCAAAAAAAGGCCTAAAATGCTCAATTCTCATGAAGGGTTCGCATTCGATAGGGAAGATATTGTTCCTATGATGAACCAACTGCTAAAAGCCGGTACGATAGAATTACCAGAACCCAAACACCCTGAAGATGTGACAAGAACCAAAGAGAGAGATTTTAGCCGCTATTATCACCTGGTGGGACATCCGACGAAGAATTGTTATACATTGAAATGTATAATACAACTAATGATAGACAGGGCTGAAATAGTAATTGGAAAAGAAAAAGAGAAGGGTACGATGGCAACGGTGAATATGCTCACAATTCGAGAAAAGGCCCAAAAAATGAAAGAGAAAGAGGACCATAAGATGACAAAGAAGGTGACAGTGATTACATTACGATCGGAAAAGAATATAACAAGCCCTGTGAAGCAGAAAGCAAAAATTATAAGAAAAGAAGTTGTTGAAAGGCAGAGCGATGATGATGAGAAAGAAAAGAAGAGTGAGACGACGAAAGTGACTTATAATGTAGTAAGTCATTTGAAGGGCATACTGGCTCGATTAAGCGTCTATGATGTGCTTAAGTTGTTAGAGGAATTTCGGCAGAGCTTGGTCCAAGCATGTCCAATCATGATGTCAGAGAAACATTACTGACAGAGATGGAACACGAAGAGCACAATGAGCAAGAAAATTGCCTACCAGTCATTTTCTTCTCTGATAATGATTTGATCTGCGAGGCAGAGCATAACAGGCCAATAATGATAGAAGGTCATATCCATGGAAAGAAGGTTAAACAGATTGTGATAGATAATGGCTCTGCAGTGAACCTCTTGCCACTTTCAATGTTGAGTAAACTGGGTCATCGCTGTTCTGATCTACGCCCTAGTGGAATGATGATATAGGGCTTCAATCAGGATGGACAACGTGCACTTGGTAAAATTACAATGACGCTGGAGATAGGAGAGTTGACTACAAATGTCATGTGTCACGTTATAAATGCAGTGACAACGTACAATCTTCCCCTAGGAAGGTCATGAATACATCAGTACAGCATTGTACCTTCTACTCTACATCAATGCTTCAAATACTGTAAAGATGGGAAACAGTATAAAGTAATGGCCGATGCGAAGCCCTATACAGAGGCCGAGTCCTTCGTTACAGACACCAGTTATTATAAAGGGTTCGATAAAGAAGAATGAATGAATGATGAACACAAAGTCCTAAAGGACATTCAAGTAAAAGTGATGAAAGAAGAAACAAAAAAAGGCAGAATCATCCAGGATTGCAGAAGCAAAGAAGAAATTCTATTTTATAACAAAACATCTGAGACAGCAAGGACAACCGCCACTAACCCTGTTATTACCTGAACAGTTGAAAACTTTGCAGTCCAATTATACAATGTCATTGCCGTATGTTGAAAGAAATAAGCCATTTTTGGCTGCTCCAAGAAGATTTCAGGTCAGGGCTAGTGCAAAATACCTGGAACCAATAGAATTTTACGCCACAGTGGAAGCAAAGGCAAGAGAAGAGACCGAGAATAATGCATACCGCGGTAGGCTGACACCACAAGATCTTAAAAAATATAGCCCGACAAGCAAGAAAATCATAAGAAACATGGGTTTTGATTACGAAGAACCCACCGGCTTGAATCATGGTAGAGGAATTCAAATTCTTATTGGAGTTGGTCAGGAAAAGCGAAGAAAATTTCAAGGATTGGGGGCAGAATCATCGGTGAACATGGTTACAACCGAGCAGTTATCAGAAGAAGATCTTAAAACAGTTGAACATCCTGAAATGGCTCCAAATTAGATAGAAGACGGGGGACAGCCGATGATAGACAGTTTGTGAGAGATAAACCTAAGTACGGAGGAAGAGCCGAGGAACACATTCGTCAGCGCCGGTCTTTCTGAACAGGAGTCTGAGGAATACGTTCAACTTCTCAAAGAAAATAAAGACGTCTTCGCTTGGACATATGCAGAGATGCCGGGTTCGGAGCCTTCCATAGTAATGCACCGATTAAATATTTCTAAAGAGAAAAGGCTGGTTAAACAAGTGCAAAGATGATTTCATCCAGACTTGGTTCCCCTGATAGAAGAAGTGAATAAGTTGATAAAAGTCGGGTTCATCAGGGAGGTCAAATATCCCAAGTGGATATCGAACATTGTCCTCGTGAAGAAGAAAAACGGACAAGTCAGGGTGTGCGTTGACTTCAGAGATCTGAACGAAGCCTGTTCAAAAGATTAATTTCTGAAAAGGCTAAGCTATATGTCCTAGAGGGGGGGTGAATAGGACTATGCCAAATTAAAAACTTTTAACAGCGGAATTTAAATGAATAAAGGAAAGATAACACTTTAAACAAATCATAGTATAGAAATGTAAAGTAACCTCAAAATTCTAGTTTTGAGAGGTTGTACAAATGTTGTTCTAAGGACAACCTTGCACCATAAAAAACTAAGGGTTTATGACAGGACAATCTTATTAGAATGGTTTAAGTATCAATATCTCAAACTGAACAGGAATAAAAAGTAAATAGCAAGAATGGAAGTCTAAACTATTATAACATTCCCCACAATGCTTGAAATGTAAATATTACAACATTCACATCCACATATACATCCCATAACTTTGAATGATAAAAGATATAGATAAATAATAAACATTCAAATCACAAGAGACAAAGAATTATAGTGGTTCACTTGTGTGTTCACCAACTGTTAAACAATAACCACACAACTTGCTACTCCACTCCTAATATCCTCACACAGGGGATATTAGCATTCCCTGTGAAAATAGGTTTTTCCAAGTTCACCTAAAACCCTCACAATTGTGTCTTTCTAATGGGCTTACACAATTCAAAAAACCCCAATTTGAGTTTTCTAGATCTCCTCAGATAATCAACACTTAGAGATTTTTCTGGCTTAATCTCAAAGAAACCAAAAACATAGAAGATTTACACAAATGTAAAATACCTGAATTTCTCCTTTTGTTGCAGCCCGGAAGAACCAAATCGGAGTAGAAGTTCGAATAGAAGTTCAATGTCCAATACTCACTTTGAAATGGTTTTAGGTTTTAATTGATTTTAAATTAAATCATGTTGGCCTAGCTCTATTTGATTTTGATTCCAAGAAGTGGAATATCACAATTCCTCTTTCAAATCAGATTGGAATGCAGAAACAAAATCAAATATATAAAGTTAACAAAAGAGAATATTAAATATGCACAATCTAGCTTAAAAGATTACAAACTTATCTCTCAGAGTGATCCTTGATTTTACTTGAATTGAATTATCAAACATTGAAAATCGTACTCTATTTATAGTTGCAGAAATCACGTTTACGACTGGTCGTGAGGACACTATGACTAGTTGTAAGATGAACTGCATTTTGAAATTTTAAGTGCGATCGGATAAAACCATTCCACGAATGGTCGTAGGCCTTGCACGACCAGTCGAGGGACCTCCACAACTGGTCGTAACCTGTCCACGACTGGTCATGAGGAACCAGGAATGGTTGCTAGAGTTTGAGTCATAGCTACTGGACAGGTAGTGAACGAGTCGACACTGTTCACGCGATCGGTCGAGCAGACTCCAGGACTGGTCGTAGCTCAACTAAAAAATTTTGAAACTGGTCATGGAATTTCTCGGACTGGTCGAGCCAGTGCTAGAACTAGTCGAACAGAGTCCTGGACTAGTCGAAGAACAGACCAAACATCTATTAAGTTATTTAATTTGAATTATGTATTCAAAATGACTTACCCTAAGGTCAATCTAAGGTCTTTCATACCTGAGTGTAATGACCCGTAAATTTCCGTACAAGGGTGTAACGACCCGTAAATTTCCGTACGTTGGCTCGAGTACCACCTCGACCAGAAATCAATTAGGATTAAATCCTTTAGAAATTTAACAAAGTTAACTAAGTACTAAACTCGATTAGCCATGAAATCCATTGGGATCGCTTTAAATACGATCTGCAAGACCCAAAACTTGCAAAACAAGTGACTCTAGGTTACCCTAAAGTTTAGAACCAAACTCATTTCCCGGCTGCTCTCGGGAATGAAACGAAACTTCGTATTAGGTCTAGATCGCACATCGGAAGTCCGATTAACACGAAGCTAAGGAACTAGGACCGCCTCACTGGGCTTGACAATCATCTCAAAAATCAGGTCCATCCGATGTCCCACGACCATTCGTTTCGATTCGGAGCGAGGATGTGTGAAAAACACTATTCCCATTCCAAAATAAATATCAGGAATAGTGATCTGGCACCATTCGTTTATGCGTCAGTATTAAACAACCTGATCGTCAAAATCAGACCAAATTACACCCTCGGATTAAGAAAAATTTCAGGAACATTTACATGTACTTGGAATTTCGGATCGTGGCCTATTGACCGTTGAACTGAAAGTGGTCTGCCACGTGTGATCTGGGAATCCGATCGAGTCGAAAACGTAATCCCACTTGGATCCATGTGTGGTGAGCTTAAGTCTGACGTTTGGCTCAAGGGGGGCCACCAGAAACACTCATTTGAGCTAGAAAAGTGATGAATTACCTATATAGGCAATAACCCTTGAACCTGAGCCTATTTTGGGAAGGGTTTTGGCTATAAAAGGAGCTTAGAACAGCCCCTCTCACAGCCATACGAATTTGGGATTAAAACCCTAGAGAGAGAGAGAGAAAAGAGAGAGAAGAGCTTGGGATTTGTGGGAGATCTTCCTCCTACTGCTTTCATTCATCACACGGCCTACACCGCTTCGTTCCAGGCGTTTTTCCGGCGGTATCCACTCCGTTTGAAGGTGAGAAACCCTAACCCTAGGTCTGATTTGAAGTAGGAAGGTTGTAGGTTGTGTAAAGACTAACCGATTCCGCTCTTTAGGCTAGAAAACTCCCGTATACGGAAGCTCAACAACCCTTGCTGATTCGTTGTGATTCCAAGGGCAAAGGTGAGGACTTTAAGTGTATAAGTTACGGTTTTCAACGCTTTCAATGTCAGATAATGGTAGATTCATGATCTGCATGCAATTGTACATGTACAAAGTGCTTTCCGTTTCCTGTTTCGATTAACGTTGTAGAATATGGAATTTCACATACTCTAGGTATACGTAGAAATACCGTATACGTATTTTTTTGGGAAAATGTTTGACATGTTTATTTAATGTATGATTATATGATATATGGATAAAATACTAATTTGGTGAAAGGAATCGCTCAAATACATGTTCACTTGTAAATGCTACGTATGTTGAAATTGTGTATGCTAGAAATACCATATACGTATTTTTTTTGGGAAAATGTTTGACATGTTTATTTAATGTATGATTATACAATATATGGATAAAATACTAGTTTGGCGAAAGGAATCGCCGTAATATATGTTCTTTGTAAACACTATGTATGTTGAACTTGTGTATTCTAGAAATACCGCATATGTGTAAATTTTGGAAGTGTAATTGTCATGATTATTTGTTGTATGAATATGGTATACGTGGATAAAATAACCGCTTAGCGAAAGAATAGCCCTAATACGTATTTGCTAACATACGTCATGTATGTTGGAATGGCGCACTCTAAGTGTTTGTGTAAATGCTTGTGTGTGAAAAAGCTTGAGTGTTAGTGCCTTAGATAGGCGCTGATATGGAATTCCCGACTACCTTAGAGACATGTAGGATCCCCTCCATGTGGTGGTTCGCTATAACCACTCACTTGTGATGTGTATGTAATTGTATCCCTACTTGTATAGTGCTTTATAACATGCTTTACAACATGCTTTACGTCATGCTTTATTTCATGCTTTATAACATGCCTGCTAACATGCTTGTATTACTTCGTTATCATGCTTTACTCCACATGCTATTGATAAGATCTGTTTGAGTTTGGGACTAAGTCTATAGTCCAAACATTCGGTACCAGACTTGAGATTGTGGCTGAGACTCATGTCGCCACAAAGGATGTGTCTGGCGAACCCGTTTCGTACTTCGGTTGGCGATAGTGGTTGGCCATACGGAGTGCTTTTGCGCTCCATATCGCCCAACTTGTGGTGCGCTCGAGCTAGTCAGGCTCATCAAGTAAACCGATATGTGTATTTGTGTTCACCATGTTTGGTCGCTACTGCTTGAACCTAGGGTACCAAACTTACCAGTGGTGATCCCGTTAACCATGGTACCTCGATCCGCTAAGACGCATGAGCCGGGCATGGTGGTATGGGACACCGTGGTCGAGCTGTCGGCCTACACTGGGGCCATGTGCCTCCCCATAGTGACCATTGCGCAACTAAACTCGTGAACCGAATACGGTGGTATGGGACACTGTATTCGAGCTGTTGATACTTACGGCGAGAGCCGAGTACGGTGAGACCTGTGCTCGTGCTGACGGGCGACGAGTCCTCCGTAGTATCTTCGAGTATACTCCAAGTGTCTGTGATTGGCGACGAGTCTTTCACAGCAACTAGAGTATGAGTTGAGCCGAGTACGGTGAGACCTGTACTCGAGCTGACGGCTAGTGATTGAGCCAAGTACGGTGAGACCTGTACTTGAGCTGACGGCCAGTAATTGAGTCGCATACGGTGAGATCTGTATCTGCGCTGATGGGTGACGAGCCCTTTGCGATGCCTTCACTACGCTTCTCAAACCATAATATCGTATGAGATTAGCTAGGATTGACGACCCTAAAATGGATCATGTTTGGGAATGATACAAGGGAGGTACCTTAGTTTCCCAATACTGCTGGTTGAAATGGACTAATAAGAACTCGGTAATCATGATCATCATCACACCGCATGTGCTTAGTAGATGTAGCGCACTGAGGGAGTTAAGCATTCGCGAACGTAAGATGATGTCGCTTGAGGGTGGTTTGGCAAGGGCATACAGCATCATGTCATTTCATTTTCGCACTTAATAAGAGTAGTTAGAATTGTTTGATTTGTACTGCTTTATCATTACTGCTTGATTGAATTGATAACATGTTAACCTATGCTTTATTGTTCTACTGAGTTAGCTACTCACTCCCTCGTTACGGGATGGTGTTTGTAACACCCACCAGACTCTGTCGCAGGTATAGATGGTGCCTCGGTTCAGGAGCCGGAGCCCGACTTCGAGGAGGATCAGGATGAGTTCTCCTTTATGCAGTACTCTGACGGCTATGCTTAGGCCGACTGCATCGCGGGGATTCCAGGACTTATCTACGGAATTGTATTTTGATATTTGACTTAGAAACAATACATGTATATTGGTACTCGGTTAGTACTCATACTCTGGAGTTCACAAAATTTTGTTACTTTACATACTTTGAATATAAAATTTCAGTCTTCCGCTTGCCTTTATACAATTGAACTGGAGTATGATTTACTGTTTTGGTATAATCTCATTCATGTTTATTGCTCTAACTCAGACAACATTTAACCATCATTGTGTATGTTGCATAAGTTATGCATTGGAACTCGGGAGTTGAGTTCATACTCGACCCCCGATTTTCAGGGCGTTACAAAGGGTTCGAGTATCACCTCGACCAGAAATCACTTAGGATTAAATCCTTTAGAAATTTAACAAAGTTAACTAAGTGCTAAACTAGGTTAGCCATGAAATCCGTTAGAATCGCTTTAAATACGATCTGCAAGACCCAAAACTTATAGAATCATTGACGCTAGGTTACCCTAAAGTTTAGGATCAAACTCATTACCCGACTATTCTCGGGAATGACTTGGAAATTCGTATTAGGTCTAGACCGCACATCGAAAATTCTATTAACACGAAGTTAAGGAACTAGGACCGCCTCACTGGGCTCAATAACCATCTCGGAAATCAGGTCCAGACGATGTCCCACGGCCATTCGCTTGAGTCCGGAGCGAGGGAGTGTGAAAACCACTATTTCCTTTACAAAATAAATATCTTGAATAGTGATCTAGCACCATTCGCTTGCAGATCAGTATTAAGCAACCAAACCATCAGAATCTAACCAAATTACACCCTCGGATCAGGAAAAATTTCAGGAACATTTACATGTACTTGGAATTTCGGATCGTGGCCCACTGACCGTTGAACTGGAAATGGTCTGCCACGTGTGATCTGGAAATCCGACCGAGACGAAAATGTAATCCCACGTGGATCCATGAGTTGTGAGTTTAAGTCTGACGTTTGGCTCAAGGGGGGCCGCCAGAAACCCTCTTTTGAGCTAGAACAACGCCAAAATGCTTATAATAGACATACCTCTCGAACCGGAGTCTATTCCGGAGAGGTTTTAGGCTATATAAGGGCCTTAGAACAGCCCCTCTCACAGCCATACAAATTTGGGATAAAACCCTAGAGAGAGAGAAAAAAAGAGAGAGAAAGCTTGGGATTTGTGGGAGCACCTTCCTCCTACTGCTTTCGATCATCACACGGGCTGCACCGCCTCTTTCCAGACGCTTTCCCGGTGATACCGACTCCGTTTTAAGGTAATAAACCCTAACCCTAGACCTGTTTTAAGGTGTATAGGCTACAGGTTATGAACTAGCTAACCAATTTCACTCTTTAGGCTAGAAAACTCTCGAATACGGAAGCTCCTCAACCCTTGTCGATCCGTTGAGATTCTAAGAAGCAAGGTGAGGACTTTAGGTGTATAGGTTACGGTTTTTAACGCTTTCAATGTCAGATAATGGTAGATTCATGATCTGCATGCAATTGCACATGTACAAAGTGCTTTCCGTTTTCTGTTTCGATTAAAATTGTAGAATTTAGAATTTCACATACTCTAGGTATTCGTATAAAATACCGTATATGTATTTTTTATGGAAATGTGTTTGACATGTTTATTTGTCGTATGGATATATGACGTATGGATAAAATACTTATTTGGCGAAAGGATTCGCCTAAATACATGTTTACTAATAAACACTATGTATGTAGAAATACGGTATTGTAAGAAGTACCGTATACATGTATATTTTAGCGAGGTATTTGTCATGATTAATTGTTGTATAAATATATTATGTGTGCATAAAATAATTGCATGGCGAAAGGAATCGTCGTAATACAAGTTCCCTTGTAAATACTATGTATGTCGAAATTGGGTATCCTAGAAAATACCCCATGCGTATAAATTTTGCTGATGTAATTATCATGATTATTTGCTGTATGAATATGATATATACATATAAAATACTAGTTTGGTAAAGGGACAACCCTAGTGCACTTTCCTCTAACATACGTCATGTATGTTGAAAAAGTGCATTCCAAGTGTTGGTGAAATTGCTTGTGAGTGTAAGTGCTTAAGTGTTAGTGCCTTAGGTAGGTGCTGAGATGGGGTTCTCAACTACCTTAGAGTCATGTATGATACCCTCCATGTGGTTGTTTACTCTAACCACTCACTTATGAAATATATGTATTTGTATCCCTATTTGTATAGTGCTTTACAACATGCTTTTGAATATGCTTTGTAACTTGTTTATTAACATGCTTTATGACATGCTTTATAACATGATTGCTAGTGTTCTTGAATTACCATGTTATCATGTTGTACTTCACATGCTATGGTTAGGAATTGATTAAGCTTGGGACTATGTCCATAGTCCAGGCATCCGGTATCAGACTTGGAGTTGTGGCTGAGATTCGTTTCGCCACACATGATGTGTCGGCGAACCCGTATCGTATTTCGGTTGGCGATAGTGGTTGGCCACACGAGGTGCTTCTGCGCTTCATATCGCCCAACTTGTTGTGCGCTCGAGCCAGCCAAACACGTCAAGTAACCCGTGTGTCTTATGTATGATCACCATGTTTGGTCGCTAATGTTTGAACCTAGGGTACCAAACTTACCAGTGAAAATCCCGTTAACCATGGTACCTCGATCCGCTAAGACTCATGAGCCGGACATGGTGGTATGGGACACCGTGGTTGAGGTCGGCGACCTCGGCTGGGGCTACGTGCCTCCCCGTAGTGACCAGTGAGCAACTTAACTCGTGAGCCGATTATGGTGGTATAGGACACTATATTCGCGCTGTCGGCCTACATTGATAAGGTGATAGGGGAGTGGTGCAACCTTTGTGCGTAACAGCCCTGGCAGCCCTTTGTAGTGACCGCGAGCATATTCTGAAGTCGCAGTGCACCTTAGGGTTCGCCGCGATATATAGAGTATGAACTAGGCCTGTTTCTGTATTGTGATGAATCGTTTAAGGGGTGATGGCTAGAATGGATCATGTTTGAGAATGATACAAGGGAGGTACCTTAGTTTTTCAATCCTGCTGTTTGAAATGGATAAATAAAAAAACTCGGTAATCATGCTCATCATGCATCGCATGTGCCTGGAAGATGTGGAGCACTGTGGGATGTAAGCATGCCGCGAGCGTGAGATGGTGTCGCATGAGGGAGTATGTCGGTGAGGGCATCCATCATACCTGCATACATACTTGCATTAATAAGAGTAACTAGGAGTGTTTGACTTCCTGCTTTATCATTACTGCTTGACTGCATTGATAATATGATAACTTATGCCTTATTGTTCTACTGAGTTAGCTACTCACTCCCACGTTATGGGACGGTGTTGCGCACACCAACCAGACTCTGTCTCAGGTTTAGGCGAGCCGACAACTCTGGAGGTGGAGACTGATTATGACGAGGACCAGGAGGAGTTCTCGTATATGCAGTTCTCTGGCGGCTTCGACTAGGCTGTCAGGACTGGCGGGTTTTGTAGGGATTGTACTTAGTTTTATTTCTGATATGTTATTTATAAAATATACATATATATGGTGACTCAGATGGATTCATACTCTAGAGAATGAAACGTTTATTTTGTTCTTTACATATATATATATATATATATATATATAGTTCAGTCTTCCGCTTGCTTTTATACAATTGACCTGGAGTATGAATTACTGTTTTGGTATAATCTTATTCATGTTTATTGCTCTAACACAGACAACATTCAAACATCATTAAATATGTTGCATAAGTGATGCGTTGGAACTCGAGAGTTGAGTTACACTCGACCCCCGATTTTCAGGGCGTTACACTGAGACATGAAGTATGAACATTGAACATTCTTTTCTTCAGATGATTAGTGATCTTTGAAGTTCATGAAGCTTGAGGTCTCGACACATGTTGAAGCTTGAACTTGAGATCTTTGGAACCTTGAACTTGTAGTTTTTGAGTTGTACTACACCTTAAGTCTTAAACAAGATCTCATCTTTTAATGTAGTTCTAAAAACTCTGAAGCTTACAGAAGAGAACAATGTACTTGATCTTGCATTTCTTGAAGTAGATCATTGTACTTACTTGAAGCATTGTCCTTGTTCATGTGATGCATTGCCTTGAACATATATATTAATGTGCTACATAAGACATAGACTGTGGTTTCGGCATAACAAAATTTGACAATCAAATGAGCAAATAACCATAACACTTATAATCTCCCCCTTTGTCAAATTTGTGACAAAACACACTCCATTAAAAATTAGAGTAGCATTATATGTTTAATAAAGAATCATGCACCAGTTAAAGAGAAGCATTACATTCTTAATAAAGAATCATGCCCCAGTTATAATAACCAGAACACACTATCATAAAAAATAAAAAATAAAAACAACATTACTTACTCCCCCTGAGTAGCACAATCCATGTCCATATCCATAAGCAATAATGACAAACCATTCAACCCCTTTTTGTCACAATTAGACAAAGGAATAAGGGAGCAAACATGCAAGATATGACAGATAAAGGCAAATAGAGTACATCCAATAGAAATCATCATAAACCAAGTTCATTAACCAACATAACCCAAGTGCATCCACAGTCAATCTCAAAAACTGAAAGAAAGCAAAGTATCATGAGAGTTATTACAGACCATAGGATAAAAACACCTAATCAGATCCTGAAGAAGGAGCAGGTATGGTAGGATCAAGTTGATGAAGGCCCTTGTTTAAGCACCTAAGATACTTGTTAATCTATTTAAATTGTAAATCATGGGCAACATTCATGTTCTCTACCTTCTCCTCAAGTGCACGAAGACGAGCATCAAAATCGGATGGCTCATGGTCAGGATCATTTGTAGAGTCCGAATCAATTTCATCAAAAATGTCATCCATATTAATATCATCAGGAGGAAGATTGGGTTTTTCCCCCAAATTAAAAGATCCAGCGCGCTACACGGTTGGTTGTGGGACGTCCTCGACTGGTCGTGTCACAACTGGTCGAGTACATCCTCCACTGGTCAAGCAAAGACAAAAACATGCATTCTTCACATAATTTTGAAATTTAAAATTATAATTTAATAAATATATAAACTATAATACAGAAATGCATGAATAATCAATTTAAATTGCACATACTAAGATCAAATTTTAATTTATTAAACTTTCTTTTGTCAAGTGGTTTAGTGAAAATGTCAGCAAGTTGAGTCTCGGTTGGAATGTAATCTAAAGAAATTATTTTTTCTTCTACTAATTCACGAATGTAATGATATCTAATGTCAATGTGCTTGGTTCGTGAATGCTGGATTTGATTTTTGTTGAGAAGTGGAGCCACATGCGTGGATTTCGTGTCGCAAGTCCTTTCGCAACTAGGATGCGAAAGGAGTTTCGCGGACTTCGTGTCGCAAGTCCTTTCGCAACTGGGATGCAAAAGGGAAGTTGTCAAAACTATAAATTGGGGTCCCTAGGGCTATTCTAGGGTTAAGGTGAATATTAGAAAATTATTCTAAGGTATGGACAAGAGATTTTCTCTGTACTTCCAAGGGAGAGGTTAGTATATTGCCTTGTAATCTTCGTTTCTCTTCATAGTGGAATTTTACATCCGTAGTTTTTTACCCTAGTTTGGGGTTTTTCCACATATATCTTGTCTTGTGGTTTATTTGAATGCTTTTATTCCTTTCTAGTTTATATTTCTTCCTGTTTATCGTTTGTGGGTGAGGCCTGAGATTGGATTTAGGTTCACTGCATTGTTGGCGTGCTGCGCAACAACTGGTATTAGACCTATTAGTTTCGTGCTATTGGGAACGATGGTGGAAGATGGAAAAACTAGAATTAAGAAGTTTGATGGTTCAAACTTTGCCTTCTGGAAGATGCAGATGGAGGATTATCTGTATCAGAAGGACCTCTATATTCCTCTAGGAGGAAAAGAGAAGAGACCAGAAAAGATGACAGATGATGAATGGTTTTTACTGGATAGGAAGGCTTTAGGAATGATCTGACTCTCTTTGTCTACGAGTGTCGCCTTCAATATATCCAAAGTAAAAACGACAAAAGAATTAATGGAAGCCCTAGCCACCATGTATGAAAAGCCCTCAGCATCCAACAAGGTTCATCTTTTGAAACAACTATTCAACATAAAGATGTTAGATGGTGGGAGTGTGGCAGAACATCTAAACGAGTTCAATACAGTCACAAGCCAGTTGGAATCCGTTGGCATTGCTTTTGAGGATGAGGTCAGGGTATTATTGATCTTATCTAGTTTGTCAAATAGTTGGGATGGTTTAGTGATTGTTGTGAGCAATTCTTCAGGGTCGACAAAGTTAAAATTTGATGATGTGGCTGGTCTAATTCTCAGCGAAGAATCTGGAAGGAAGGTATTAGGAATTTCAGGGGACTCAGGGAATGCTCTAAACGTTGAAGGAAGAGGAAGATCGCTGAACAAAGGAGGCAATAAACACGGGCGTTCTAAGTCGAGGAAGAAGTCCAAGGGACCGAAAGATAAAGATGGGTGTTGGCATTACGGTAAGAAGGGGTACATGAAACGTGATTGTAGGGCGCTCAAGAAATAAGAAGGAAGCTCTCAAGGCGGGAAGATTCAATGAATCTGTCTAAGGAGAGCGACACAAAGGCATTGATCTTGTCTCTTGATGTGAGGAATGAATCTTGGGTTATAGACTTGGGTGCTTCGTTTCATGTCACTTCGTGTAAGGAAGTTCTACGTGATTATGTGTCAAGTGACTTTGGGAGAGTCTACCTAGGTGATGATAAGCCATGCAATATTGTTGGAAAGGGGGATGTTCATGTAAATCAGAAAGATGGAACGGTCTTGAAATTGAAGGATATCGGATATGTACCAAGTTTGAAAAGTAATCTGATCTCAGTGGGACAATTGGCTGATACCGGTTATGTGACGACATTCACTAGTGACTCCTGGAAGATCACAAAAGGTGCCTTGGTAATATCTCGAGGAAAAAAGTAAGGTACTTTGTACGTGACTTCAGGATCATATAGTTCACTCACAGTCGCATCAACTGGAGTGAATGAGCAGTTATGACATCAGAGGCTAGTACATATGAGTGAGAAAGGGATGAAAGTGCTATTGTCAAAAGGGAAGCTACCAGGGCTGAAGTCTATTGACTTGAAATTCTGTAAGGACTGCGTGTATGATAAGCAGAAGAGGGTAAGCTTCAAGAAGATAGGACGTGCTCCAAAGACACATCTATTGGAGCTTGTACACACTGATGCGTGGGGACCGGCACAGGTATTATCTTTTGGTGGCTCACATTATTTTGTTACCTTTATTGATGATGCTAGTAGAAAACTGTGGGTCTACTTCTTAAAATATAAATTTGATGTATTTGATGTATTTAAGAAGTGGAAAGTTATGGTAGAAAATGAGACAGGTAAAACAGTAAAGTGTCTCAAATTTGGCAATGGGGGAGAGTATTGTGATAAGAGGTTTGAGGAGTATTGTGCAACAAATGGAATCAAACATCAGAAAATGATTCTAGGGACACCACAACAGAATGGTGTGGCTGAGCGCATTAACAGGACCATCCTTGAGCGCGCCAGATGCATGAGGTTACATGCAGGGTTGCCAAAGACCTTTTGGGCAGATGTTGTGAATATTGTCGCATATCTCATCAATAGAAGTCCCTCAGCACCATTGGATGGTGGGCTACCAAAAGAAGCGTGGACTGGGAAGGAAGTGAACCTTGCACATCTCAGAGTATTCGGTTGCACTTCATATGTTCACATTGATGCAGAGGACAGAAACAAGCTAGATGCGAAGTCCAGAAGGTGCACATTTATAAGCTACGGGCAGCATGATTTTAGCTATAGGTTCTGGGATGCAGAAAATAGGAAAATCATCAGAAGCAAGGACGTAGTCTTCAATGAAAAAGTGATGCATAAGGACAATGCGCAGGAAAATAAGGCAGAGAAAAAGGAATTCGTAGAGTTGGAAGAGTTACTGAACATGGGTGTTACAATGCCACAGGATGAGACAGAGCCGCATACACTGGTTGTGAGGAGGTCTACTCGGGAGAGGAGACCCACGGTTCGATACTCACTCTCCTTACATTATCTACTACTGACAGATAATGGTGAGCTAGAGTGTTTTGAAGAAGCGTTACAGTTAGATATACGGGTTAAGTGGGAGCAGGCCATGGTGATGAGATAGACTCTCTTGAGTCTAATCATACATGGGAGCTAGTCACTCTACCCAAGGGTAAGAAAGCTCTTCATAACAAGTGAGTTTACAGACTGAAGGAGGAGCACGATGGTTCAAAATGGTACAAGGCCAGATTGGTTGTGAAAGGGTTTCAACAAAAGGCAGGTATCGATTTCACTGAAATATTTTCACTGGTAGAGAAATGTCTACGATTCGCATGGTCTTGAGTATAGTGGCTTCAGAGGACTTACATCTAGAACAGCTAGATGTTAAGACAGCCTTTCTTCATGGGGAATTTGAAGAAGAGATATCTATACATCAACCGACAAGATACGTGGCACCAGGTAATGAGAACAAGGTGTGCAAACTGAAGAAGAGTCTATATGGCCTGCAGCAGGCTCCGAGGTAGTGGTACAAGAAGTTCGACAGTTTCATATCAGGAAACGGTTTTAGGAGATGTCATGCAGACACTATTGTTACTTGAAGAAGTTTGATACGTCTTACATCATCCTTCTTCTGTACGTTGATGATATGTTTGTGGTCGGTTTAAGCATGAAGGACATCTCAAATCTCAAAAGACAACTGTCTAGAGAATTTTCCACGAAGGATTTAGGAGCTGCAAAATAAATCCTAGGCATGAGGATAAAGCGTAACAGGGAAAACAAGAAATTAGTTTTGTCACAGGCAGAGTACATAGCCAAAGTACTTGATCAATTCAATATGGGCGGTGCTAAGCCAGTTAGCACTCCATTAGCCAACCACTTCAAGCTATCTAAGAAGCAAGGTGCAAAGACGTAGGAGGAACAGGACTACATGGCTAAAGTTTCATACGCGTCAGCTATTGGGACTCTCATGTATGCTATGGTGAGCACGAGGCCAGACATTGCTCAAGCAGTGGGAGTTATTAGCAGGTTCATGAACAACCCCGGGAAGGAACACTGGGAAGCTGTGAAGTGGATCCTTAGGTACTAGGTACTAAGGACGTAGGGCTGTGTTATGGTGGATCGGAAATCAAGTTACAAGGCTATGTGGATTCAGATTTGGCAGGAGATATCGACAGCAGAAGAAGCACTATAGGTTATGTTTTTACTCTGGGTAGTGTTGTAGTCAGTTGGGTCTCTCAGTTACAAAAGATAGTATCTATCAGTACGACAGAAGCAGAATATATTGCGGCTACAGAAGCATGCAAGGAGATGGTGTGGATGTAAGGTTTTATGGAAGAGTTAAGTAAGAAGCAAGCAGATTCCAAGCTGTACAGTGACAGTCAGAGTGCAATACACTTGGCTAAGAATTTAGCCTTTCATTCAAGGACTAAGCATATTGCCATCAAATATCACTTCATACGTTCGTTACTGGAAGATGGATCGATTGCTCTAGAGAAGATTCATACAAGTGAGAATCCTGCGGATATGTTGACCAAGGCAGTCACAAGGAAAAGGCTGAAGCTCTGTTCAGCTTTGATTGGTCTTCAAGCTTGAAGATGGGGAGGTGGTGTACTCCGGATGAAGAAGACAAAGGTTTATGGTGATGTATCTCCAAGTGAAAGATTGTTGAGAAGTGGAGCTACATGCGCGGATTTCATGTCGCAAGTCCTTTCGCAACTGGGATGCAAAAGGAGTTTCACGGATTTCGTGTCGCAAGTCCTTTCGCAACTGGGATGCAAAAGGGAAGTTGTCAAAACTATAAATTGGAGTCCCTAGGGCTATTCTAGGGTTAAGGTGAATATTAGGAAATTATTCTAAGGTGTGATCAAGGGATTTTCTCTGTACTTCCAAGGGAGAGGTTATTATATTGCCTTGTAATCTTCGTTTCTCTTCATAGTGGAATTTTGCATCCGTGGTTTTTTACCCTAGTTTGGGGTTTTTCCACGTATATCTTGTCTTGTGGTTTGTTTGAATGCTTTTATTCCTTTCTAATTTATATTTCTTCCTGTTTATCGTTTGTGGGTGAGGCCTGAGATTGGATCTAGGCTCACTGCATTGTTGGCGTGCTGCGCAACAATTTTTAGATATATTTATTGCACTGGAATTATCAAATATAAAACCATTGAATCTTGTGCAATTCCGTGATCACTTAATATTCTATTCATCCATACGAGATGAGTATATGCATTTCCAGCTGCAATGTATTCAACCTCAGCAATTGAGAGCGATACGGAACTTTGCTTCTTGCTAAACCAAGAAACTAAACAATTTCTAATATAGAAACAACCACCACTGGTTGATTTTCTATCATCGATATTACCAACCCAATCAGCATCTATGTACCTAGCCAACTGAACACTAGTATCATATGGATACCAGAGACCTAAATTAGCTGGACTTGCAACATATCGCATAATCTGCTTAATAGCAGTTAAATGAGAATCTTTAGGGTCAGATTAATATCTAGCGCAAAAACCAACACTAAAAGCAATATCGGGTCTACTTGCAGTTAAATAAAGTAAACTGTCAATCATGCTACGATATAATTTAGGATCCATACTTTTACCTGTAAAGTCTTTTGAGAGTCTTAATGTTTTACTCATAGGAGTATCAAAAATTTTCTCGTTCTCAAATTCAACTTTTTAATTAAGTTCAAAGCATATTTGGTTTGAGAAATAAAAATACCAACAGGTTGTTGTTTTACTTGTAACCCTAGGAAATAATTCAATTCCCCAACCATGCTCATTTCGAACTTAGATTTCATTAAATCTACAAACTCAGCAGTCATCTTAGTACATGTAGATCCCTAAATAATATCATCAACATAGATCTATACTATTAAGATATGATTATTATGTTTTTTTTAACAAAAAGAGTCTTATCAACTCTACCCATTTGAAAATTATGACATAGTAGAAACTTATTCAATTTTTCGTACCATGCCTCTAGAGCTTGTTTCAAACCGTAGAATGCCTTTTTTAAGCGATAGACATGATCAGTATTCTTAGGGTCTTCAAAACCCATTGGTTGTTCAACATAAAGTTCTTCATGTAGATCGACATTTAAGAAGGCACTATTTACATCCATTTGATAAATTTTGAATTTTTTAAAGAAAGCAATGATATAAATAGTCTGATTGATTCAAGACGAGCTACTGGGGCAAAGGTTTCATCATAATCGATGCCTTCAATATGAGTGTACCCTTGTACAACCAGTTTAGCCTTGTTTCGAATTATTTTACTAAGTTCATCAGACTTATTTTTAAAAATTCACTTAGTTCCAATAATATGTTTATCTTTAGGTCTAAGAACTAGGTACTAAACATCACTTCTCACAAATTGATTAAGCTCTTCTTGCATAGCAACTATCCAATTTTCATCAGTAAGAGCTCCTTTTATGTTAACCGGTTCTATCTGGGATGTAAAGCACACATAATTACATATATCTTCTAGTTGTCTACGAGTGTGCACACCAGTGAGAGGGTTTCCAAGAATTTGAGTGGTTGGATGATCTTTAACAGTCCTTAGTTTAGAGTTAGTTTGATTTGATGAAGTATCTGGTATGTCAACTAAAAGAACTTCATCATTATCTAAACTTGAGGCAGGTGTATTTAAGTGATCGTCAATGACCACATTAATGGACTTTTGAATAACACCGGTCCTCTTATTCAATACTTGATATGCTCGACTATTCAAAGAATACCCTAAAAAGATCCCTTCATCACTTTTAGTGTCAAACTTACCCAGATTTTCACGATCACGTAAAATATAGCACTTGCTACCAAAAACTCAAAATTATTTGACAGTAGGCTTCTTATCAAACCACATTTCATAAGTCGTTTTATTATAATTTTTACTTGTATAAACCCTATTGATTATATAGCATGCAGTATTTATGGCTTTAGCCCAAAGATGTTTAGGGAGCTTCATATTATTCAACATTACATTTACCATTTCTTGAAGCACTCTATTTTTTCTTTCAACAATTCTATTTTGTTATGGAGTTTTGGGTACAGAAAATTCATGTGATATTCCCTAATCGCAACAAAATTTCTCAAAACTGCTATTCTCAAATTCTGATCCATGATCACCAGGGATCTTACAAACTTGAGAACCTTTTTCTGGTTGGATTCGTTTGAAAACTCTTTTTACTTCATCAAGGGTTTCTGATTTATCCCTTAAGAAAGCTACCCAGGTGAATCTGATATAGTCATCTACAATTACCAATATATATTTTTTATCACCTCGACTCTCCGTCCTGCTTGGTCCTATAAGATCCATATGGGGAAGCTCGAGTGGTTTTGATGTGGCAATGGAGTTCACCTTTTTGTGAGTACTTCTAGTTTGCTTGCCAATCTGGCATTCGCCACATATTTTGCCTACTTTCTATAATTTAAGTAGATCTTTTATCAGTTCCCTTTTGCTCAATCTATATATATTGCGGTAGTATACATGTCTAAGGCGTTTATGCCATAACTCAGTCTCATCGGTATGGACCATGTAACACAATTGACTAGATGAGCTAGAATCACTAACAATATAGCAGTTTTCAAAAGTTTTACAACTAGTTAATATTACAGAACCCTTTTTATTTAAAATTTCACACCCTAGGTTAGAAAATTTTACGTTGTGGTTTTTATCGCATATTTGAAAAATGCTTAACAAGTTATGTTTTAAACCTTCTACATATAAAACATTCTCAAATAATGAGAGGTTAGAAAGTTGAACCGTACCTTGGCCAATAATCCTGCAGTTGCTACCATCACCAAATGTGACTGAACCATCAGCTATGTCTTTAAGATCGGTGAATAGACCTTTATCACCAGTCACATACCTTGAGCATCCACTGTCTAAGTATCACTTTGAATGACTTTAGCTTTGAAAACCGTGTGGACAACCAAGAAAGTAACCTTAAGAACCCATTTCAAAACTGTTTTGGGTTTAGGAGAATAGTTAGTCTTCTTATGTTTGTAGTTGTTGTAAGAATGACCCACTGAGTTAGATTTTAAGAGCTCCTTAAGTAAATCAATTATTTTCTCATCTAAAGGGTTTCGGTTATGATTTTTATGGTTGATATAATTACTTTTAGGTTGAAAAGATTGAAATGTTTTGGTATTTTTAGAAAACTTTTAATTATAACTTTTCTCTTTTGAGTTCGAGGACTCTCCTTTTACAAACTTAGGAGGAGTATTCTTCTATTTAGGAGGAATATTTCTATTGTAGCCCAAATCGGATCGGTCACCACATTTTCTTAATCCAGATAAAAGTTTTTCTAACTTTGGATCACCTTGGGCATACCTCCATATGTCCTTTAAACTCAAAAGTGAAGAGACTTCAAGTTTAAGTTTTTCATTTTCAGATTTTCAATAAGAGTGGTTTTGAATTCTAAATCATATTTCAATTTTTTAAAACAATCTGAAATGTGGGATTTTTCTAAAATAAGAGAATCAAAATTTTCTTTAAGCTTTAAAAATTTTTCTTTCTGAAGTTTAAGTTTAACAGCAATTTTGCAACTCTCTCTTCACTAGTTAGATCATCGTTATCTGAAGAAGTGAACTTGGCTAGAGTCATAAGGTTTGTGACTTCATTGGCCGACTCGGTTTCAGAATCTTCTGATTCAGAAGAAGCTTTAGAAGTGGAAGATTCATACCAAGTAGCCAACATACTCTTCTTTTTGGGTTTGTCCTTTTTTGGACACTTGTTTGTCAAATACCCATATTCTTGGCAGTTGTAACATTGACTGTCTTTTAATGATTTCCAAGTTTTAGATTTAGATCTTTTCTTATCATTAGATTTTTGAAAATTAACCCTCTTTTTACTTTTGAAAATTTTTAAAAACTTTTTCGCTATAAGGGCCATATCATATTCTGAGTTTTCTAAATCAGAATAGCTATTATTTTCTTGAAAAACATTTTTAGAAGATTTAAGGGCGATAGATTTACCTTTAAGAGCTTTGAAGTTTAACTCATAGGTTTGTAGAGAGCCAACTAGTCTTCTATCCTCATATTGTCTGTATCACGAAGTTCCTGGGTTGCAGTTACCTTAGAATTGAACCATTCAGGAAGTGAGCATAGTATCTTTGTATATACTTTACTTTCTGGGATTTTGTCACTAAGACACCACATAGAGTTCACAATGTCATTTAATCTAGTATAGAAGTCCATGAACATTTCATTTTCTTCCATATGTATTTCCTCAAATTTGGTTGTGAGGATCTGGACTTTAGATTTCTTGACAATTGATGTTCCCTTTTGTGTCATTTCTAAAATATCTCAGGCTTGCTTTGCAAAATCACAGGATATAATTCTTTTAAATTCATCTGATGATAGTGCGCAAGTAATTGCATTTAGTGCTTTTGCATTTGCACTACTCTCACTTTTCTGAAGTATGGTCCAAGAAAAATAAGGTGTTACTCTCATTAATTTTGATCCATTGATACCAGTTACTTCAGTGGTAGGAGGGGTTCATTCAGTCATTGTGGCTTGCTACACACTCTCATTCATGGATTTTAATAAAATTCTCATCCTGGCTTTCCAATAGGCATAATTGGAGCCATTAAATGGTGGCGGCTAGTGACTGAAAGGCTATCAAAATTTGACATCTGATAAATAGCTTAGATCGATTAGCTCAAGAAATAAATCTAAATAGAATAAATAAAAATGAGCTATTAGGCTCTGATACCACTTGAAAATGCCAAGCTAAATGTCCCAGAGGTGGGAGGGTGAATAGGACTATGCCAAATTAAAACTTTTAACATCGGAGGGTGAATAGGACTATGCCAAATTAAAACTTTTAACATCGGAATTTAAATGAATAAAGGAAAGATAACACTTTAAACAAATCACAGTACGGAAAATGTAAAGCAACCTTAAAATTCTAGTTTTGAGAGGTTGATACAAATGTTGTTCTAAGGACAACCTTGCACCATAAAAAACCAAGGGTTTATGGCAGGACAACCTTACTAGAACAGTTTAAGTATCAATATCTCAAACTGAAGAGGAATAAAAAGTAAATAGCAAGAATGGAAGTCTAAACTATTACAACATTCCCCACAATGCTTAAAATGTAAATATTACAACATTCACATCCACATATACATCCCATAACTTTGAATGATAAAAGATATAGAAAAATAAACAAACATTCAAATCACAAGACACAAAGAATTATAGTGGTTCACCTGTGTGTTCACCAACTATTAAACAACAGCCACACAGATTGCTACTCCACTCCTAATATCCTCACACAGGGGATATTAGCGTTCACTATGAAAATAGGTTTTTCCAGGTTCACCTAAAACCCTCATAATTATGTCTTTCTAATGGGCTTACACAATTCAAAAAACCCTACTCTGAGTTTTCTGGATCTCCTCAGATAACCAACACTTAGAGATTTTTCTGGTTTAATCTCAAAGAAACCAAAAACATAGAAGATTTACACAAATGTAAAATACCTGAATTTCTCCTTTTGTTGTAGCCCGGAAGAACCAAATCAGAGTAGAAGTTCGAATAAAAGTTCAGTGTCCAATACTCACTTTGAAATGGTTCCAGGTTCTAATTGATTTTAAATTAAATCATGTTGGGCTAGCTCTATTTGATTTTGATTCCAAGAAGTGGAATATCACAATTCCTCTTTCAAATCAGATTGGAATGAAGAAACAAAATCAAATATAAAAAGCTAACAAAAGAGAATATTAAATATGCACAATCTAGCTTAAAAAGATTACAAACTTATCTCTCAGAGTGATCCTTGATTTTACTTGAATTGAATTATCAAACTCTGAAAATCGTGCTTTATTTGTAGTTGTAGAAATCACATCTACGATTGGTCGTGAGGACACTACGACTAGTCGTAGGACGAACTTCATTTTGAGATTTTAAGCGCGATCGGATAAAACCGTTCCATGACTAGTCGTAGGCCTTGCACGACCAGTCGAGGGACCTCCATGCCTGGTCATGACCTGTCCACAACTGGTCGTGAGGAACCAGGAATGGTTGTTAGAGTTTGAGTCGTAGCTGCTAGACTGGTCGTGAACGAGTCGACATTGTTCACACGACTGGTCGAGCAGACTCCAGGACTGGTCGTAGCTCAATCAAAAAATTCTAAAAATTTGCAACAACTTAGGACTAGTCGTGGAATTTCTTGGACTGGTCGAGCCAGTGCTAGAACTAGTCAAACAGAGTCCAGGACTAGTCGAAGAGCAGACCAAACATCTATTAAGTTATTTAATTTGAATTATGTATTCAAAATGACCTACCCTAAGGTCAATCTAAGGTCTTTCATACCTGAGACATGAAGTATGAACATTGAACATTCTTTTCTTCAGATGATTAGTGATCTTTGAATTTCATGACGCTTGAGGTCTCGACACATGTTGAAGCTTGAACTTGAGATCTTTGGAACCTTGAACTTGTAGTTTTTGAGTTGTACTACACCTTGAGTCTTGAACAAGATCTCGTCTTTTAACGTAGTTCTAAAAACTCTGAAGCTTACAGAAGAGAACAATGTACTTGATCTTGCATTTCTTGAAGTAGATCATTGTACTTGATTTAAAGCTTGTCCTTATTCATGTGATGCATTGCCTTGAACGTATATATCAATGTGCTACACAAGACACAGACTATGGTTTTGGCATAATAAAATTTGATAATCAAAGGAGAAAATAACCATAGCACTTACATTTTCCTCTCCCGATAACTAAATTATTGATTGACATTACAACTCAGTATGCCATCATGTCCTTCATGGGCGGCTATGCAGGGTATAATCAGATTAGAATGGCACCTAAAGATGAAGAAGCAACAACATTCAGAACTTCGCTAGGAATTTATTGTTATAAATTTATGCCATTTGGTTTAAAAATGCTGAGGCAACATATCAGAGGGCGATGTAGAATATCTTCCAAGACATGATGCACAAGCATGTTGAGTGTTATGTTGATGATTGGTAGTCCGGTCAGGAGATCATCAGGAGCATCGTGAACACTTGGCAGCGGTTTTCCGTCGACTCAGAAAGAAATAGCTAAAGATGAATTCAACTAAATGTGCATTCGGGGTGTCTTCAGGTAAATTTCTTAGTTTTATTGTCCGACATCAGGGCATTGAGATAGATCCAGGGAAAGTCAGAGCCATTCAAAATATGCCACCACCAAAGACATTAAAAGAATTAAAAAGTTTGTAAGGAAAGTTGGCGTACATTCGTTGTTTCATTTCAAACCTGGCAGGGAGATGTCAGCCATTTTCCCATTTGATGAAGAAAGGCACAGAGTTTGTATGGGACTAAACTTGTCAGAATGCATTTGATTCGATAAAGGAATTGTTAAAACATCTACCAGTACTGATAGCTCCAATAAAAGGGAAACCACTTATTTTGTATATATCTACAGCCGAGAATTCTTTAGGAGCTTTGCTGGCACAGGTGAATAAATCTAAGAAAGAGACGGCTCTTTATTATTTAAGCAGAACTCTAATGGGTGCGGAATGTAACTACTCTCCCATCAAGAAGGAATGTCTGGCATTGATATTTGCGATATAGAAGTTAAGACATTATTGTCTCTCCCATGACATAACTTTGATCTTAAGAGCATATTAGATAAAATTCTTGATGACAAGACCGATGTTATTGGGGAGATTGGCCAAATGGATGTTGTTACTTTCAGAATACACTATCACATATGAATCGGAAAAAGTGGTAAAAGGGCAAGCTGTGGCAGACTTCCTTGTAGCACACCCTATGACAGAGTGTGAGAGCATCAGTGATGATTTTCCCGATGAACAGGTTATGTTGGCCGAATCACAAAGCCCATGGCAGATGTATTTTGACGGCGCTTCTCGAGCATCAGGAATGGGGGCAGGAGTGATATTCATTACTCCTCAAGGTAACTTGTTACCTTACTCCTTCACATTGGGAACTACATGCACAAATAATGAGGCCAAATACAAAGCCTTCATCATTGGAATGAAAATTGCTCAGGAATTGAAGGTAAAAATGTTGTATATCTTTGGGGATTCTAAATTGATTATAAATCAATTAACGACTGAATACAAGATAAGAAAGCAAGAGCTTTTGCCATACTACCGAAAAGCACAGCAGTTGCTAAAACAGTTTTGTCATGTCGAAATCAAACATATACCTCGGTCTGAAAATGCAAGAGCAGATGCTTTGGCCAGTTTGGCAGCAGCTCTGTCCTACCCAATTCGAAGCCCTCTCCAAGTAACTATAGAAGAAAGAAGATTTTTACCATCTTCAGAGGTCATCGATGAAGTTGTTGAGACACTTCCTATTTCATGTTTAGAGGTAACGACAGAAGACTAGCGTCAGCCTTTTATAGATTATCTCAAATATGATACCCTCCAAAAGATCCAGTGTAGATATAGTAAATCAGACAAAGGTCAAGCAGATTCATCATATACAGCGAAGTGTTGTATATAAAATCTTACAATAGAATGCTGCCGTGTTCCTTAGACGAACAAGAAGCAGGTCAGACATTGTGAGAAGCACACTCTGGAGAATGTGGGGCACATCAAGCTAGCCGAAATTTATTCCATAGAATACATCGAATGGGGTATTATTAGCCTACCATGTTCAAAGATGCGATAGATTATGCGAAGTGGTGTCATGAATGTCAGATTCACGGAGATATTATACACATTCCTCTAGAAGATCTGCATCAGTCAATCACCTCTTGGCCCTTCTCTTCTTGGGGACTTAACGCCATTGGTCCTATAAATTCGTCTTCGTCCAAAGGAAAACAGTATATCTTGGCAATGACAGATTATTTCTCCAAATGGGCAAAAGCAATTGCACTGCACAATGTCAAAGAGAAATATGTGGTTAATTTCATCTAGCATGCAATAATATACCGCTATGGTATTCCAAAGAAAATTATTACAGATAATGGCACTCCCTTCAAAAACAAAGGCATAGAAAAACTATGTCAGAAATTCAGCATTTGTCATTCATTTTGAACACCTTACTATCCACCAGCCAATGGATTAGCAGAGGCGTTTAATAAAATGATAGTCAAGATATTGAAGAAAACAGTGACAGGAAACAAGCGTGATTGGGATGAAAAGCTACAAGAAACATTATGGCATACAAAACTACCCATTGGACAATAACAAAAGTGACACCGTACTCGCTAGTCTATGGTGTAGAAGCAGTGATCCCGATTGAAATACAAGTAGCATCACTCAGAGTGGAAGTACATCAGTCCATTACAGACGATGAAAATGCAAAAATAAGGCCGAATGTGATGGATTTACTTGATGAGAAAAGTCTGGCAACCCAACAGTGATTGCAATCATATCAGGCAAGGATATCGTCTGCCTTTGATAAACGAGTCAAGTATCGATCTTTCAAAAAAGGAGATATGGTACTGATGTTGAAAAGACCTATAGTAGTCACCCATCGAACAGGGGGCAAATTCGAGCCTAAATGGGATGGGCCGTATATAATAAAAGAAGTGTACTCCAATGGAGCATACAGAGTCGTGGATCAAGGTGGACAAGGTATCGGTATACCGGTCAATGCTCGCTTCATCAAAAGATATCGTCCCTGAAGATACTACTGATTTTGATCTAGAATATTATCAGAAAAATGATTTTATATCAAAAGGGGGTAAGAATAAACAAGATCAAGACTATGTATTGTCAGATGAATGAATAAGGAAGAAATTTATGAGCACATCAAGACTATGAATTGTTAGATGAATGAATAAGAAATTTACAAGCACATCAAGACTATGTATTGTCAGATGAATGAACAAGTGTTGTAAAAAGAAAGTGACCATTGTCATCATCAAACGAGCTCTGTAAAATTCTGTTGAAATTAGTATCATCACCAAGTTAATGTATTATAAACAACACATATGAATACCGTTGAAGATATTAACAGAAGTGGTGATGTATCAATCTCAGTCAGAGATGTCCATCATCCTTGCGACAATGATGACCACCTACTATTGTCTTCTAAGGCAGCCTAGCTAAGCCCTAAAGTTGGCCAACTACGCATAAGACCTATAATTTTTGCCATTCGGGCAACGGAGAAGCCAGTGGCCCTAAAAAGCCCGTGAAGGCCATCGTACACATACCCATGCGGGCAGCTGATGAAGTCAGTGACTAAAAGCCTTAAAAGGCCAAAAAGTCCTCAACGGCTAGTCATGCGTGAGACCAATGTTGTATGTATAGCTTTCTGACAACGTCACGGGGAATGGAGGAAAATGCCCTCCCGTGAATGGGTCCGACCTTGCAAACAAAGAAAACGCGAGCAGCAGTGTGAGCTCTTTGGCCATGTCCATAGATAGGCCAACCATGCGTAAGACCCCCCAAATCTCTAGCTTGATTTCAGTATTAACTCATGTGAGAGGGCTTAAACCTACTCATTGATGGACTGGCGGCCCTAGATTTGGTACCCCAAAGGTCGCCTTGTGAGCCCCGTGAACTTTAGAGAGTTACTGCGGCCAACCCTGTGCGTAAATTCAACCGAGTTCACGCTTCACTGGGCCCCTCTGATTGATCACAGTTTGTGAACTCACCAGGCTGTGAGAAGTCCAGTGAACTCCTAAGAGTTACAGAGACCATCACGTGAGACCCGACTCCACTACTCAAGAGTCTAAAAAACTGCGTGGGATCCACTACTCAAGAGCTTAAACTGTGTGTGATTATCTGACTAAACTAAAACTTAGCACTGCCAATTAAAACAAAATCATATAGGAAATCCCATACTGACAAGCATAAAATATTGGTGTTTTATATCAGTTTCTCATTAAATATTATGTCAAGATTATTGCATGGATAAATTTGTTTGAAATGATCTGTGATGTAGAAATCCATGGAAGAATAAAATATCTCAAAATATTATCATGTCTTCATATGTTGAGAGTCAAAAGAGATTACTTGTTCAAAAATATATACACAAAGAAATTACATACTCAAAGTTCTTCTATAATTTCTACTATCTCCATATACTTTTGCAAATCTTCTTTTAATTGCATTTGAGCTACGACATGTTTTGACTTTTCCTCAAGGATGATCTTTGCTTGATCAAGAATGCTAGCCAGTTTATCTTCCAATGATGCGATCATCCCTTCTCTCTTGAGTAGTTCAGATTTCTCAGCATTAATAGACTGAATATTGACTTGTATGCTCTCTTCGATCTCCTTTATGGATGATTCCTTCTCGTGATCCTTCAACTCTAGCTGCGAGATCTCCTCTTTTAGGGCAGCAATACGGTCTCGAATAACCACTCTGTCATCAGTATAAGCCTTCAGCTGTTCTTGAAGAGCTAATTGTTCCTGATCAAATTCAGAAATAGCAGAAGCAATGAAGCCTTTTCCTTGGACAGAGATAGCTGCTTCCCGTATTCCAAGATTTCAGGAGCAATTGTGACGTTTTCTGCTGATGCTAAAAGAGATTATTGAATCACAAAATTTGAGAAGAGAATCACGCAAAGCGGAGATGTTGATTTTTGCCATTCTTGTAGAACTTTCGAGAATTTCAATGGCAATATCCAAGTCTGACCATTATTCAGGGTCTTTGAAAATGTGAACCATTGGTGACAGAGAATTCTTCATCAAAAGCATTTTGTGTGCGGGAATTTTCATGAAAGACAATAGTTCAGACTCAGAGCTTGCTGCCCCACTACAAGGAGTTCCTATAGTATAAAGAAAGAAAGAACTCAAAATAATGATTAAAAAAAGTTAGAAGATGTATAGTTCTTGATAAAGCAATCGATATATATATATATATATACCTGCCACAGAAGTATGACGAATAGGAGGCAGGATTTCCTAAACTGTAAAAGGACCAGCTCCTAACATGTCACTAAAAGAAGGCGCTTTGGCCTCTGTACATGAATCTCTAGTAGTTGGAGTGAGAAAATCAGTGGTCTCTACTGGAAAGATAATTTCACGAGCCACCACTTTTGGCGCTACCAAAAAAACTAGAGGAACCCTCGGTGAAATTACTGGTGCAGCTATAGGAGGATTCATAGGAGGAGTATCACCTATCCTAGTATCAACAACATGAGTACCTGAAATAAGGATATGACAATAATAATGAGATAACTATCACAAAATACATATATGGATATATACAGAATTAAAAATTCCCTTACCTGGTGAATATCCATACTCCCCATAATCTAAAGGTTCTTCTTTCTCCTCTATTATCGTAGGAGACTTTACAGGAATATTGGCACCAGGAAGAATTTCAGAATCTACCGGAGGGCGTTCTTTGTCAGCATTTTTCGCAACAACATCCTCCTCTCTGCTTAAATTAACTTCTCCTTCTTCGAAATCATCATCTTTATCTTCACCATTTTCGTCATCCTCATCATCTTCGTATTCGGCAGAAGCAATACCCTCTGATGAAGAAACCGAACTTTCATCCCCTACGATTTCTTCGTCTACTTCTTCAATCATGACTTGTTTCCCTTTAGAGGGAGGGGCTTGACTATCTTCTGGTTGAGGTACTCTATCAATTAGGATTAAAGGGGATGTAGAGGTTGGTCTACTCCCTTCTTGAGGAATGGACGGCGATGCTTGCAAGCATGTTTGAGACCTAGTCATGGGGGACGGCAGGCCAAGAGGAGTAGGCTGTGAAGGAGGGGCCAGTTCACCTTGAGCCGCAACAGTTTCTGTCGGAACAAGAGAATACGTTCCTTCAATATCATTGTGGCCTGGCCACTGAAGTTACGAGGGACTTACTCTAATTCTGTCAAGAGTCCGTGAGCAATCCAACCTTCTAAAGTATTGATGGCTTTCTTTTCACGGATTAGATCTTCTAAAGATATCTTTCTGCAAATTTCACCATGAAAGGGTGCATGACTCTTCTCTGGTATGTAACCAATTCCGTATTCAAGCTTCTACCTCTTAACATAGGTGGGTGAAGCCGGATGGGTGAATCAACGGGTAAACAATGGTTGACCAAGAATGATTGGTGATCCCACCACTGCATCCAGCTATAAGAAGTATGAACTACACGGTCGCAACCGGGGATTATGAAGAAAGAATCAACATGGCCGCCTAATAGCTATTTTCATACCATAGCCCAATTGATAAGATCGGTGACATAGCAACGCATTCTCTTAGTAACCAATCCACAGTCTTCTGGAACGGCCTGGTCATAGCCGAATTGGCGAGCAAAGCGACTATGATAGTAGGGTTCTCGCCAAAACTCAGTTCCTTCTCGCAGTGGCAGGCTGCAAGAGCGTATAGAGGGGAAGAAAGCCCTTTCTGCTACGGTGAGTGTTGCCTGGTCCACCATGTCAGTATCTTCGATATAGTGATGGAGACGAAATTAGAAGAAATCCACTGGATCAAAATCCCAGATTTTGTTGGCCACCCAGTTATATGATCTTTTTACCATAGCCCTTTGTTGAAAAAACCAGAGTGGAAGGTGTGTAAGATGAACATATGCCTTCTCTGGCACTTCAAAAGTCCAAGGGAAATAGACTCCCAACCAGCCAGTGATATAATGTCATGGAGTGTGCGTTGAGGAAGCTCTGATGGTAGGATTCTTAACATGAGTGGCCACTTCTCTAAGGGCTTTATAAATAGAGCATAGCACTGGAGGTGCAAGTGAATACTTGTGGCTCTCTGCCAAAGCACTGGCAACGATAAAGACTATAAGACGCATAACATCTATCCATTTTGAGCTTGGAAGTACTAAGATGCTCAGCCAATAGGCTAGGAAGGCTGCGAGCTCCTCGAATAAGTTGTACTCTTCTCTTTCCTTAATATTGTCATGAAGCTCCGTTGGCTCTTTATACTGACAATCGTGGAATCTGCAAGGAAAGGTAAAAGATTAGTATAAGGAAATGTATAATAAAAAAGGGGGAAGAAAGAAAAGGGAAAGTTGATTCCTAAACTTGAAAATACCTGAGGACCCTAGAAAAATGTGCAAGCCACTGCAGAGGAGAAAGCTTATGGATGTTTGAAAATTTTCCCATCTCTCTGAAGAGTTCGATGGTGGTTTCAGAGATGGAAGGTTTACGATCAAGAGAAGAATAAAAGCCAACTCTTTAATAGACGGGACAAATTCATCGTAAAACTTTCCTGTCAGTGGAAGGCCTGCTACTCGGTGGAGATCCCAGAGTGTGATACTCATCTCACCTACTGGCAGGTGGAAAGAGTTGGTGGAAGGAGACAAATACTCAAGGAAACCCTTTATCACAGTTGGTTTCTTATAGAAGTACTGGGACATAACTTCTATAGCGTCATACAAGCCGATCTTAGCAAGCATGCCCGCGTGCTTTTGCAAGATGGCTTCTGCCCAGTCTGAATAATAACGTCATTAAGTTAAAAGACCCCTTGTGCAGAATTCTTCAGGTCCCCAAAGTTAATCGTGATCTCTGAAGCGTTGCTTGATGGTTTTATAGAAATAGGTGGGGAATAAGTTGTGAGGACTGTGAAAAGGGGTGAGAAAAATCATAGGGTGGACTTCACCAATACTTTGTTGCGGCTTATGCGCTAGCAATATTCCCTCAAGGATGTGCGGTTCTCTTGTTGACCACGAGGAAGTGTACATTAGCTTCTCCCATATATGTAATCCCTCGGCTCGCAATCCAGCATGGACTAGTGGCGATGAAGATTGATGGGAATCACAGTCGTGCCTTCTGAATGCAGATTATCAAACGTCGTAATGCCTTCAATTACTCTGACTGATTCCCACGAGTTCTGGAGCTTCTTCTTGTTGTGCTCCTTGATCTTCTTCTTAAACTCCTTAGCCTTATTTTGGTGAGTCTTCTTTGAACAAGAAGTAGGAGGAGTGTCTTCTCGAATGGGAGGTCTTTTGCTGTCTGTGCGAATATGTGCGGTTCTTTTCAACCACTCATCCCAATCATATTCTCGACCTTGTTTCGAGGTCGTTCTAAGTCTCCCATCACAATTGCCCGATGAATAAGAGAGGGTAAGGAGGAAATGCATTCGGTGAAGCTAAAGGTTGGTAGTACGGGCTCTTTGAAGTATGAAGGTTTACGGGCAGTGGTTTTAATGCATTTTGCTAGTGGTTGATCTGAAGGAGAAGGATGGAAAGGAGATGGGTCTAGTAATTCCGGGTGAGAAGGTTGTTCATTAGGAGGGTCTACAAGGCGAAAGGTTCGCTTGATACAGGCCATGAGGAAGAAGGGTTGAGAATTTTTCTAAGTCTTGGAAAAGGATCAAAAGCTGGAAATTTTGCCAAGTCCTGGGTTGCGCGGACTCGCGCAAATAAAGTCTGTTGCACGAAGTAGCATAATTCTCAAACACCTTGTGCGAACAGAGGAGCTATTGGGCGGGACTGCGCAACTGAAAGTGGTTGCGCGGGGGAGAATCGACAAGACAAGGGTTCGCTGTAGGCTGAAATGAAGTGTAGAAATGAGAGGAGTTTGGGGTATTTATATTATACATAGCCGAGTACGGTACGCGGGTCCTAGTTACGAGGACCAGCGCAAACCCTACCAAGGGGGCAAAATTGATCCTTTTCTTTGATTTTAGGGAAACAAAGAAAGGATCAAGGGGGCATTTGTTGAGGCATAAAAATGGGAAAAGATTGAAGAAAGGAAGATTGAAAAGTAAGAAAATAGAAAGAAAATGCAAGAAGAAGAAGGAGAAGTGTCTTTGAGGTGGTTTGCGTGGGTCTGCGCAAACAATATTGATTGCTCGGGTCCACCCAACCCAAAAACCAGTTACGCAGGCTCGCGCAACTGATTTCACGAAGTGATTCCTATGAACGGTCAAGATTGATGAAAGGTGGGTCCCATGACACCAAGATTGAGGCTTCGCTTATGTGGACTCGTATAAATACCCATCCCCCCTTCATTTGGACCGATCGAAGATTTTGGAGAAGAAGCAGAGCAAGAAAGAAGACTGAAGGTACGAATGAAGAAGCATCGGTGGTTTGCGCTGGTTCGCGCAACCAGACTGCCCTGTAGTCTATGATGATAAGAAGCCGATGCGCTGCTGAAATAATCAATCTCCGGATTTTCTTTTTTCCAAGCTCCAAGAAGAGAAATCAGTTGATCCGATTTGTATCATGTTCCTCTTAAAAGAGATGATCAAGTCAAGAGTCGAAGTGCTTGGACATTTGAACTTTGTTAATTTCTGTGTTTTCTAAATAATCTATCTTGGAATCAAGGGATACTCGAGGATGTAAATGAACTCAGTATTAATAATATGATGGTTGTTCTTAATGAACTCTTTCTCTGTTATGCTTGAATAAGATAATTTCCCAAATAAAATGCATTTGTTTCTTGTTCGAAACACCTGGCCTTCCATAATAGTCCCAAAGCTTATCCTGACCCGAGGAATGAGTTAGGTGAGGTACTAATTCCATACTCTTCTCGGCCATAGGAGATGCAATTGGTGCTGTCTTGGCTTTGCTTGCCGAACCTTGAATAAGAGCACATGTTTTGGCCCTTTCTCTATTCGCATGGCTTTGTCCACGAGATCGGTGAAGTCGGTAAAGTCGAAGGTGCACAACCTTGACTAGATTTCAAGTTGGAGACCTTAAACTTTTCCAATTTATATTCCTCGTCCTCAATAGCCTTCGGTACATATCGCGACAATTCGTCGAAGCGTGTTTCATATTGTGACACCGTCGTATTCCCTTGTTCCAATTTGAGAAACTCAGATATTTTCTCGTGACGATAGCATGGAGGAAAGTACCTTTCATTGAACCTTTTCTTAAACTCATTCCATGTCCACTCATAATCAGATGGAACTCTTCGTAGCACGCCTTCCCACCATATATCAACCTTGCCTTCCAAGGCATAAATAAGTTGCGAGAATAACCTTTTGGGTGTCTGAACAACCCAGTGACCTTATCATCTTGGCCATTCTATTCAGCCAGTGTTCTACTAGAACTGGATCCGGTGCTCCTGAGAAGGATGGTGGCCTTAGCCTCTAAAACCGTTCAAACATATCTGCCCCACTAACTTCTTCGGTCTTCGAGGCCGATGCATCCATATTACGTTGTAGAGCTTGTAACAGTGTAGCGATCGAAGCTTGTTGTTGTTGTTGTACGATGGTAATCAGCTGACTAATAACATCGTCAGGTGGGGTTTCAAGTCGCGTGTTTGGTGGAGGTGTGCCCACATGACTCACAAGCAACTGAGACGGGCTCTCTTTTAGGGCCACTTGGCCTAACTGAAGGTGCAGGAGAGCACATAAGACTCCCTTCTCTAACAACCTCATTCGTCAACGAAGTCAACAAATGACCAGTCTATGGCCTCGGGCAACGGAATGGGGCCATAACCTTGTTGAAAGAAAGGATTTATGATTGCCCTATTTTCATAAGTTTAAACAAGTCTTAACCTAAGATCATAAGGCAGTTTATACGAATCATGCAGCTGGAGCATTGTTCAAATCGATAGGTGTTCAACAACTCCCTACCTTTTGCGATTAGGTGCAACAACCCTACAGACCCTAAGATGACCATCTAAGCGTCCTTATACACACATCTTCTAGTCATTGACTTAAAGGTAAGGTCCTATGATAACCTTATGGTTGTATTTGTGTCCTGGGATGGATTACAGGGGGTTTAAACTTATGAGTTCTTGAGTTAAACTCAACTTTTCACAATACCAAAAATTTGGGTTTGAGATTTGTTAACTTATCTAAATTTCAAGGTTTAGTCTCAATAAGATTAGTCTAGGGTTGAAAATCTTACCTAAAATTCTAAAAGTTCACCATTACTTATTTCTAATCGTTGGAACATGCGAGAGATGTTGTCTCTGATAAAAAAGGTGCATTAGGGGATTCAAATTACAAAATCCTAGTATGATTCCTTAAGTTTATAGATTGCTTATGTTTAATACAATGCACAACATGGTGGGTACTTGTCTCCTTATAGTTCCTGAGTTTAGTTCCCAATATCAAGCAACTATAATTTACAAAGGATCCTATGTTCTTGTTTCTAAGTTCAAATAGTTAAGCCTAACAATCATGAGGAATCCTAAAATTTGTATTTCTAGATTCACAAAACATCTTAATGCTAAGGGAATAAAACCTAGCTTCAAGTCCCAAATTTTATCAATGAAACTTTAGGTTATTTGAAATCACACAAGTCCTGTTTTTCCCAAGGCCTAGTTTATCTAGACTCACTCTGATACCAACTGTAATGCCCCGTGTTTTCAGGACCCGAGTATATAACCCGTTTCCCAAAAACTCGAGTGTTAGCTTATAAAATCCAGTGTAAATTTGAACCGTTTATCATTAATCACAGTTAACATAAATGAAGCTAGAATAAACCATGCAATGAATAAGAACATTCCAACCATAATGAAAATCCAAATGTAGCGCCCATACAGGACTTATACAATCCCAAATAACAAAGTTCATATAAGCAGAAACAAGAATCTATCAGCTAGTGGTGGGCTCAATATGGGCCGCAAGGACCCCACCTAGCTCCCTAGTTACTCGATCTGCTCCAGCAACCTAGTGAAAAGCATCGGCTTGCCCTATACCTGCATCAACCATTACAGTTTGATAACGTCAGTGGCTATCATAGTGAGGAGCACCCTCTAAGATTATGCATTCATCATTCATAATCCAATATAGATCACAAGTCATGAAGTTAGATACATTAAACAGGGCATTTCATAGTCATACTCATACTTAAGAAAATCAAACCAATCAATAGAGTTTCATCATAAGCAAAATATAATGGTAGTCACAATGCAAGGAAACATGTCCTGATAACCAAACAACCAACCATACAAATTTATATTACACCCGAGAATCACATTTGTACATGAACTACGCAAGATGGCTAGAAAATCAATAAGCGAACTTCAGCTCCACCCGAAAATCATGGTACAATTGAAATCCATGAGGTGAATAGAAAATCAAGCTTCAAACCTCCTCTTCATTCGGAGATCATGTCGTACGTGAACTCCGTAAGATAACAAGAAAATCGATAAGAGAACTCCAGCTCCATCCGGAAATCATGGTATGACTGAACACCGCAGATGAAGAGACAAACAACATACAAACCCTACATCACCCGAAAATCATGTTGTACGTGAACACCGCAAGATGACTAGAAAATCGATAAATGAACTTCAACTCCACAATCATGGTGCGACTGAACACCGCAAGATGGCTAGGAAGCAACGAGATATATGGATGTAACCATCAAGCCACAAGAGGGCACCAATAATCCATCACCGCCACGAAGGCAACTAGACAATCCAAGCTACATAGGTAACATGCGGTCTAAGCTATTTAAGGCACGGTGTGATCCAAGCCATGTAAGGCAAATAGGGACCACATGATAGTAAGTACAAGATAGGTTCCATCCATTCCATCACTTAAGTACAAATGGTAACATGTAGTTAATTAATGCATGTACAACTAAAGAAAATAGCACGTTATCATCAAACCATTTGTGCATGTTATAATTAAAGAGAGATGCCTATCATCCAACATATGAATTTATTTCACAACAAATTAGCATATTCAATAGCAAGGTAAGTAACTTGATTAGAGGAATCATGTCATCATCTATATCCAGATTGATTAAATTAAGTGGGAAGCTTAAAGGGTTAGTCCTCATCTTGACCAAGTATCATAGTTGTATGTGGCCCGCTGGATGACGTGTAACTACAATCCAATATGGTCAAATCCGATCGATAGGCATTTGGCCATGACTTAATCAAAGCATTAAGGAAGACCGTTAATAATTAGTATTCTATGGTAGTAGACTCGTCAAAACTCACTAAGTTAATTCAACAATGAATAGATGAGATGGGTTTCGATTTACCTTGGTTGGTAGCTCGACTCAGCGACTCGATGCAAACCCATCACCCAGCCACTACAAGGCTTAGAGTAGGTCAGGCCCATACTCAGTCCAACTCCACTGAGTTGACTCGGCAGGTGCAACCCAAAATCCCAAATCTCTCTCCTTCCTCTTCCTTCCTTTCTCTCTCTCTCTCTCTCTCTCTCTCTCTCTTTTTCTCTCTTTCTTCTATTTTTCTTTCTTTTCTTATTATTTTTTTCCTTGCTGGAATCCCAGCTGGACTAGGCCACTCGACCAAGTCAACTCAGTCCCAGAACTGAGTTGACTCAGTTTTTGACCAGATAGCTGCCCTCTCTCTCTCTCCTTCCCTGTTCCTTCTTCATTTCTTCTTCCTTTCTCCATCCTTTCTTCCTTTAGCTTAGAGAGGTCCAGCAACCTCCAGACTCGACCTAGCAATGACCTAGTTGGGTACCGGACTGAGTCAAGTCAGCGGGTCAGCTCGACCCACCAGCGTCTCTCTCTCTCTCTGCCCTTTCGTCCCCTGTTTCCTCTTCCTTTCTTTCTCTCTCTTTTCTTCCTCTCCTTTCTCTTTCTTCCTTTCCTGTTGGAGCTCCAACAAGACTCAAACCCGAAAATCAGGTGGCATGGCAATGGCAGCGCAGCCTTGAGCGGCACTACCCCGCCTGCTCTCTCTATCTTCTCCTCTTCCTCTTCTCTTTTCTCTCGTTCCTCTCTTCTGTTTTCTTTCTTTTTTCTTCTTCTTCTTTCCTTTCTTACTCCATCTCCCTCTGTTGCTTCCAACAACACCTGGAATGAGTCGGCCCGACCCAAGCGGGTGCGGCAGCGGCGCCTCTTAGCAATCTCTCTCTCGTTCTCTTTATTTCCTTTTTTTCCTTTCTGAATGGCTGCCCTAAAAGGACGGCTCTTATTGTAACGCCCTAAAAATCGGGGGTCGAGCAAAGCTTAGCTCCCGAGTTCCAACGCATCACTTATGCAACACAGATAATGAGAGCTTTGAAACATGAATGGGATCATACCAAAACAGCATATCATACTCTAGAGACAGTTAAATTATACAAGCGGAAGACTATGATAGATATATATAATGTATATAAATTGTTATAAGTCTCCATAGTTGAACATGTTACCAAGTTAAATATAAACATGTATACTCTAAAATTGAACAAAATGAATATACATGGGTGTTCCAAAAGTGAAAAATAATAAGTGCAATAGCGTCTAATCAACTTCCTTGTAACCCCGTCGATCAGAACATGGTCTACATAGACCTGCCTGATAGATGCATATAGAAGAAACAAGCCACATCATCATAAAAGTCCGGCTCCGCCTCAGGAGTAGCGTCGCCATCTGCAATTAGACAAAGTCTGGTTTGTGCGTACAATACCGTCCCGTAACATGGGAGTGAATAGCTAACTCAGTGGAACAATAAAGCATAGGTTAACAAGTTATCAATTCAGTCAAACAATAATGATAAAGTAGTACATCAACATTCCTAAGTACTGTAATTAATGCAAGGATGAGATGGGATTATGATGCATACCCTTGCCAACATACTCCCTCGTACGGTACCATCTTACGTCTGTGGCATGTTGTCACCCTCAGTGCTCCACATCTTCCAGGCACATGCAATGCGATGATGAGCATGATCACTGGGTTGTTATTAGTCCACTTCAAACAGCAGTATTGGGAAACTAAAGTACCTTTCTTATATCATTCCCAAATAATGATCCATTCTAGGGTCGTCAGTCCTAGACAATCTCATACGATGGTGTGTTTTTAGGTCGCTGCAAGGGCTATCAGGGCTATTACACGGAATCGTTACACCACTCCCCCATCACCTTATCAATATAGGCCTAGTTTATACTCTGTTACTACGGAAAGGCTCGTCGCCTCACCGCAGATTTAGAGTATGCTCGAGGTCACTACACCGGGTACGGTCAAGGCTGCCAGGGCTGTTACACGGAATCTTTGCACCACTCCCCCATCACCCATCAAAGCAGTGTAGGCCGATAACTCGAATATAGTGTCCCATACCACCATAATCGGCTCACGAGTCTAGTTCCTCAATGGTCACTACGGGGAGGCTCGTGGCCCCAGCATAGGCCGACAGCTCAACCATGGTGTCCCATATCACCATGCCCGGCTCATGAGTCTTAGCGGATCGAGGTACCATGGTTAACGGGATTCCACTGGTAAGGTTAGTACCTCAGGTTCAAACAGAGGCGTCCAAACATGGTGAACATACATAAGACAGATCGGGTTACTTGACGAGCTCGGCTAGCTCGAGTGCACAACAAGTTGAATGATATGAAGCGCATAAGCACTTCGTGTGGCCAGCCACTATCGTCAACCGAAGTACGACTCGGGTTCGTCGAACACATCTCGCATGGAAAATGAATCTCAACCACGCATTCATTTCCGTTTCTGATTGCCTGGACTATAATCATAGCCCCAAACACAATCAATCCTAATTCAGAAGCATATAGAGTAAAGCAGAATAAACAAAGCAATTCAAGCATGTTATAAAGCATGTTATAAAGCACAATATAAATAGGAAATACAAACACATATATTTCATAAGTAAGCGGTTAAATTAAACAAACAACATGGAGGAAATCATATACATCTTTAAGGTAGCTGAGAATCCTATCTCAACACCTACCTAAAGCACAATCCTCTAAGTACTTACTCTTACAAGCATTTTCACAAACACTTAGGATACACTCTTTCAACATACATAGCGCATACTAGCAAAAACATGTATTAGGGTGAACCCTTTCGCCAAGTAAGTATTATACACATATATAGCATGTTCATACAGTAATTAATCATGGCAAACACACTTTCAAAATTTATATGGTACTTTCTACAAATACGAAGAATACAGTATATTCAACATAGTTAACGTATAACCGAAAAATGAAACGGACAGCACTTTGTACATGTGTAATAACATACAAATCATGAATCTATCATTATCTGACATTGAAAGCGTTGAAAACCATAACCTATACATCTAAAGTCTGCACCTTTTATCGGTAAACTTGAACCGAAACCAATTTGAACCCAACGCCTTTGTCTACTGCACAACGACAACCTGAATCATGAAACAGGTCAGCAATTCCATCACCTACACTCTTGAAAACTCTAAAACAGCTTAGGGTTAGGTTTTCTTACCTAGAAATGAAGTCGGAATCGTCGGAAAGACGAGTAGATCGTGATGGTTAAGCACGTATGGTGGTAGGATAGAGCACCAAGATCATTCACCCACTTCTCCCACACTTTCTCTCTCTTTTCTCTCTTCTCTCTCCTAGGTTTTCTCAAATTCGTATGGAATGAGAGAGTGAGGGTTTAAGGTCCTTATATAGGTTAAAAACTCTCCAAAATAAACTCAGGAACAAGGTATACTTAGGTTATGTTTAAAGCGGGTCCGTTTCGATCCAACGGAGCACTTCTGGCGGCCCCTTTTCTGTGCGTGGTCGGACTTAAGCTCACTAACACTGGATCTAGATTTAGTTAAGTTTTTGTTCTGGTCGGATTCCCAGATCACGCGTGGTGGACCAGTTTCAGTTCAACGATTAGTGAAACTCGATCGGGGATTTCAAGTACACTGCCATGTATATGAAATGTTTCCTGATCCGAGGGTGTATTTGGGTCAGATTTCGACAATCTGATTGCTTATATTTGGCCCGCAAACATCAAGTCTCAGATTGATTAAATTTTATTTAATTTCTAAAGAAAATCATGTTTTCTCACACTCCTCGCTCCGGGCTCAAGCGAATAGCACTAGGACACTAGCTGGATTTGATTTCTGAGATGGTTGTCAAGCCCAGTAAGGCGGTCCTAACCATTTAACTTCGCGTTAATTAGACTTTCAACATGCGGTCCAGATCTGATACGGAGTTTCGTGATGCTCCCGAGAGCAACTGGGTAATGATATTAATCCTAGTTTTTAGGGTAACCTAGCGTCAATGATTCTACAAGTTTTGGGTCTTGCAGATCGTATTTAAAGTGATTCAAGCGGATTTCGTATGTGATCTAGTATAGCACTTAGTTAACTTTGTCTAATTTCTAAAGGATTTAGTCCTGTAAGATTTCTGTTTGAGGTGGTACTTAGTCCTTTGTAGCTTGTATATAAAGTGATCCAAGTAATTAATACTTAACTAATTCACGCCCTAATTACGATAGAAGAAGGTCTTAGGGCAGGAGAGGCTGATGTTTCTAAATAACCTATTCGTCGATGATTCCATAAGGTCTATGGTTAAAAGCCCATTTTATTTATGTATTTACTATTTTCAGTAATGTTTAGTTTAAGTATTGTTCTTCATCACCTAAACTTTAAGATAATGTCTAATGTGAAAGTACTTAGAGACATTTAAAGAACAAGGTAGTGAAAGGTGAGCTTTGTGAAGGAAATGGGTTAAGAAGCAATTTTAGACTGTGGGATTCAGTTCTGACAAGTTAATAAGGCATTAGGATAGACCCATTGCCTAAGGACGTCTAATTCCAGGTTGGCAAAAATTCGGGATGTTACACTTATAGGTTTTATTTCCCTTATTGTAGGTGGGTTTAAATCAAAAGCTAATTAGAGATCAGCTCACGGAGTCGGGAGTTAACCCGGGCCCAGCTTGAGATTCATGTTATTAAATATGCTGATTTCGGCCACCTAAGCTTGTAAGGTCATGATCCGATCACGTGGACAAGCTTCTGGTAATCTCGGCCGTTGTTCGAATGACCCGGATCAACAAATGGGTCCCACCCTGCACTGATGGGCTCTTTGCTAAAACAGGGGAGATGACTTCCATGTCAATGGCAGATTGCCATTGAACGACTGAACGTGTGATCAGCGGTGTTCGGACGGTGGGATTTCCCCTTTGATGACTGTGGGGCCCACAGAATGGATGACGTTTAACTCCATTTGAACATTTGGCTCTAATAGTGGCAGTGGGAGAAGATCTTAGATTACAACTAGGGACGCCTTGTTTTCGAGGGCTGGGATTGATTTACAACGGACGACTGAGATGAACGGAGAGTCTTCACACGGATTCGTCCAGCTGTGAGAGAGAGTCTCTCCGTTTTTGGAAAGGGAAGAAATACACGTTTTCTCCATTTTCAGAAAGTGGTTGCCATAGTCTGATCACGCCCGCGTTTGTGCAGTAGCACGCATGATCAATCGAGTAGAACTTTGGGGGCATGGACGGCTTCAAAACCCTAACCAGATGGACAGTTTGGATCAGGCATTGGTGGCCCATGATCATCGAAATCAATGGCATTTTTTAAATGCTTTCTTTGGTGGGAGAAAATGAGAGGAAAACTCTCTCTGGAGATCGGGTCAATCCGATTTGACCGGGCTTCCGGTTTCAGTGCACAGTGAGTGCACGTATCTGCTGTGCACTCACAGTAAATGTGTCATGTCCCAAACTCGAAAATCAGATTCACAGGAATCCCGATCGCCGAATCCAGTGCCGACAGCCTTTGTAGTACCCCATTCTCAGATCCTAGTGCCCATATGCCAAGTTCCGATCCTGGGATCCTACAAGGAGGATTTTCCAACGCACATTTATCTCGTAAGAAGCATAACCACAAGTTTACCCAAATCAAAAAGGCAACATCATCATCACATATCCACTAATATAAACATTTGAATACAATGCTAAAAGGGAAATACATATGTCAAAATCAAAGCTCCGGAAGTCAGCTACATGCTCTAAGCTCCACGCTGCTGCAGCCTAACATCACCTACACGCATCTATCATGCATAAGCTTATAGAAAGCTTAGGGGGTAGTGTAAGTGTGTGCATAAGGTAAGTGTCAAGTATTCAATATAATGCCATAATCATACAATATCGAAAATACTGGTAAGATTATGAATCATACGATATCAGAGTAAGTAGAAATACTGACAAGTCCATAAAGATATCACCAACCTCATCCAGGATATGCAATGTAAAGACATAGCAAGCCAATGTCATATACTGAGAAAGTAATGTAAATCGGCTATGTAATGCGGAAACATAATGAACCAGATATAAAAAATCGAGGATGCAATACACTATACAATTCAAAAGAGCTATAAATACCATCAGCCTCATCTAAGTCATATAAATGCAGAAACATAACAACGTAGAATGCCATATGTTGAGGATGTAATGCAATATGCAATATGTGGTGCGAATGAAGTGACCAAGCTACAATGTGAATTCAGGATGGTAGTACGTGGTATCGCAGGCTATGGGGCCTATCATAAAGGACTTCTATCCAAACCAGTCCCATACCTAAATTTGGATAGATAGACTCAATGTAGTAAGCTCCTGATCTCAGGTTAGTTACGCGCCCCAACCAAAATCCTGGCCATTGCGAAAGTATACATAATGATTACTTGCGCACCACCAGCCCGAGTGGATAGTGAAAGAATGAATAAATATAATGCTAAGTATGCAACTCCTACTCCACAAATCAGTATTGTACATCTCTGGGATCATCACCGGGATCTAATACACTCTAAGCTAGCTACCGCCCCAGCTGGCCGCGTAGTCCAGCGAGTGGAAAAGACCTTACTACCCGCCTACTAGTAGTATACCAATGCTTACCCCTCTCGTCGATAACAGACCCATTTGGGAGCTGGTCAAACTCAGCCTAGCTTATAGCCCTCTCACTCGGGCGGATAAGGCCACACCCCCTCCCAACTGACCATGACATAGTGGGAGACGCGGCCTACTGGTATTCGACACTTGGGCACTCATGTATCCACTCAGTCTAGATATTGGGGCATCTCTTGGCCACAGAGGTTTAGGGACTTTCACCCACGAACATCCAAAGGGCCTAACTCCTCGAACCAAACATTTTTAGTGTCCCATCTAACCATCCATGACATGCCTGTAGAGGCTATGACCTTGATGTCGTTAGGGCATACAGTAATCACAACACATAATACAAGATGCATGAGTCATACAATTCAGTCATACATCAATCCTGTGCATACCATGCGCTCATGTGAGACAATCTCTGCCCATCAGGGAGTCTCATAACAACCTGCCTAATGATATATGCAATGGTCAACCACATCTCATAATAAACATGCAAATGATGTGTATGGGCATGTACATGATGTTGTGCTATCATATACTCATAATCGATATCAATAACTGACATCGATAATCGACCTTGACAATGTGGACATTTAACCAACATTGCCCCCAAGGAATGGACCACATAGAGTCTAACATATAGTGGACCCATGCCCTCACACAAGGGCCAAATATACGACACCATGGGCCTCACTCAAGAGCTTAATACATATCACGATGGGCCTTTCACATGGGCTTAACATACATCACAATGGGCTCCATCGCCTGGCCCTCAAATGCATCACAATGGGCCTCATCGCATAGGCCTCATATACATCACATTAAACACAGGCTGAATACACATCACCACGGGCCTCAAATACGGGCTGCATATACACCACATTGGGCCTCAAACATGGGCTAAATGCACATCACAATGGGCCTCAAATATGGGCTGCATATACATCACAATGGGCCTCATACACGGGCCAAATGCACATCACAATGGGCCTCAAATACGAGCTGCATATACATCACAATCGGCCTCAACAATCAAAATCATCCTCGATAATTGACCTCGACAATTGGCTTATACAATCAAAATCGGTCTCAATAATCAGAATCGGAATCGTCTCAACAATCGGCCTCGACACTCGGAATTAGCCTTGATAATTGGAATCGGAATCAATAATTGAAATTGGAATTAGCCTCGATAATTGGCCTCGATAATCAGAATCGGCCTCAACATTCAGCCTCGACAATTGAAATCGACCTCAACAATCGGCCTTGACACTGGGAATCAGCCTCGATAATCAGAATCAGCCTCGATAATAAAAATCGAAATCAACCTCAACAATCGGCCTCGATACTTAGAATCGGCCTCGATAATCAGCCTCGACAATCAGAATCAGCCTCGATAATCAGAATCGACCTCAACAATTGACCTCGACACTCAAAATCGGCCTCGATAATCGGCCTCGACAATTAGAATCGGCCACGATAATCAGAATCAGAATCGACATCAACAATTAGCCTCGACACTTAGAATCGGCCTCGATAATTAGAATCGGCCTCTATAATCGCAATCGAAATCGGAATCGATAATCGAAATCGGGACCGGCCTCAATAATCGGCCTCGACAATCGGAATCGGCCTTAACAATCGGAATCGGCCTCGACAATCGGAATCGAAATCGAAATCGGCCTCAACAATCGGCCTCGACAATTGAAATCAGCCTCGATAATCATAATCGGCCTCAAGGAGGGGTTCATAGATGGATGGCTGATGATGGTCCAAGCAATATCAATGAGGCCCATTCGTTTGGGGTAATTCACTAGAGGATGATGAAAATGAGCCTAACCAGGTCTAAAGGAAGGTCATAATGTGGACATTTAACCATCACGGCCCATCAATGTGGACATTCAACCAACATTGTTCCCAGGGAGTGGCCCACATAGGGCCAAACATATAGTGGGCCCATAGCGCCACATAAAGGCATAATATACATCGCAATGGGCCTCATACAAGGGCTCCATACACAACAGGTGGGCCCTGCACATGGGCCTCAAATATATCGCACGGGCCATAACCCATGGGCCTAATGCACATCATAATGGGCCTCATTAAATGGGCTACAAAAACATCATAATGGCCATGCCATGAGGGCCAAAAATACAACTCATTGGGCCTTACCAAATGGGCCAAAAATACATCACAATGGGCCACGCCATATGGGCTGAAAATACATCTCAATGGGTCACGACCCATGGGCCTCAGTACATCATAATGGGTCACAACCCATGGGCCTCAAATACATAACATGTGGGCCCTACACATGGGTCTCATATGCATCAAATGGGCTGTATCTGGGCCTCGAATGCATCAAAAGAGCCACTCGTCATGGGCCTAATACATATTACAATGGGCCTTGCCCACAGGCCACGAATACATCACAATGGGCCTTGAATATACATCATGATGGGCCTCGTGGATGGGCCACACCAATGGGCCCCAAGTGGACTTGGACCACACTAAAAATCATTTCATAGGGCACTTGGCCCACTAATGATGATCAACACTGTCTAAACATTGTTCAACACCTATCTAAACATTTTCCATGTGAATTAGCACCATCTAAACATTGTCTATGTAAATCAGCACCATCCAACCATTGTCCAGCACTGTCCAGCACAATCTGGATGGTGTGGATGAAATAAATACATCATGGTGGTGTCCACCGTCTGGATCACTCGACGGTGGGGATAAGACACGTATATCACAGCTGGCCCCATACGTGAGGTCTTCACTCAGGTGAACGGGTGAATAAAGAACATGTATTATGGTGGGTCCCACCGTCCAAGGTCTGGACGGTGTGGATACCACATGTACCTTGCGTGAGGCACACCAGCCAATCCGTATATATATATATATATATATATATATGTATATATATATATATATGTTATATATACACACACACACACACACATATATGTGTGTGTGTATAACATATATATATATATATGAGAAATGCTCACACACAACTAGTTGGACCATTTAAATTGGTCCAACTAGCTAGCTGTGCATTAAATGTTAAAATTTCTATTTTCATCCATATGTAATGGACCACATGTGGGGATATGTGACACTTAATTTTACAGAAATATGTTGGGAATTATGTGTCATTGATCCAACCCGTTTATTAAATAGATCACGCTAATAAAATTTTATGTACTAAAATTTAGTAAATTTTCGTCACCACTAGAGCCACACATGTAACTTGAATATGGACTATTGGAGTAGATTTCTAACCGTTCACTTTTCTTATAGACAATATCGTACTATTGATATTTTTTTTCCTTCATATGCTTACAATGGACCTTACCCGATTAACGGACTAGATTTATAAGATATGTGACGCATCACCCAAATATATCATATGTATACAGCTTCTTTAGTGTCCCCATTATTTTCTTTGTAAACACTCGACCTCCTCTTTTCACTGTCCTTATTTAACTTCTTTTATCTTATTTAATGCTCTCTCATTTAGCAAAGGGTCGGTCCTCTATGGGCCCCATCATTATGTATGTGTTTAATCCATTTCATTCATCCATTTTTACCTATCATTTTAGGGATTTATACAAAAAATGAGAGGGATATAAATCTAGGGTGGACCACACCATAGGAAAACAACAGTAATTGGATATCCACCATTTAAATCCTACTAAGGTCCACTGTACTGTTTATTTGACATCCAATCTATCGATTAGCTCATACAGACCCAAATGAAGGGAAAAAACAAATATCATCTTGATCCAAAACTTTTATGGCCCCTAAAATATTTTATTGGTCAACATTAATTCATCATTGTTTCTTGTAATGTGGTCCACTTGAGATTGGGATATACCTCATTTTTGGTATTATACCATAAAATAATCTAGAAGAATGGACATACCGCATGGATGAAACACATACGTCATGATATGGCCCACACAGCACCGACCACGGGCTAGCAGGGGAGTAGTCGATCCATTTCCCTTCTCCGCCAGCAATGACGCTAGTTGATTAGCTACGGAACTTAGCGAGTCTCGATTCTCGCTACTAAAGTGATGTCACGTTCTGTATGCACCACCAAGATGAATGTATTGCATCCACACCATCCATTCATTTAGAAAGATCACTTTATGACTTGAGACAAAGAACTAGGCAGATCAAGGGCTCAAATGGATCCCACCACAGAAAACAGTGGGGATTGAATGCCTACCCTTAAAACATCTTGAGGCCACATAAGTTTTCGATCAAGCTGATATTTGTGTTTTCCCTTATTCCACATCCATGTTAACTTATAAACATGTTGGATATCAAATAGACACCATAGTGGGCCCTAAGAAGGTGTCAACGGTACTGAGTGTCATTCTCCCCACTGTTTTCTGTGGTGGGGTTTACTTGAGCTTTGGATCTACATCATTCTTTGACTCATGCCTTAAAATGATCTCTCCAAATGAACGGTGTGGATACAACACATACATCATGATGGCCCCACAGAACATGTCACGCCCCAGACTCAATAACCGGACTCACAAGGATCTCGATGACCGGTTCTGAACGCAACAGCCTCCATAGTACCCCATTCTCAGCTCCTGAGGCATGTTCCGATCCTAGGATCCTAAAAGGAGGATTTTTGTAACAGTATAATCATTCCAATACGAACATACCCAAGATCACAGCAAGAACATCTGAGAATAACAAAGGCACACATCACAAAATCCACTATAAATTTAAACTTTTACAATCATCCATAAGGTCCAAAAGGACATACATGAGATAAAAGAAAAAGAGAGAAAGGTCAGCAACACTGGAGTCCTCAAATTCTCAGCTCTACTCCCTGCTCTACTGCTATGTCGCTTGCCTAGAGTATCCTGCACGCATCAATCGTGCATAAGCTTATAGAAGCTCAGAGGGTGGTGTAGGTGTGTGATAATGGTGCACAGAAGAGTAGTAGGAAATACAAGGAGAGAAGCATGGTCAATGAGGATATCACAAGCCTTACCCAGGCTTATCATGAATAAGATGCAATGAGTACTGGGTGCCATGCCAAGGCAATGCATGAAGGGGTTTGTACAACCAATGCTAATGCAATGCAAGTAATGTTAGTGCTCATATCCAAACCACAAGTCATGTACATTTTCGATCATAAGGAAATCACCGGGGTCCATTACACTGCTGAATGACTACCGCTCTACAAATCCCGCATAGTCAAATGAGAGTAAGAGACCTCACTACCCCCCTGCAGACAGCCAATCACCAACAAGGCCTGAAGGTAGGGGACCCATTTACGAGCTGGTCAGACTTAGCCTACCAATGCCTCCTCACATCAGGCAAGTAAGGCCACACCCCTATCCAACCGACTACACGACAGTGGGAGTCACGGCCTAATGGTATAAGGCCCTCGTGCGCTCATATATTCCACCCGGTCATGGCGTTGGAGCAGATCCTTGGTACCATGGAAGTTTTGGGAATTTCACCCATGGGCATCCTATGCACCCGGTATGCTCAACTAATATTTCCGGTGTCCACACATACGGCCATCCATGAATACTCCTGTGGAGGTAAGTCCCTGATGATGTAAGGGCGGATATCCATAAGCTATGCAATGTCAGATGCATGAATCACACAATCACCCATGCATCAATCCCAAGCATTCATCTCTCGGGGAGATACAGACATGTCCTACACAATGACACAACCATAGCCAATCATACCTCAACCAAGCATGCATATGATGCGTATGGGAGTGGGCCATGAAGATGAATAGGGGTGCCAATGAGGTGAAGATGAACTCTCTACCTAACCATGAAGGGTCTAGGTACTTAACCAATTTCTCATAAGGAATACAACCTCTAATGGGGGCTCATATACCTGGGGTAGCCCACGAGACTAAGGAGAACAATGATATGGGCCTAAATAGATTAAACGAGCCTAGCAAAGGTCTATGGTGGGCCTTTAACCACCAATAGAAGCCCATGGGCCTATGTAACGTCCTGAAAATCGGGGGTCGAGCATAACTCAACTCCCGAGTTCCAACGCATCACTTATGCAACATAAATAATGATGATTAAATGTTGTCAGTGTTAGAGCAATAAACATGAGTGAGATTATACCAAAACAGTAATTCATACTCCAGATCAATTGTATAAAGGCAAGCGAAAGACTGAACTGTATATATATGTATGTAAAAGAAACAAAATCATTTCATTCTCTAGAGTATGAACCCATCTGAGTCACCATATACATATATTATTTCATGTTTAAAAAGTAAAAAAATACAACTAAGGAAGTAATCCCAGCAAATCCCGTCGATCCGGCAGTCTAGTCTAGTCGCCGCGAAATCGCATAAATGAGAACTCGTCCTGGTCCTCGTCATAGTCCGGCTCAGCCTCCTGAGTCGTCAGCTCATCTAAACCTGAGACAGAGTCTGGTTGGTGTGCACAACACCGTCCCGTAACGTGGGAGTGAGTAGCTAACTCAGTGAAACAATAAAGCATAGGTTAACATGTTATCGACTCAGTCAAGCAGTAATGATAAAGCAGTATAATCAAACACTCCTAACTACTCTTATTAATGCAAGTATGAATGCAGTCATGATGGATGCCCTCACCACACACTCCCTCGTGCGACACCATCTTACGTTCGCGGCATACTTGCATTCCTCAGTGCTCCACATCTTCCAGGCACATGTAATGCATGATGAGCATGATTACCAAGTTGTTATTAGTCCATTTCAAACAGCAGGATTGGGAAACTAAGGTACCTCCCTTGTATTATTCCCAAACATGATCCATTCTAGGGTCATCAATCCTAGTTAATCTCATACAATATTGTGTTTCTAGGTTGCTGCAGAGGCTTCCAGGGTTGTTACGTACAAAGGTTACACCACTCCCCCATCACCTCTTTAACGATTCATCACTATACAAAAACAGGCCTAGTTCATACTCCATACATCGCGGCAAAACTCGTCGTTTCACTGCAAATTTAGAGTATGCTCGAGGTCACTATAAAGGGCTGTCAGGGCTGTTACGCACAAAGGTTACACCACTCCCCCATCACCTTATCAATGTAGGTCGACAGCACGAATATAGTGTCTCATACCACCATAATCGGCTCATGAGTCTGGTTGCTCACTGGTCACTACGGGGAGGCATGTGGCCCCAGCGTAGGCCGACAGCTCAACCACGGTGTCCTATACCACCATGCCTGGCTCATGAGTCTTAGCGGATCAAGGTACCATGGTTAACGGGATTCCACTGGTAAGTTTGGTACCCTAGGTTCAAACAGTAGTGACCAAACATGGTGAACATACATTAGACATATCAGGTTACTTGACGAACCTGACTAGCTTGAGCGTACAAACAACTGAATGACATGAAGTGCATAAGCACTTCGTATGGCCTAACCACTGTTGCCAACCGAAGTACGACTCGGGTTCGTCAAACGCATCCTACGTGGCGAAATGAATCTCAACCACGATCTCAAGTCTGGTACTGATTGTCTGGACTATAAACATAGTCCCAATCGTAATAAATCCATATCCAAAGCATGTGGAGTAAAGGATAATAAACAAAGTAATTCAAGCATGTTAACAAACATGTCATAAGTATGTATAAAGCATGTTATAAAACATGTTATAAAGCATGCCATAAAGCACCATATAAACAAGAATACAAACACATATAATTCACAAGTAAGCGGTTTAATTAAACAACCTCATGAAGGTAATCATACATGTCTTTAAGGTAGTTGGGAATCCCATCTCAACACCCACCTAAGGCATCATCATCCAAATACTTACTCACACAAGCATTTTCACAAACACTTAACACTACTTCAACATACTTAGTGTATGTTAGCAAAACATGTATTAGGGTGAGTCCTTTCGCTAAGCGAGTATTTTACGCACCTATGATATATTCATACAGCAAATAATCATGCCAAACACACTTCCAAAATATATACGTATACGGTATTTCCTACAATACACTATTTCTACATACATAGTGTTTATTAGCATAACATGTATTAGGGCGAATCCTTTCTCCAAATAACTATTTTATCCATATATCATATATTCATATAACAAATAATCATATCAAACATATTTCTAAAATATATACGTATACGGTATTTTCTACGAATACCTAGAATATGTAAAATTCCATATTATACGTCTTTAATCGAAACAGAAAACAGAAAGCACTTTGTACATGTGTAATTGCATGCAGATCATGAATCTATCATTATCTGACATTGAAAGCGTTGAAAACCGTAACCTATACACCTAAAGTCCTCACCTTATACCGTAGAATCGCAATGGATCAGCTAGGTTTGCCAAGCTTCTGTATTCGGCAGTTTGGTAGCCTAAAGAATGAAATAGGTTAGCTATTTCATAACCTACAGCCTACACAGCCCAAAACAGATTAGGGTTAGGGTTTTCTACCTCAAAACAAAGTCGGTATCACCAGGAAAGCGACAAGAACGAAGTGGTGGAGCTTGGGTAGTGGCAGGAAACAGTAGTTGGGAGTTTCTCTCAGTTCTCTCACTCTTTCTCTCTCTTTTCTCACTTCTCTCTCTAGGGTTTCTCTCAAATTCGTATGGCTGTGAGAGAGAGGATTCTAAGGTCCTTATATAGCTTAAAAACTCTCTAAAGTAGACTTGTGGACAAGGTATACTTAGGTTATAACCAAAGTGGAATTGTTTCAGCTCAACGGAGGATTTCTGGTGAGTCTCCTTGAGCCAAAGGTCAGACTTAAGCTCATCAACCTTGGATCCTAGTAAAGTTAAGTTTTCGTTTCAGTCAAATTCCCATATTACCCGTGGCAGACCAGTTTCAGTTCAACGGTCAGCGGATCCCGATCCAAAATTCTAAGTACATGGATATGTTTATGAAATTTTTCCTGATCCGAGGGTGTATTTGGGTCAGATTCTGATGGTCTGGTTGCTTACAAATTGACCGTAAGTAACAAGTCTCATATTACTATTCAAGATATTTATTTAGAAAGAAAACTAAGTGTTTTCACACTCCCTCGCTCCGGACTTAAGTGAACGGCCGTGGGACACTGGTTGGATTTGATTTCTGAGATGGTTGTCAAGCCCAGCGAAGCGGTCCTAAGTCCTTAACCTCGTATTATTCGGACTCCTGATGTGCGGTCCAGACCTGATACAGAGTTTCAATGTGCTCCCGAGTGCAGTTGGGTAATGAGTTTGATCCTAAACTTTAGGGTAACCTAGCGTCAATGATTCTACAAGTTTTGGGTCTTGTAGATCGTATTTAAAGCGATTCAAACGGATTTCATGGCTACTCTAGTTTAGCACATAGTTAACTTTGTTAAATTTCTAAAGGATTTAATCCTAAGTGATTTCTGGTCGAGGTGGTACTCGAGCCATTGTACGAAAATTTTTGAGTCGTTACAGCCTACCTTTGGGCCACTAATGTGGACATCTAACCACAATTGGTCCCCAAGAGGTAGCCCATCTCTAATTGATTACGGATTAAGGCCCAAGGCCCACATAACATTAGAAATAAGAAATGGGCAGCCATTACATACCACATACATTCATGTTGGGCTTCAGAAAGGCGGCCCAAGGCCTATCCAAAACATGGGTCCAAGGGGAACACACATAGCCCAACCCATATATACCACTATGGGCCCATAGGGGAAAGGTTAGGGCCCAACCTAAAGGCCACTAATCCCATATATTGTGATGGCTTAGTGGGCAGCCCATTGCTCAAATCACATAGGCAAATGTCATGCTCTTAGTCAAGTAAGTTGGGCCTACAACCCGGCCCAAGTATAAAGTTAATTTAGTGGGCAACCAAGGGCTCATATACTTGTGTAGTCCGGCCCACTAATCCAACACAATAGTATGGTAAAAATGGTCCAAGAGTTCAATGGGCCTATCTGGAAAGTTCCAGCCCAATTGGGCCTAAAGAGTTCAACAACTAGCTACATTCATGGACCCAATTAAATCAACTGTGGTGGGTCTCAAAAGTGTATTTATTAAGCCCAACATTTAAGGAACTAAAGATATAAATTATTACCTCTAAGATTCTTCACAATGTGTTGGGCCCCACTCCTCAAAATTTCAGCCCAAAGGTCAAGCATAATTATGACATGTTGTTGTCCTAAATTTGGGCACTCTATTGGAGTGGGCCCAGGGCCTCTAAAACTCTAGGAATTGAGGGCCAAGGTCTCTCATCATGCATACAATAAGCGGAAACCCAAAAAGGTGGCCTACCATCAGAGAAAATATTTTTGAATTATAATTTTTTTATCTAGGCATATTGCTGGACTGCACAGCAGAAAATTCTGGCAAGCCAACCATCTTGCCCATTCTTTTGGATGCCCAAATGGGGTCAGTTGGGGCTGAAATTTTACAGAGTGATACTTTCATAGGTGGGCCACACCCCCAAAAATGTTTAGAATTTTTGAATATTCCTAAGTATTTTAATTAATTTAAACAAAATAGTCTATCCAAAAATCAAACAGACCTGGATGTCCCAACGTGGTGGGCCAGTCCGGCCCTCGCCACGCCCTTGCCACTAATTGGTAGGTAGGTCCCAACATGATGAATTTTAGGACATTTAAAAATATTTTAATTTATTTAAAGAAATGTACAAGGGGTCCAATGGCCCCAAAATTTTATAGGTTGGTCCTACCATGAATGGACCACCTCCCTATAAATTTTTATAATTTTTAGATACTCAAAAGTATTTTAATAAATTTCAGAATTCCAACCTATCCAGGGTAGAATGTTGCTGAAACAGTGCAGAAAATCCAGACTATCCACCTCACTTGGACCACACCTTTGGGACCCCAATGAAGGTCAGATGGGGCTGAAATTTGGTATGGTTGTAGGTGGGTCATAAGGCTACAAGAATTACATATTATTTTGTTTCAGTATTCCCACCAAAGACCCATAAATCAGGCCCCAAGGTGGCCCAAAAATCTGTCCAGGCAGATTTGGACAGCAACATGTAATAGAAATGATTAAAATATAACCATGGTTTTCCATGGGATTTAACCCCAGGAATTTGTGTACTAGACCACCCCAGTGGGCCCCACAAATGTCCAGACCTTCCCCATCATCAAATACCCCTTGCATGTGTCCCATTTAGGTGGATTTTGGAGCCACATGTCTAAGGATGGACCGCTATGGGAGTCCAAGCTCTATGGTTGGTCTGGATTTTTGTTGGCCTACAAGGTAAGCCACACATGCAAGATCAGAATTCTATCATAAAGAAAAAAATAAAGAATCGGCCACAAGAGGAGGGGCTCCGCCACATTGAGGCCCTACCCTTCATCAATCACACCATACATTCCTTCTATTCATATGTTACAACAAAGATCCACCACATGCATGTTCTAGATTCTAGATCAATGGTTAGGATGTCATCCCAACCATGATTCTAGGGTCTAGATGACCTATCATGCTATGGAATCCAAGTAATCCTCTATGATGGGGGCCTATAGAGGGGAAACCCCATGCATGGACATGCATGCATCAAATAAGTCATTTGGCCCCAACTAAGGGATGATGTGGGATCTCCATCATAGATTGGTGGGTCCTACACTTCCCACAAAAAAGAGATCTAAGAACATGAAAATAGAAATCCTAAGTCCTAGGAGTACACCCACCTTAGATTGCTCCAAACTTGGACCTCCTAGCTCCTAATGCACCAAGGGATCCATATCAATGGGTGAGATTGGATTTAGATGGTTAGATGTTGGGGGATTAAGGAAGAAGGTGGCTGGAAAAATGAAGGAAAATGGGCTGGAGAAATGGAGGGAAATTGCTAGAGAAGAAGAGAAGAGAGAGAAAAATGAGAGGGAAAGAGAGGGAAAAGCTTTTTAAGGGAAGTAATCATAACCTATGGTAATACAAACAATGTTTGCTAGGGTAGGTTAGGTGTGGGTAGTGTTTAGGGTGGGTAGTGTTTATTCCATGGTAATTGTAGTGGGTGTGGGTGGTATGCATGGGAACTTGTGCCATGAGAGTAGTCCATATACTTTTGTACAAAAAGTGGGCCACATGATGAAATGCTCACAACTTTTGATCTATAAGTCGAATGAATGCACAAGACACGTCGTTGGAACAGCAACGACGATACGAACGAGATGGTATAGGTCTCGGGTCGGTCCGAGTCGGGTCTACGTGACCGAACTTAAGGTGACTGCAAACACAATCCGAGGGTTGCGGGTCACTGAAATTCAACCGGTAGGACCGCGAGACCTTGATGAACAAGATGCATACTCACACACACACATGCATACATGGGAACTAGGGTCGGGTCTCACAATCCTCCCCACCAACAAAGAAATTTCGTCCTCGAAATTGACCAATCCAGGACAAAAGAAAAGACAAAACACCACCATTATATAACAATCATCATACAAGGAAGGCAATACAAACAATCATATATCTATCAATCATCAAACACATGGGGATAACGCTCTCTAATCTCGGCCTCTCGTTCCCAAGATGCCTCGGTCTCCAAATGATGACCCCATTGCACCTTCACCAAGGGAATGACCTTGGTCCTGAAGACTTGTTCCTTATGATCAAGAATACGAATTGGCTGCTCAATATAGGAAGCATCCTCATGGACCTCAAGTGGTTGCCAATCAATCACGGGAATAGTGTCCGACCCACATTTTCGCAACATAGAAACATGAAATACATCGTGGATCACGGACAACTCAGGAGGTAAGGCAAGCCTATCGGCCACAATGCCTATACGCTCGGTAATCTCAAAAGGTCCAATAAATCTTGGGGCGAGCTTGCCCTTCACACCAAAGCATACCACACCCTTCATAGGCGAGACCTTAAGATATACCATGTCCCCGACTATAAACTCGAGGAGTCGATGCCGACGATCAGCAAAACTCTTCTGCCGGCTCTGAGTTGTGCGCATCCTTTGCCTGATAACATCAATAGCCTCTGATGTCTGCAGCATAAGCTCGGGACCTAAGAGACGACTCTCTCCAACCTCGGTCCAACAACTAGGAGATCTGCATGGTCTACCATAAAGTGCCTCAAAAGGAGCTATGCCGATAGTCGCCTGATAACTATTATTGTACGCGAACTCTGCGAGGCACATATGCTCATCCCAACTACCCGTAAAGTCGATCACACAAGCTCTGAGCATATCCTCAAGGATCTGGTTGACCCTTTCGGTTTGCCCATCCGTCTACGGATGATAAGCGGTGCTGAGATGCAAAGTGACCCCCAATGCCTGCTGGAAACTCCTCCAAAACGAAGACGTAAATATGGAGTCCCGGTCTGAAACGATCGAAACTGGGATGCCATGTAGTCTCACTATCTCCTCAATGAATATCCTCGCTAACCGCTCTATAGACTAGGAAGCATGCACTGGAATGAAATGAGCCGACTTTATTAAATGATCGACGATAACCTAGATGGTATCGTGACTGCGCTGAGTCCTCGGCAACCCTGCAATGAAGTCCATCGATACGTGCTCCCACTTCCACTCTAGAACGCTCAACGGCTGTAAGGGACCAGGGGGTCTCTGATGATCGGCCTTGATATGCTGGCATATGTCACACTCGGCCACAGAACTTGCAATCTGACGCTTCATCCCCTGCCAGAAGTACTGCCTCCTCATATCATGATACATCTTCGTGGAGCCCGGGTGGATAGTAAGTCTCGATCAGTGTGCCTTGGTCATCAGATCACGAAGCAACTCTGGCACATTCGGGACACACAATCTGCCTCTGAAGCGTAATCCACCATCGGAACCAATCTGCCAGTCTGACTGTTCCACGAATGCGGACTCTGCTAGGTACTCCTGAAGTGACTCGTCCATCTGCTGAGCTTCAATCACCCTAGCCACCAAAGAGGGTTGAATCGATAAGCTCGAAAGCTGAACAACGGAAGACTGCAGACCAAACTCAAAGTCAAACTCTGAAACATCCTCAAGCATCTACCACTGCCGAACCATCATATGTGCCACCAGGCATCGTGGCTAACAGCTGAGCGCATCTGTCACCACGTTTGCCTTACCCGGGTGGTACTGAAGGTCAAAATCATAATCTTTCAGCAACTCCATCCATCGCCTCTGTCGTAGGTTCAAATTGGACAGCGAAAATAGATACTTCAAGCTCTTATGATCCGAGAAGAGCTCGAACCTGACCTCATATAGATAATGCATCCACACCTTCATTATGAAGACAACTGCTGTAAGCTCCAAATCATGAGTGGGATAGTTCAGCTCATGGACCTTAAGCTGGCACGAGGCATATGCCACTGGCTTCCCGTCTTTGCATCGCATCACACAAAGACCCAAGCCAACTCTAGAGGCATCGGTGAAAACAACAAAACCCTCACTCCCATCAGGAAGAGTGAAAACAGGAGCGGACGTGAGGCGGTCCTTCAACTCCGTAAATGCCTTCTCACAAGCGTCACTCCAGACGAACTCGACGCCCTTCCGCGTCAACCGGGTCAGCTGTGCTACAATACGGGAGAAACCCTCGATAAACCGTCGATAATATCCCGCTAGACTAAGGAAGCTGTGAATCTCGGACGTGTTCGTGGGCTGGCCACACTGACGCACTGCATCAACCTTCGAGGGGTCCACAATGAGACCCTCTCTCATCACTACGTGACCGAGGAACTTCATCTCCTATTGTCAAAACTCGCACTTCTCCAGCTTTGCATACAGCTGGTGGGCACGGAGGGTCTCAAGCACAATCCGCAGGTACTCAGCATGGTCCTCTCAAGTTCTCAAATATACAAGAATATCATCAATAAATACCACCACGAATTGATTGAGGAACGGCCGAAAAACCTCGTTCATCAGCTGCATGAATACGGCGGGCGCGTTGGTCAGTCCGAACGACATGACCAGAAACTCAAAGTGACCATAGCGTGTTCGGAAAGCCGTCTTCGGAATGTCCTCCTCTCGGACCCAAATCTGATGGTAACCGGAACGCAAGTCTATCTTGGAAAAATACTGCTCACCTTACAATTGATCGAACAGATCATCAATACGAGGGACTGGGTATCGGTTCTTGATGATGACTTTGTTAAGCTCACGATAGTCCACATAGAGTCGCAACGAACCATCCTTCTTCTTCACAAATAATATCACGGCTCCCCAAGGCGAACTGCTGGGACGAATAAAACCTAACTCCCGGAGCCCATCCAACTACTCTTGCAGTTCCCTCAACTCTAACGGTGCCATCCGGTAGGGGGCCTTCGAGATAGGTGCGACACCAGGCACCAAATCAATCTGGAACTCCACCTGCCGACACAACGGCAAACCCGGTATCTCCTGAAATACATCCAGGTACTCACAAACAACTAGCAGCTGCTCAATACTCTCTGCGATAGAATCCTCAACAACTGAAGCGAATAAACTAGATAGCAGCTCTCTTCTGGGCTCGGCGACGAACTGGAACACTGGCAAGCCTGGGATATGAAACATGACTGTCCTCGCGGCACAATCCAAGATGGCATGATACTCTGCAAGTCAGTCCATACCCAGAATCACATCAAATCCTGCCATCGGCATCATAAATAGATCGGCAGGGAGGAACATCTCGCCCACTAACACCGGGCAAGAAGGACAGCGACGGGTCAGCACAATAGACTTCCCCATGGGAGTCGAAACGGTCAAGACCTCAGACACAGCCTCCGACAGAATACCGGTCGATCGACAAAACTGCTCGGCCACAAAAGAAAGGGAAGCACCAGAATCAAACAAAACATGAGAAACACAAGCAGAAACAAGAAGAATACCCTCAACGACTCCACCGTTCGATGACTGCGGATCCTGGCTTGGCACCTGCTGCGCAAAATAAAAACGGCCCTGAGCTGGTAGGGGAAGCAAACCGGAAGACTGAGGGTCCTGAATCTGAGCCTGCTGGGCTGCTATACACACTGGACCCAGGGATCGAACAACATACGGATATCCCCTCTGCTGGTGCTGCGGCTGCTGCTGTCGCTGCTGCTGCTGTCTCTGCTGCTGTCTCTGCTGAGGTGGTCTACCTGGCTACCTCTACTGCGGAAGAGGATCCCTAGGAGCGGCCAGTGGAAGCTGTGCTCTCTGCTGCTGCTGAGGAGGACGAGAAGGGGGTAACTGCGGTGGCCGCTGCTGCTGAATGGGGAGAGGGCACTCATGCCTCCGATGCCCAGTCTGTCCAGAACCGAAGCATACACCAGAAAAGGGGTCGGAAGATGAAGCAGCTGGCGGTACTGATGACGATGAAGAGGCTATTGACTGAGCCGCAGGCTGCCGATACCCTGATCTGCCCCTCCACCTCTGCTGACGATGCTGCTTAGAACTGCTGGCTGGTGCACTCCTCTTCCGGTCTCCACCGGAACTCTGCTCTCTTGATCTCTGGGTCATAGCCCAGTCCTCCTCATAAACTAGTGCCCGATGTATAACCTGGTCAAAGTCTTCAAGCAATGCCCCACCACACGACTACGAAGGGCAAGACGCAAATCGGTTACAAAATGACAGGTCCTTATCTTCTCATCGCTGGTGAGATGAGGAGCAAATCTAGACAAGGCCAAGAAACAGGCCTCATACCGAGATACAATCATATCGCCCTGCACTAGGGTCTCAAACTCGATTGTCCGCTGGATCTGAACATGCTCAGGGAAGAACTTCTGGTCCAAACGAACTGAGCCCTGACCATCCTGGACACTGATGACCACCAGTGTCGGGCCTCACCCTGAAGAAGGTAGGTGGCAAGGGATACTCTCTAGGCCGCAAGACACTGAACAGTGTAAAAAATCCTCGTAACCTCAGTGCGCCAAGCCTCAGCTACAGAAGGGTCAGGATCACCACTAAACCTCGGGGGATCATGCTGCCGGAACTCTCGGGCTATCGCACTAGCACGCGGTAAGTCAGACTGCCTAGAAACCTCAGTGGTAGCTGGCTGACGGGTCTGCAATGCGGTGGTAACCAGCTGCTGGAAATGCTCAGCTCTTATAGGTACTGTCGGAAAAGCAGGGGCGGCACTCGCCTCAGGCGGAGGCACGGGTACAGCCATCGGAGCAGGAGCCTCTGAAACTGAAACAGCAAACTGAGGAGGGGGAATAGGTGGGGGAACCGGAGCAACTGGAGCCTCTGTAACCGGAACAGCAGGCTGAGAAGAGAGAATAGGTGGGGGAACTAGAGCAACTGGAGGTACGGGCGCTACAGGCTCAACTGGGGGAGCAGGTCAGATCGGGACCTCAGGAATCGGATCCTCAACAACGGGAGCAGGATGTGCTCGAGTAGGATGGGTACCTCGGGCGCCTCGTCTACAGGCATCACAACCATGGGCGCTACGACCACGGGAGCCACATCCATGCGTCATCGTCTACAAAATAATGACGTCGCAAGGAATCAAAACAATTATAGGCTCAATACGGAGCGAAGAGAAGAATCTCGGGACACTACTTGTCCTATGTTCTTGGTAGACATGCGATGTTATCCTAAGTGATTCCATAATTACTTGTTATGCTTTGATACCAACTCCTGTGACGCCCCAGACTCAATAACCGGACTCACAAGGATCCCAATGACCGGTTCTGAACGCAACAGCCTCCATAGTACCCCATTCTCGGCTCTTGAGGCAGGTTCCGATCCTAGGATCCTAAAAGGAGGATTTTCGTAACAGTATAATCATTCCAATACGAACATACCTAATATCACAGCAAGAACATCTGAGAATAACAAAGGCACACATCACAAAATCCACTATAAATTTAAACTTTTACAATCATCCATAAGGTCCAAAAGGACATACATGAGATAAAAGGAAAAGAGAGAAAGGTCAGCAACATTGGAGTCCTCAAATGCTCAGCTCTACTCCCTGCTCTACTGCTATGTCGCCTGCCTAGAGTATCCTGCACGCATCAATCGTGCATAAGCTTATACAAGCTTAGAGGGTGGTGTAGGTGTGTGATAATGGTGCACAGAAGAGTAGTAGAAAATACAAGGAGAGAAGCATGGTCAATGAGGATATCACAAGCCTTACCCAGGCTTATCATGAATAAGATGCAATGAGTACTGGGTGCCATGCCAAGGCAATGCATGAAGGAGTTTGTACAACCAATGCTAATGCAATGCAAGTAATGTCAGTGCTCATATCCAAACCACAAGTCATGTACATTTTCGATCATAAGGAAATCACCGGGGTCCATTACACTGCTGAATGACTACCGATCTACAAACCCCGCACAGTCAAATGAGAGTAAGAGACCTCACTACCCCCCTGCAGACAGCCAATCACCAACAAGGCCTGAAGGTAGCGGACCCATTTACGAGCTGGTCAGACTCAGCCTAGCAATGCCTCCTCACATCAGGCAGGTAAGGCCACACCCCTATCCAACCGACTACACGATAGTGGGAGTCACGGCCTAATGGTAAAAGGCCCTCGTACGCTCATATATTCCACCCGGTCACGGCGTTGGAGCAGATCCTTGGTACCATGAAAGTTTTAGAAATTTCACCCATGGGCATCCTATGCACCCGGTATGCTCAACTAATATTTTCGGTGTCCACACATACGGCCATCCATGAATACCCCTATGGAGGCAAGGCCCTGATGAAGTAAGGGCGGATATCCATAAGTTATGCAATGTCAAATGCATGAATCACACAATCACCCATGTATCAATCCCAAGCATCCATCTCTCGAGGAGATACCGACATGTCCTACACAATGACACAACCATGACCAATCATACCTCAACCAAGCATACATATGATGCGTATGAGAGTGGGCCATGAAGATGAATAGGGGTGCCAATGAGGTGAAGATGAACTCTCTACCTAACCATGAAGGGTCTAGGTACTTAACCAATTTCTCATAAGGAATACAACCTCTAATGGGGGCCCATATACCCGGGGTAGCCCACGAGACTAAGGAGAACAATGATATGGGTCTAAGTAGATGAAACGAGCCTAGCAAAAGTCTATGGTGGGCCTTTACCCACCCATAAAAGCCCATGGGCCTACCTTAGAGCCACCAATGTGGACATCTAACTACAATTGGTCCCCAAGAGGTAGCCCATCTCTAATTGATTACGGATCAAGGCCCAAGGCCCACACAATATTAGAAATAAGAAATGGGCAGCCATTACATACCACATACATTCATGTTGGGCTTCAGAAAGGCGGCCCAAGGCCTATCCAAAACATGGGTCCAAGGGGAACACACATATCCCAGCCCATATATACCACTATGGGCCCATAGGGGAAAGGTTAGGGCCCAACCTAAAGGCCACTAATCCCTTATATTGTGATGGCCTAGTGGGCAGCCCATTGCTCAAATCACATGGGCAAATGTCATGCTCTTAGTCAAGTAAGTTGGGCCTACAATCCGGCCCAAGTATAAAGTTGATTTGGTGGGCAACCAAGGGCCCATATACTTGTGTAGTCCAGCCCACTAATCCAACACAATAGTATGGTAAAAATGGCCCAAGAGTTCAATGGGCCTATCTGGAATGTTTCAGCCCAATTGGGCCTAAAGAGTTCAACAACTAGCTACATTCATGGACCTAATTAAATTAACTGTGGTGGGCCTCAAAAGTGCATTTTTTAAGCCCAACATTTTAGGAACTAAAGGTATAAATTATTACCTCTAAGATTCTTCACAATGTGTTAGGCCCCACTCCTCAAAATTTCAGCCCAAAGGCCAAGCATGATTATGACATGTTGTTGTCCTAAATTTAGGCACTCTATTAGAGTGGGCCTAGGGCCTCTAAAACTCTAGGAATTGAGGGCCAAGGTCCCTCATCATGCATACAATAAGAGGAAACCCAAAAAGCTGGCCCACCATCAGAGGAAATATTTTTGAATTATAATTTTTTTATCTAGGCATATTGCTGGACTGCACAGCAGAAAATTCTGGCAAGCCAACCATCTTGGCCCATTCTTTTGGATGCCCAAATGGGGTCAGTTGGGGCTGAAATTTTACAGAGTGATACTTCCGTAGGTGGGTCACACCCCCACAAAATGTTAGAATTTTTGAATATTCCTAAGTATTTTAATTAATTTAAACAAAACAATCTGTTCAAAAATCAAATAGACCTGGACGACCCAACGTGGTGGGCCAGTCCGGCCCTCGCCACGGTGTGTACAGGAGTCCACTGGCCCCAAAATTTTGTCAGTTGGTCCTATCATGAGTAGGCCACCTCCCTATAAATTTTCATAATTTTTAGATATCCAAAAGTATTTTAATAAATTTTAGAATTCCAACCTATCCAGGGTAGAATGTTGCTGAACTTGTGCCATGAGAGTGGTCCATATGCTTTTGTACAAAAAGTGGGCCACATGATGAAATGCTCACAACTTTTGATCTATAAGTCAAATGAATGCACAAGACGCGTCGTTGGAACTGCAACGACGATACGAACGAGATGGCATAGGTCTCGGGTCGATCCGAGTTGGGTTTACGTGACCGAACTCAAGGTGACTGCAAACACAATCCGAGGATCGTGGGTCACTGGAATTCGACCGGTAGGACCGCGAGACCATGATGAACAAGATGCATACTCACACACACACATGCACACATGGGAACTAGGGTTGGGTCTCACAGAACGTGTGACATCACTTCAGGTTCGGTAGCTAATCGGCAAGGCAAGCGTTATGACTCATGAGCATTAACTTCCGACCTTAAAATACGTGTACTATTTGTGTTTTGGAAACACATATCTCTTGGACATCCACTCCTTTCTTTTTTTTTATGGATATACTTAATATGTATGTAAGATCCACTTGGACCATTAGATGTATAATCAAGTAATAGGCTTAGTATCGATAAATCAGGCTAACCAACGATTCAAAAGAGCCACACCAATGAGAATAATTAGGTGATAGACATCCACCCTTGATTTTTACAAGGCCAATCATGACGATACTTTGAAATATATTCCAACTATTAGATGTCATACTAAAAGTAAGCCTAGGTCCCAAAAATCAGATTTATATATCATTCATGTGAGCCACACTAAGGGAAATTGTTTGGAGGGTGAACCTTTCCATGTAGAGTGATTCCAATGGTGTGGTCCTCTTAAACTAGGGATGGAGATAAATTTTGAGAACTTACTCTAAAATGGAGTGACATACGTGATGGTCAAGGTTAATTTTACATTAACACCATAATGGGCCACCCAAGCTGTGGCCACTTTTCTATGCTAAAATGAAATTAGTAGGCAATGAAAGCATTTACATTAATTAAAAAGAGACTTTTCATTAAATGCACAGCTAGTTGGACGAAAATGTAATGTCCAACTAGTTGTGTGTGAGCATTACTCTCTCTCTCTCTCTCTCTCTCTCTCTATATATATATATATATATATATATATGAAGGAGAGAGTCCAGCGTCTGGGCTGACGGTGTGAATTTAAACCACATGAGGTCCATGTGATGGACGGCAGGGATGTCAGGCACGTACATTTGGTGGGTCTATATATATATATCTGAAGGAGAGAGTCCAGCGTCTGGGCTGATGGTGTGGATTTAAACCACATGAGGTCCATGTCATGGACGGCAGGGATGTCAAGCACGTACATTTGGTGGGTCTCATCCCACACGTGCAGTACGTGTGGGTTGGGCCCACACAATCTGGAAACATGGCTAGACGGTGCATATAAACACATGTATTAAGGTGGGGTCCGCGCCAAAAGATAGATGGACAGCAGGGGATATACAATACATTCACCAAGATGGGTCCCACCCCCACACGTGCCACATGTGTGAGGTGGGCCCACACCTCTAAATAGAAGGACGGTGGGATACAAAACATGCATTACAGTGGGATCCACGAAGCTTGCTGATGTCCAGCTAGCTGCTGGTATGAGACGCACCAGCCAATCCACTACCCACCGTCCATTGATTGGACGGTGCGGATACAACACATCTTAGTGGCCCCATGTGCTGGAGGCAGCATGTGTCCAGGTGGGCCCCACCTCCAGTGACCACACGTGTCACGAAGGTGGGCCTTGCACAGATGGATGAAGTGGATTAAAACCCATGTGGATGGACGGTTTCAATATAACACATATATCACATGCGACCCACAAAACTTACTGACGTCAATCAGCCGGTTGGGGTCCCACCGTTGGATGGTTTGGATGCAACACACTCATCATGGTGGGCTCCATGGTAATGGATGGCATGGATATGTCACACACCTCCGGTGGGCCGCACATCAAAAGCGAGAGGGAAGGAGAGAGAGGGAGAAAGAGAGAGAGGGACGATGGTGAGAGGGGAAGGACCCCGCCACTATGGGCCCTCCCTATACATGCATACATCAAGATGGGTCCCACATATGTGGGCCCTCAAATCACAAAATCAATAAATAAAATCACCCACCGTCGATCTCCTCTTCCTTCTTCCGTAAACATGATCTAGAGCTCCAAAGGGTAGATTCCAACGGTTGAGATGGACTTTGGATGGTGAAGATGAGAGGTAGGAAGGTGGGCCACACCAAGCTTCTCCATGGAAGCCATGGACGTTGGAGTTGCTTGGGAGATGGAGTTTGAAAATGAGAGAGAGATGAGAGAGAGAGAGAGGTGATGTAAGATGGTGATAGGTGAAAATGTGAGTGATGGGAGTACCTGTGTAAGGGAGAGAGTTGACTTAGGGGATGGGTGGTTGTACTTGAGGATGGGTGTGAGTGATGGGAGTGATGAGATGTGTACTTGGCATTTGATGTAATAGATTCTCTCAGGATTACAACACGCGGTGTTTTCCTCGAACTGAACGCGGGCTCACATCTCTTGGCCCAGGTAGTACCTCGATGCACGAGACGCAACATTGGAACCGCGGCGATGGCGCGGTCGTAAGGATACAAGTTTCTAGTCTAGCCGACTCAGATATACGGGACATAACTCAAGATCACGCGTAAATGCCGATAGCAGATCGTGGGTTGCCGAAATTCGACCGGGAGGACCGCGGAGGCCTACAAAACTATACGGGTTAGGATACGGGTCTTACAGCTCTCTCCACCTAATAAAAATTGTCCTCAAAATTTACAGGGCAGGCAAGGGAAGAGGAAACATTATTGAATATATATGTCAAGACTCGATTAATCTACAAAAGGATGAAGATATCGCTCTTTAATCTCAACCTCGCCCTCCCATGACGCATCATCAACACTATGGTGACCCTACTAATCTTCGAATCCTGGATCAGAAATGATTGAAATAGGAATACTATGCAACCTCATAATCTCAATGGTAAGGAGCTATATCAAAAAATCTCTAAGTTATTCGAACTCGAGAATCTAACCATTTTAAGTTCTCAACAATCATAGAATGCAGGATAGCTATCAGCAGATATGTGATGTTATCTTTAGGTATTCTCAAGGTATGCTCTAATGAATTATAATATACAATCAGTATTTAGCACCCAAATTATGCATAAATGTATAAAACATTAAAACATAATGTTGAACGTTATACTAGAAGTCATTGTGCACTGTCAAAAGCCATTGTACACTGACAGAAGCCGTTATACATTGGAGGAAATCGTTGTGCACTGGAGGAAACCATCGTGTGTTGGCTTCTATTGTGTGCCAGCTCTTGTTGTGCGCCAGCAGTGTTGTGCATCGCACAACGCCTGTTCCACACAACGGTTGCAGACTCTACCTTTCTTCTTCTGCGATTTTTTCTCTCTTTGCGATTGGTTGCTAATGGCCCCCTTAGAGGGGTCAAGGGGTATTTATGGCCCTCTCACACGTGTGAATATGCCACATAAGCACTGTACGCTCCCCCCTTTGTGCAGACCTTGGTGTGCGCTCTCCCTTTGTGCGAACCTCGATGTGCGGTCCTCCTTTGTGCGGACTTCACTGTGCGCGTTCCCCTTTATGCGGACTTCACTATGCACACCAAGCATCTGCACACAATGATTATTTCTATGCAATGACCACTTTTTCCACACAATGCTCATTTTTCCCACATAATACTCTTTTTAAACATATTGTTTGCACACAATGCTTTTTTCTACTATCTTCCTCTCTTTTTTTATGCCTCAACTGATGCCCCCTTGATCCTGCATTTTTATTTTTATACCTACAGAATAAACATGTAGGATCAATAACAATTCTTTTTAAAACAATTTTCTTTTTAACCTCCTTTATTGTGCGCATGTTTCCTTTGTTGTGTGCTGACCAATCTGCGTAAAACGAATTTCACACAACTATTTGCGTACAACGATTACCGCACAATGGTTTACGCACAACAATTGTTGCACAATGGTCCATGCTCCACCTATAAATACAGGACTCAACTCCATTTCCGTCATTTCTCTCTATTGCCTCCTACTATTTCTGCATCAAGCTACACCTTAGTGTGCTAACCTCATTGTGCGCCACACAACCACCGTTCGGTACAAAACCTTTTGCGCACAACAATCTGATCTCGCACAACGTTTTGCGTGCAACACTTTTTCGTACTTGGTCAATATTCTACGTATCACAGGTAGCGCTTACCAACCTCGCGCACAACACGTTGCATACAACATTTTGCACACAACTCCTGTTCTGCACAACAGCCTCACTCACAATACTTTGCACACAACATTTTACGCACAACTCCTGTTCCGCACAATAGCCCCGTGCACAATACTTTGCATACAATCCTTTACGCACAATGACCCATGTTTAAACATATTTTGGATTTCAAATTTACTCGTTCCTTCTTCTTAGCAACCTTCTATACTTTCCCTTTAACTTAATGCACCTTCCTTCCTGACTCTAATTTTGTTCACTGACTCTTGTATAGGTTGAAAGTGCACTGGTTTGTCAATTAGTACGAGTGTTGAGTCGACTAAACAGAGGAGCTCCATAGGAAGATCAATTAACCATCTCCTCAAGCGAATGTGTGCCCGAACTCACCACAGGTAAATCTAAGTCTCACATCCCATATCCCAAAACACCAGGTAATTAAAACCCTTAAAACAAATTAGAACATCATAGGGTTTTGAGTTAGAAAAGTTTTTCAAAATTCAGAAAATCTCTAAGTTTTTTAACTCTGTTGATTTTATTGATATACTGATCGATATTATCGACATGTGCTGTCGATGTCCTCGATGACTAAACGATATCATCGAAATAAGGACAAAATATGTCCAGCAACCATATACTCATCTGGACGGAATTATCAATGTATCGATATACCTATCAATATCGTCGATATTCAAATCTCGAGTCTATCGAAGTTGACTCGATACAATCGACAGTAGAGAAAATGAGTCCCTATTTTTACTAAGAAAAATTATAAGACTGTCGATATATCGAGGTCATCCTCGATATATCGGAATTCAAATCTCGATGATATCGGAAGGCCTTCGATGATATCGGTCTTGGACTCACAAATATCTAGCAAATATTTCAGGATTATTTGTCTTTAATCAAGGGTCACTCGAGAGAATCAATATTCAAATATCGATAATATCGATACAGTATCGATTGCATCAAACAAGGACATAAACTGTCCTGCAAGCTTAAAGGAAAATCCTTTGGATTTATCGATGCATCGATACGGCTATCGATATCATCGACATTCAAATTTCGATGATATCGAAGGTACCTTGATCATTCTTGTAAACCTGAAATATTTCAAGGCAAGTTTCTCTCATTTTCAAATGTCGAGGAATCGAACCTCATGTTGATACTATCGGAGTTCGAAATCCGATGATGTCGACACTTGTCTCGATTCCCTCGACCAGCTGGCAAAAGGTTTCGAAAGCGTATGACATTGAGTTTGTGTCATTGAGCGGCCAGTCGATGCAATCGAGAGTATACGCTCGATGATATCGAACCCGCTAGATGACATCGAACTCTGTCATAAATGTGACCATTTTATATCCATTGGAACCTTTTGCCTATATAAAGAGGACTTGTCTATTGTTGCTGGTAGAGAAAGAAGAGAGTGCTTTTGAGTGTTTAACCTTATATTATATACCTAAAGCCCTTTCTCTCATGAAAGTTCATCCTCCAATCCACCCTCACCATTGATATTCAATAGAGTGGATTGGGGAATGAACTTCCGCATTTAAGGACCCTCCAGCTACCATCTTAATGGCAAATCACTTTCCCTTTGTTCATGATTTTTCAGTGTAAGAGACAGGCAAAGGTAAGAGCAGAAAATACCCAACCAAAAGTGAGGTTAGACTCTGGAGTGGAAGAAATGGAAAGACAATACCCGTTTCTTTTAAAGCTTTTAGGACCCACCGATGGTTTTCTGGCCGAGGATCGAGCAGAGTGCAAAATAAAAAATTTTCAGAAAAATAATAAATTTTCGCTCGACCGCCTTTTATTGGTCGACAGTCTTCATTTTTATCGAACTGACTTTCGATTATATCGATGATCTTCATCCGATGTTATCAACAATTGCTTCGATAGTAGTCCCGATCATGTGACTTTCCACACTCTGACGAGATGTTGATGATATCGACTCATGATCGATTAATCGGGAATGACATATTGATAGACATATCGAAGAGGAATATTTTTCTTTTTCAGCATACAGACGACCCTTCAAGTATACTTTTAGTATTTTTATGACTTAATAGCATAATCAGCAAAATTATGTACAATGACTATACACATCAAAAATTATAAACATTTGAATGTTCTATACAAAAGATTGAGGTGAGGAACCTCGTATATATCATTTGACGCTCAGCAAAATTGCATCATTTCAGCAAATATCCAAATCTGGATGCATGATCTGGACTTGTCCTTTTATGCTCAGAACTTCTAAGCATCAGTTCTCTTTATGCCTTTGATAGTGTAGCAGTGATTGCTTGTGCGATGACCCTTCATTACTGATTTTCCTGATTAGTCTAGGATTTCACACTCTTGTTTGTTAAATTTAACCACATGCCCATTATCACAGATTGAAGATATGCTTAGGAGATTATGTGTCAGACCCTTTATGCAGAGAGCATTCTCATTTTCAAGCAACTGAATTCCTTTTCTGATTCCCTGTCCAATTACTTTAGCAGTGGTTCCATCTCCATAGGTGACCATCTCATTATGAAGATTCTTATAGTTTGAAAGAAGAGACATGTCACCGGTTACATGTTTTGAGAAACCACTATCAAGGTACCACTTAGTATTATTGCCTGTTAAGTGGTTTGAGTGAGTAGCAAGACAATTCTTCTTTTCTTTAATTATCCACTTTGTGACAGGGTTCTTACTTGTAGTAGATTTAATTTTTTTCTCTGATTCAACTGCTTGAATAGTCTTTGTGTTGCTACTGGAGGCATTAGATTTTTCAAGTATTTGTATTTCATACCCAGTTTTGGCTCTAACTTTCTCATATCCTAAGTCATTTTTGTTATTTCCATTTTTTCCCATACCTAAAAGCTTTTCTAACTTCTCTCCACTCTGGAAAAACTTAGAGTTTTGCTTGGCAATTCTTCTGGACTCTTCTAGATTAAACAGGAGTGTATGATTTTCATTTTGAAGGAGCATATTTTTGTCTTTTAATTACTCAACCTCTTTGTTTAGTTTTTCAGTTTCGGATTTAATGAAGGTGTTAATTCTTTCAAGTCTATCATTATCTAAGTGATGTTGCTGTAAATCATTGATCAGATGTGTATTGATTTTTACAGTTGTGTCCAAATCTTTTTGTAGCAATTCCTTTTTGTTCTCAGATATACCAAGTCTTTTAAGGATATTTATGCTATGGATGTAGAGTTGATTATAAGCATCTTGTAGTTTATCCTTTTCTTCTTCTTCTTCTTCTTCTTCTTCTTCTTCTTCTTCTTCTTCTTCAGTTTCCTCATTGTCAGATGGAAATGATTCAGTGGCCTGTTGTTCTTTCTCGTTCTCAGATTCAATGGGAATGATTGAAGTAGTGGAGACCATGAGTATTTTCAATGATTTATAATCTCCATCACTTTCTGAGTCACTAGATTCTGAATTTGACTCCGCAGTATCATCCCATGTGGCAGCCATTGCCTTGCCTTTAGTTTTTCTGTTTGGGCATTTGGTTGATAGGTGTCCATACTCCTGATAGGCATAGCATTGTGGTTCTTTGGTTCTTCTACCAATTTTGCCTGCAAAAAGTTTATTGTTTACCTTTCTTCCTCTGGAAGGCCGGCCACGATTTTTCTGAAAGAACTTTCTGAATCGTTGTGCTAGCAAAGCCACTTCCTCATCTTCATCCTCTTTTTCACTTTCACTGTCCTCTTTTAATGTTTTCTTTGAAGTTTTTAGGATAGTTGTTTTGGATTTAGGAATTTGTTTGAAGTGTAGTTCGAAAGTTTGTAGGGAACCTACTAGTTCTTCTACTTTCATCTCATATATGTTCCTACACTCCTCAATTGTTATTACTTTGGGATTAAATCATTCTAGTAAGGATCTTAGGATTTTCCTACAAATTTTTTGTACTGGAACTTTTTCTCCCAATCCACCCATGGAGTTACAGATGATATTCAACTTTATGAAAAACTCCATAAATGTCTCATGCTCTTCCATTCTGAGACTTTCGAACTGTGAAGTCGAGAGTTGAAGTTTAGACCTCTTCATAGTGCTTGTGCCTTCATGGGTTGTTTCCAATAGTCCCCATGCTTCCTTGGATGTCTCACACATACTTATCTGATTGAATATATCCTGGGACATGGCACATTAGATGGCGTTCATAGCTTTAACTTCAACAGTCTATTTTTCTTTGTTGAACGCCGTCCACTTTTCTTTGGATTTAGGTTTTGTGATGGTTGTGCCACTATCAAGTACAATTTGTTCAGTTGGTGGCACGTATCCACTTTCAACTATATCCCAAACATCATGATCTAAAGATCTCAGAAAGTATTACATCCTAGCCTTCCAGTATGCATAATTTGAGCCATCAAATATTAGAGGTCTAGTGACTGATGAGCCCTCTCCTTTGGCCATATTCCCAACTTCAGCTAAGATCACTCTCTAGGTGGTGAAGCCCTTAAAGAGAAACCTGCTCTGATACCAATTGAAATGGCGGTAAAGACCGCACTAGTTGAAGAAGGAATATGCCAATATGTCCTAGAGGGTGGTGAATATGACTTTTAAAAGTTTTTATGATTTATTTAAAATTCTATTACACTAATCCTAACAATAGGCACATATTAGGATTACTCAAAAATAACTCTACTGGCTTCCAAGCCCGGTAGAGGATCCAATCACAAACTGTTTAAGAAGTAAATAATATGCAAACTAGTTTATGATGGATATGACTGTGTAAGTGTGTGAGGTGTGATCTCAGATATTCAGATGTGCACATATTAAAGTAAACCACATAATCAGAAGAATAACAATCTCAAACACAGTCATTTTTATAGTGGTTCGACGACTTGTCTGCTCCACTCCCAGTAACCACACTCAACCCTTGAGTGTACCAAATTTTACTAAGGAGGTTTTACAGCGGTTCACCTCAAACCTAAGGTTTTAAATCAGGTTCAACTTCAATCTTTACAACCTACACTGAGGCTGACTGTTTATGCTCTCATGAGCAAGGGCCAACAAAACGCACCCACTTTTAGGCACTGTGGCCAAGGATCTTCCATAAGACCCTACTGAAGGTTTCTACATGGTTTACCTCAAACCCGAGGTTTCACAACGGTTGACCTCAAACCTAAGGTTTTGCTAGTTCACCTTCAACCAGATGTTTATGCTCTCCACAGAGCAAGGGTCCACACAACGCACCCACCACTTATACTCCCGCCGGAGGCCTCCTTGAGGACTTTAAAGGGTGAGAACCACTTAAGACCCAATCCTACAAAGGAATGATCACAAGTGTCCTCTTGGACTCTAGATACTTACAAATAAGTTGATGAGTCCTGATAAGCATAATGCCGAAGATCTCCTCCTCGTTGACGAAGAGTCTTCTGCTCCCTTGATTCACAACACAAAATAATATACCAATACTCGGCTTTGGGTTAGGTCAAGGTCAAGATGGAATCCTACTCTTAAAGTGTTTTCCTATCAGGAAGATAAAGGGATTCCAATTGTCTAGGCATTCAAGGCATCCCAGCTTAATGATTTACCATTAAGGTAGTAGCTGGAGGATCCTTGAATACGGAAGTTCATTCCCCAATCCACTTTATTAAATATCAATGGTGAGGGTGGATTGGAGGATGAACTTCCTTGAGAGAAAGGGCTTTGGGTATATGATCTAAGGTTAAACACTCAAAAGCTCTCTACTTTCTCTCCCAGCAATAATAGACAAGTCTTCTATATATAGACAAAAAGTTCCAACGGATATAAAACATCACATTTATGACTGATTTCGATATCATCGAGCGGGTTCGATATCATCGAGCGTATACTCTCGATAGCATCGATGGTCTACTCGATGACTCGAACTCAAAGTCATAGGCTTTTGAAACCTTTTGCCAGCTGGTCGATGAATCAAAACAACTATCGATGTCATCGGATTTCGAATTCCGATTCCATCGATGATAGGTTCGATCCATCAACACTTGAAAAATGAGAGAGACTTGACAAGAAATATTTCAGGTTTTTAGGATATGATCGAGGGTCAGCCGATGTCATCGGAATTTGCATATCGATGCTATCGAAGGCAGTGTCGATGGGATCGATAAATCCTATAGATTTACTAATAAGCTCGCTGGACAGATTGTGTCCAGATTCGATCCAATCGACTCGGCCTCGATATCATCGACATATGAATATCGATTTCCTCAAATGGCCCCCGATCAAAGTAAAAACCAACTTGAAATATTTGTTAGAAGACATGTGCGCCCACGGTTGATATCATCGATGGACTTCCAATCTTATTGATATTTGATTTCAGATCATATCGGAAGGCGCATCGATATATCAAAGGAATTTAAAATTTTTTTAAAAAAATAGGGGCGTCGAAAACCTGCCTGTCAATCTTATCGAGCCACTATCGATGGACTCGAAATTCAAGTATCGATGATATCGATATGTGGATCGATACATCGATAAATCAATCCAGATATACATGTGGTTACTGGACATTTTTGTCCTCTTTTCAATGACATCGTTTAAGCATCGAGGACATCGACAGAACAGGTCGATCATATCGAAGGTGTTTCGATAAAATCGACAAGGCAAGAAAAACTTAGAGATTTTCCTGTTTTGAAAAAGTTTTCTCACCTTAAAACCCAATGATTTTCTAACTTATTTTTAAGGGTTTTATTCACCTGGTGTTTTAGGGCATGGGATGTGCAGCTTTAGATTTACCTGTGGCGAGCTTGCACACATCCGGTTGAGGCAGACGCTTGAATTGAACTTCCTATCGGTCTCTGTAGACAATCTGACACAACACTCACGTAACTTGACAAACTAGGGCACTTTCAGAGAGTTCTTTTGAGTGTTTAACCTTAGATCATATACCCAAAGCCCTTTCTCTCATGGAAGTTCATCCTCCAATCCACCCTCACCATTGATATTCAATAGAGTGGATTGGGGAATGAACTTCCACATTCAAGGATCCTCCAGCTACCATCTTAATGGCAAATCATTAAGCTGGGATGCCTTGAATGCATAGATGATTGGAATCGCTCAATCTTCCTTATAGAAAAATATTTAGGAGAGTAGGATTCCATCATAGCCTTGACCCAACCCGTTGTCATGCATTGGTAAATCTTCTGAGTTGCGGTTTAAGGAAGCAGAAGACTCTTCATCAACAAATGAGGAGATCTTCAACAACGTGCTAAAAGGGACTCATCTGCTTATCTGTAAGTTATCAAAGTCCGGAGGACCCTTGTGATCATTCCTTTCTAGGATTGGGTCTAAGGTGTTTCTCACCCCTTGTAAGTCCTTTAGGAGGCCTCCGGTGAGAGTGTACGTAGTGGGTGTGCTTTGTTAACCAGCATAAATAGTTAGGGTCTTATGGAAGATCCTTGGCCAGTGTGCCTAAAAGTGGGCGCGTTGTGTTGACCCTTGCTCGTGAGAGCATAAACAATTAGGGTCTTGTGGAAGATCCTTGGCTAGTATACCTAAAAGTGGGTGCGTTGTGTTGACCCTTACTCGTGAGAGCATAAACAGTCAGCCTAGGTGTAGGTTGTAAAGGTTAAAGGTGAACCTGATTTAAAACCTTGGGTTTGGGGTGAACCGTGTGAAACCTCCTTAGTGAAATCCGGTACACTCAAGGGTTGAGTGCGGTTACCAAGAGTGGAGTAGACAAGTAGTTGAACCACTATAAAAATGATTGTTTTTGAGATTGTTATTATCTTCCATTTGCTCATGTGATTTCCTTATGTGCTTTCATATCTGATTATCTGAGATCACACCTCACACACGCTCACAGTCATATCCATCATAAACTAGTTTGCATATTGTTCATCTCTCAAATAGTTTGTGATTGGATCCTCTACTGGGCTTGGAAGCTAGTAGAGTTACTCTTGAGTAATCCTAATATATGCTTGTTTTTAGGATTAGTGTGATAGGATTTTAAACCATTATAAAATTATTAAAAAGTCCTATTCACCCCCCTCTAGGACATATTGGCATATTCCTACTTCAATTAAAGCGGTCTTCACTGCAATTTTGTAGGTTTCTAATGGCGAGCTCAACAAGACCTCTCAGCTCTCCAAACACTGTTGGACCCTCTGATCCGCAATCTATCGATACTCATAACTAGAAAAGACCCCGCTCCGGTGCGAACTACAGCTCCTTCTTCAAGGAGCCAGCTCCTATCCTCATAAACTTTGCTTATCGTATTCAACGCTTGTCTGAGCATATCTGCATGGCCATAATTATGAAGGAGATAGAGGGACCCTCCCCCCCATTTCAGGACAAGAATCTAATTGGGACGATTGGTTGAAATGCACAGCCAACTATCGTACTGATGACACTCGTCCATCTGCTGTGGAGGCTTCCCCTTCCCCTTCCGTTCCAAAACGAATAAGAGAGAAGAGCCAAGACGAAGCTTTTCAGGAGAAAATTTGAGAACATAACCGAAGACGTTTCCTGAATGCTTGGGATTCAGTCAAGCTGGCTACTAAAGTGATTAAATTTCGTAACCCTATATAAAGATGAGATCATCGCTCTTCCTCTACAACTTCAGCTTCACCGATCCATTCTTCAAAGCGAACTAACAGGCTACATGACACAGAACAAGCTTTTACATGTATCCAATTGGGTGATCAAGGAGCCGCAAATTCTCGAGGGATATGTCATAGATAAAGGCTTAACCCAAAAGACCGGGCAAATCAGATACATGCACTTTCTCACACCGTGTCACGACCTTCACTCCTTATATTACACTCATTTCTTCGAGACAATTCAGCAACGCTTTCGTCACCGCGATTCTTTGTGGGGTAAAGATGAATTCAGGACACAAGGTCTTTGGACCGTTCGTCCGTATTACAGTGCTTGGACCAAAGTGATTTTAGAGAAACATAAAGACATCCTTACTGCGGCAAGGTTGTATCATGCCATAGAAGCCACTTCAGAATTATTTCAAAAAGATACGATGATCTACAAAGGCTTTCTGAAGTACTGGTCTTCTACTACGAATTCTTTCCATCTTCCAGTAGGGGAAGTGAGTATCACTTTATGGGATTTATATAGGATGGCCGGCCTGCCCATCTCCGGATCCTTTCTTGATGAATATGTTCCTTCGAACTAAGAGTTTGCCTATGTCGCGTCCAATAGAGTGCCCAAAATTACAGCAACAACCATCGAGCTCTTTCGAGAAATATCTTACTTCGCCGATGTTCACAAGATTTCTCCCCTTCAATGGCTAGCCCATTTTTCCCGATACTTGTGTAAGCATTTTAACACTCTCCTTCCCTCTCAAACAATACTTATCTATAAACGTGAATTGCTCACTGACCTTTCCTCCTCCTTCTCTCTCTCTTTTTTTAGGTTCCCTGGCAGTCACAGCGCTGAGCTAGAAGCTAATCGTAAGAAAATAAGGGGCCCGGCTGAATTCATCGCCGAAATTGAATTAGTTGCTTTTTTGGCTTAGTGGTTAAGCTTAGTCATGCTTCCCAGTTCAAAAAGTTCAGACTCTATTTGACCGACTTTATTTGTGGTAGTGTGTGCGATGGCAGAAGGCAGAAAGAGATTTCCCTGGCCCCTCCTATCTTATGTTCATTATATCGAGCTTTCGGTCATGCCGCGGCGCACTGCTCAAGCCCGGCGCTAGGAGTTTCATCTACTTTCACTCCATAACATTACTTTTATGGATGGCTCGGCATTTATTTCCCCTGGACATACATTGATCTGGAGAAGGCTTATGTCCATCCTGACCATCTGCCCTTGTGGCATTTTCTTAAGTGAAAAATGATAAGGAAGGGATATGAATGGATAATGGATAAAATTGATAACACGGAATCTATCGACTTCTTTCCTTTTTAGTTAGATTATCAAGCCGAAGATAGAGATGTGGAGGATGACCAAGACTTGGACCCTATTGAAAGGACTTTCTTTCTCTGCATTCGTTCTTGCAGTCTTCCATTATGGGAAGGACTAGAGTTCTGGCGAGAACCATATTACCCAAGTTGATTCGCCAGACAGTTTGGGTATGATCAGGCCATGCCCCAAGCAAGTGAGGAAGTCACCAGAATAATGAGGAGTTACGAAGTTGGTCCTTACAACTGGGCTCTGATATGGAAGCAGCTCCTAACTAGAAATTTTGGCTCTCGATTCGTCCTCCCACGGTATAATCATAGAGTAACAGCTTCATATACCTGGATGTGATGGTGGAGTCATCATTACTATTTAGTATGCAATTGCTTTTCAGTGGATCGCCCCATCTGGGTTCCTCCCCCGTGCTTGAGGAATTACAGACCGGAACAAGGGATTGGATACTTTTACGAGAAAGATCAAGCCACCGTCCTGGGGCAACTTTGTTAAAAAAATTCTGCGGAAGAGCCTATCTGTTTCGAACAAGAAACAAATGTGTTTGATTTAGGAGATTATCTTATTCAAACATAACAGAGAAAGAGTATTTAAAACAATCATCACACTTTATTAATACTGAATTCATTTACATCTTTCTAGCATCCCTTGATTCTAAGATAGATTATTTAGAATAAAGGAAATATTATAAGTGCAATTGTCATAGTCAAATATCAAATTCGGCAGCATTTGATCAGTGATTTTAGTCATCTCCTAGGACTTAGGAGGAATATGCTCTTCTGCTAATTTTCTGCTTTATACTTGAACAAAAGGAACTTGAAGACTTCAACCGTTTCGACAGCATAACGGCCCTTTGTCTTCACAGACTACAGGCCAGTCTGGTTGCGTGGACTCACACAACGGATGTCGGTTGCGCGGACCCACGCAAACCATTGTTGTCTTCTCTCTCACCTTCGATCTTCCTCTTTACTCCACTTCCTCTCAAAAATCTTCAATCCTCTTGAATGGAGGGGAGGGGTATTTATAGGCCTTTGCACGTGTGGCACCTCGATTTTGGTGCTATGGGACCCACCTTTCAAATGCTTTAGGTCTTTTTACAAAGAACCGGTTCTAGATTTCATTACGCATACCCGTGTAACATATATTTTGGTTACGTAGACCAGCGCAATGGAGATCGGTTGCGCGGACCCGTGCAAACCACCTTCCACTACTTTAGATCCTTCTCAGAGAACAAACCTTGTAAGTCAGTTGAGCAATCCTGCACAACTGGTATTTTGGTTGCACAGTCCCGCGCAATCGATATCTCTTGCGTAGTCCTGCGCAATCAATATTGTTGTTTGTGCAGTCTGGTGCAATACTAAGCTATTCTTTCTTCTCTTCTCCTCAAATCAACACACGATGGAAACTTTGCATATATTTTTTTGTGCACCAATAGATGCCCCCTCGATCCTTCTTTGATTGATTCCTGAAAATAAATGGAGGATCAATCTTCCTCCGCACGAAGAACTTGAATGAACTACAACTGAAGGACGACTGGATGATCATTCTTGACCAGAAGACTGGAAGGCTCATATGGAGATTTACAGCCACAGGCCTACTGTCCATTCGCGATTTTTACAGTGCCTGGGGTCGTGTCGTCGTCCGGAAACATACCACCATACTGGAGCAGATTATGCTTTCTGACGCAATCATGGCCACATTAGAACACTTCCGCACGGATGCTACTGTAACACCCTGAAATTCGGGGGTTAAGTATGAACTCAACTCCCGAGTTCCAACACATCACTTATGCAACATACACAATGATGGTTAAATGTTGTCTGAGTTAGAGCAATAAACATGAATGAGATTAAACAGTAATTCATACTCCAGTTCAATTGTATAAAGGCAAGCGGAAGACTGAAATTGTATATTTAAAGTATATAAAGAACAAAAATTTTTATGAACACCTGAGTATGAACACTAACTGAGTATCCATATACATATACTGTTTCTGAATCAAAATCAAAATACAATCTAAAAGATGAGTCCTGAAGTCCCCGCGATGCAGTCGGCCTAAGCATAGCCGTCAGAGTACTGCATAAATGAGAACTCATCCTGGTCCTCGTCGAAATCGGGCTCCGGCTCCTGAACCGTCGCGCCGTCTACACCTGTAACAGAGTCTGGTTGGTGTTGCAAACACCGTCCCGTAACGTGGGAGTGAGTAGCTAACTCAGTGGAACAATAAGGCATAGGTTAACATGTTATCAACTTAATCAAGCAGTAATGATAAAGCGGTACAACCAAACAAGTTTAACTACTCTTGTTAAATGCAAGTATGAAATGACATGATGATATATGCCCTTGCCAAACCACCCTCATGCGACAACATCTTACGTTCGCGAATGCATAACTCCCTCAGTGCTCCACATCTACTAGGCACATGCGGTGCAATGATGCGCATGATTTCTGAGTTATTATTAGTCCGTTTCAAACAGCAGTATTAGGAAACTAAGGTACCTCCCTTGTGTCATTCCCAAACATGATCCATTCTAGGGTCGTCAGTCCTAGTTAATCTCATACGATATTATAGTTGAGAGGCGTAGCGAAGGCATCACAAAGGGCTCGTCACCCGTCAGCACGGATACAGATCTCACCGTATGCGACTCAATTGTTGACCGTCAGCTCGAGTACAGGTCTCACCGTACTCGGCTCAATCACTAGCCGTCAGCTCGAGTACAAGTCTCACCGTACTCGGCTCAACTCATACTCTAGTTGCTGTGAAAGACTCGTCGCCAATCACAGACCTTGGAGTATACTCGAAGATACTACAGAGGACTCGTCGCCCGTCAGCACGAGTACAGGTCTCACCGTACTCGGCTCTCACCGTAAGTATCGACAGCTCGAATACAGTGTCCCATACTACCGTATTCGGCTCACGAGTTTGGGTTGCTCAATGGTCACTACGGGGAGGCACATGGCCCCAGCATAGGCCGACAGCTTGGCCACGGTGTCCCATACCACCATGTGCGGCTCATGAGTCTTAGCGGATTGAGGTACCATGGTTAACGGGATTGCCACTGGTAAGTTCGGTACCCTAGGTTCAAACAGTAATGACCAAACATGGTGAACACATATTCGACATATCGGGTTACTTGACGAGCCTGACTAGCTCGAGCGCACAAGTTGGGCGATATGAAGTGCAAAAGCACTCCGTGTGGCCAACCACTATCGCCAACCGAAGTACGACTCGGGTTCGTCAGACACATCCCTTGTGGCGACATGATTCTCAACCACAATCTCAAGTCTGGTACCGAATGTTTGGACTATAGACATGGTCCCAAACTCAAACAGTTCTCATCAATAGCATGTGGAGTTAAGCATGATAAACAAGTAATACAAACATGTTAGGAGGCATGTCATAAAGCATGTTATAAAGCATGATATAAAGCATGTTATAAAGTATGTAATAGAGTACTATACAGATAGGGATACAAACACATAAACATCATATGTGAGTGGTTGAAGTAAACAACCACATGGAGAAAATCCTACATGTCTCTAAGGTAGTCGAGAATTCCATCTCAGCACCGACCTACGGTGCAAACATCCAAGCATTTGCTCTCACAAGCATTTACACAAACACTTGGAGTACGCTATTTCAACATACATGACGTATGTTAGTAAAACATGTATTAGGGCTATTCTTTCGCCAAGCTAGCATTTTATCCACGTATATCGTAATCATACAGCAAATAATCCTGACAATTGCATTTCCAAAATTTACACATATACGGTATTTCTAGAATACACAATTTCAACATACATAGTATTTACAAGCGAACATGTATTATGGCGATTCTTTTCGCCAAGCAATTAATTTATACGCACATAATATATTTATACAACAATTAATCATGACAAACACATCGCTAAAATATACCCGTATACGGTACTTCTTACAATACCTTATTTCTACATACACAGTGTATATTAGTAAACATGTATTTAGGCGAACCCTTTCGCCAAATGAGTATTTTATCCATACATCATATATCCATATGACAAATAAACATGTCAAACACATTTCCATAAAAAATACGTATACGGTATTTTATATGAATACCTAGAGTATGTGAAATTCCAAATTCTACAATTCTAATCGAAACAGAAAACGAAAAGCACTTTGTACATGTGCAATTGCATGCAGATCATGAATCTACCATTAACTGACATTGAAAGCGTTGAAAACCGCAACTTATACACCTAAAGTCCTCACCTTTCACCTTGGAATCTCAACGAATCATCAAGGTTGGATGAGCTTCCGTATTCGGGAGTTTTCTAGCCTAGAGAGTGAAATCGATTAGCTATTTCACTACCTATAGCCTATACACTTCAAATCAGACCTAGGGTTAGGGTTTCTCACCTTAAAACGGAGTTGATATCACCGGGAAAGCGCCTGAAAAGAGGCGGTGCAGGCCGTGCGATGATTGAAAGCAGTAGGAGGAAGGTGCTCCCACAAATCCCAAGTCTTCTCTCTCTTTTCTCTCTCTCTCACTAGGGTTTTATCTCAAATTCGTATGGCTGTGAGAGGGGCTATTCTAAGGCCCTTTTATAGCATAAAACCTCCCCAAAATAGACTCAGGTTCAAGGGTTACTGCTATTATAAGCATTTCGGCGATGTTCTAAAGTGTTTCTAGTGGCCCCCCTTGAGCCAAACATCAGACTTAAGCTCACCACTCATGGATCCACGTGGGATTATGTTTTCAACTCGATCAAATTCCCAGATCACACGTGGCGGACCAGCTTCAGTTCAACGGTCAGTGGGCCACGATCTGAAATTCCAAGTACATGTAAATGTTCCTGAAATTTTTCCTGATCTGAGGGTGTAATTTGGTCTGATTCTGACGGTCTGGTTGCTTAATACTGATCCGCAACCGAATGGTGCCAGATCACTATTCCAGATATTTATTTTGTAAAGGAAAGAGTGATTTTCACACTCCCTCACTCCGGACATAAGCGAATAGCCGTGGGACATCGACTAGACCTGATTTCCGAGATGGTTATCGAGCCCAGCGAGGCGGTCCTAAGTCCTTAACTTTGCGTTAATCGGATTTCCGATGTGCGGTCTAGACCTAATACGAAGTTTCAAGTCGTTCCCGAGAATAGCCGGGTAATGAGTTTGATCCTAATCTTTAGGGTAACCTAGCGTCAATGATTTTACAAGTTTTGGGTCTTACAGATCGTATTTAAAGTGATCCCAACGGATTTCATGGCTAATCGAGTTTAGCACTTAGTTAACTTTGTTAAATTTCTAAAGGATTTAATCCTAATTGATTTCTGGTCGAGGTGGTACTCGAACCAAAGTACGAAAATTTACGGGTCGTTACAGCTACTATCCTCAGATGCCTTCTTAATCATTGGTCTCCAATCACCAATTCATTTCACCTTCCCTCTTACATCTGTGGAAGGAGGTATTTCCAAAAATTTTAGAACTACTCTTGAACTCTTTAGTGCACTTATTGCCTTCCCTCATCCGGATCACATCTCTTCTTTTAAATGGTTGGCTCACTTTACTAAAAAACTGCAGTATATTCCTTTCCTCTTACCTTCTTTTCTTCATAATCCCTTCCTTTTCATGGTCTTTATTGAGGTATTTCATCTACATTTTGACAGCTTTGCAGGTCACAATCATTCCAAACTTAAAGACATTCGTAAGAACACAGAGCATGCTACGGAATATAGTCCTTCCTGTGAATTAGCCGCCCTCCTTGCTTACTGGTTGAGCTTGGTGATATTCCCTGATCCTGATTAAGCGGATACCATTAGGCCTTTGCTCCTCATAGTCGCAGGAGCAATGGTGGGATGCCAAAAATATTCGCTAGCTCCTTCAGTTCTGTGTTCCCTATATCGCGCTTTCGGAGATGTCGTTTCTGGTCCAAAAGATCCTGTTCCTAAAGCCTTTTCTGTTTGTGCTCCTTGGCATTTCTTTGTAAGTTAGCTAGGAGTATACTTTCCTTGGACGTTTGCTAACTCTGGAAGGGCATACTCAAATCCTAATTGTCTTCCTCTTCAACATTTCCAATTGAGAGATATGATTAAGGAATCGAGTGGATGGATTTTTAGGAGAATAAAAAGCGGCCATCCCATCGATTTTCACCAATTTCCACTGTTCAGTTATCCTAAAGATGCAGATGTTGTTGATGATGATTCTATCTCATTCAATGAACATTCTTTCCTTGTTTCTATTAGATCCAGTACTCTTTCATGGAAAGAAGGTAGTATATTCTAGCGCGAACCGTACTACCCTAGTAGGTTTACTCGTCAATTTGGCTTTGATCAAGCCATACCTGAAACTCGTGACATTGTTACAAGAGTGATGAGGAGTTATGGTGTTGGGCCATATAATTGGGCTTTGATATGGAAGCAACTCTTGATTGTTCGAACTGGATCACATTTTATGATTCCTGGCTACAATTATCCAGTTAGCGCCTCTTACTGGTGGATGCGATGGTGGGTTCACCAGCATTACTTGGTAGACAATTATCACCCAGTAGATCATGTCATGCGGATCCCCCCTCCTTGCCTTAGAGATTATCAAAAAGATCTGGGCATCGACTATTTTAAAGAAACAAGTCCTCCCCCCTTTCCAGGTCAACTTGGTGCAAAGATCTCTTTAGAAGATGCCATTTATGAAGCAAAGCTTGCTAATGTCCTTGAAGGATGGATAACTTTTGGTACTCCTCTAATGAATACTCATGAATTCCCTGCAAAGAATGATGATCCCTCACAGTTCCATTCTCCTCCACCTTTGTAGATATTGCGTAATAATTCTCCTTCATCAGAAAAGTAGGAACTGTCAAACCATCGTCATCCACCTCGGAAGGATAAGCGTATTATTATCAAAGACTCGTCTTCTTCGTAAGAATAAATATATTCTAAAATATTTGGCTTTAGATTAAAGGATACCAAACATTAAATATTTTGCTCTAACTTAATACAACTGTTGTTCTATTTACTATAGCAGAAATACATTTTGCATATGAAACTTTGGGATTCTTGTCATTATATCAAATAATTGACATGTCTTAACATACTTTAATAATAAGAATGTATATATGTTCATTTACATGCAGCAGTATTCCTAACTCACATTATTAACAACTTTAAAGTATTCGTAAATTTCCAATTCATGGCAAATTTCAAGCATATTTATTTGTGCAACAATCTTAACACAAATAAGGAACTAATTACAACTCTTAGCATTTTATGCTTATCAGTACGGGACTTCCTATATGATTTTTGTTTTAATTGGCTGTGCTAGATTTTAATTCAGTTAGTTACTCACAGTTTAAGCTCTTGAGTAGTGGAGTCGGGTCTCTCGTGATGGCCTCTGTAACTCTTAGGAGTTCACTAGACTTCTCACTGCCTAGGGAGTTCACAAACTGCTATCCATCAGAGGGGCCCAGTGAAGCTATCGGGGCTGTGAACTCAGTTGGAATTACGCACAGGGTTGGCTGCAGTAACTCTTTAGAGTTCACAAAGCTCACAAGGCGACCTTTGGGGTACCAAGTCTAGGGCCACAAGTCCATCAATGAGTAGGTTTAAGCCCTTCCTCATGAGTTAGTACTGAAATCAAACCGTAAACTTAGGGGGTCTTATGCACGGTTGGCCTATCTAAAGCTCACACTGCGGCCCTCATTTTCTTCGTCTGCAAGGTCGAGCCCATTCATGGGAGGGCATTTTCCTCCATTCCCCGTGACGCTGCTGGAAAACTATACAGATGGCATGGGGGTTACACATAACTGGCCATTGAGGACTTTTGGCCTTTTTAGACTTTTGGTCACTGGCTCCGTCAGCTGCTCGCATGGGTATGCGTACGATGGCCTTCACGGGCTTTTTAGGGCCACTGGCTTCTCACCGCTGCCCTAATGGCGATCCTGATAGGCCTTATGCGTGATTGACCATTAGCTTGATTAGGCTACCTTAAAATGCCTTAGAAGACAATGATAGGTATGATCAGTTGTTGTGGGAAAAATAGACATCTCTGACTAAAATTGATACATCGCCATTTCTGCTAATATCTTTGATTATTCCCATTTGTGTTATTCATAATATACTAGCTTGGTATCAATTTCAGACAGAATTTTGTAGAGGCTCGCGTGATGATGGCGATGTTCACTTTCCTTTTGTAATGTTTGCTATTACATAATCTTGGTATGCTTGCGAACTTTTTCTTTATTCATTCATCAGATGATACATGGCCATGATCTATTCTTGCCCCCTTTTGATTCAGAATCATTATTCTGATGATATTCTGGATCAAAATCAGAAGTAAATTTATGAACGATATCTCTTAAGGAAGTGAGCATTAACCAGTATACTGATTCCTTGCCCATCTTGATCCACAACTCTATATACTCCGTTGGAGTATACTTCCTTTATTATGTATGGTCCATCCCATTTAGGTTCGAACTTGCCCCCTGTTCGGCGGGTAACCACAATAGGTCTTTTCAACATCAGCATCATATCCCCCTTTTTTAAAGAGCGATATTTGACTCGTTTGTCAAAGGCGACTGCTATTCTTGCCTGATACGTTTGCAATCACTGTTGGGCAGCCAAACATTTCTCATCGAGTAAATCTAGCTCTTTTAACCTTATTTTTACATTTTCATCATCGGTTATAGATTGGTGTACTGCCACTCTCAGTGATGGTACTTATATTTCAATTGGGATCACTGCTTCTACAACATAAATTAATGAATATGGTGTTGCTCCTGTCGCTGTCCGGTGAGTAGTTTTGTATGCCTATAATGCTTCTTGTAACCTTTCATCCCAATCATGTTTGTTACCTGTCAGTGTCTTCTTCAGTATTTTAACTATTGTTTTATTAAACGCCTTTGCTAGTCCATTGGCTGGCAGATAATAAGGTGTTGAAAACGAATGATGAATGCTGAATTTCTGACACAATTTTTCCATGCCTTTGTTTTTTAAAGGAGTGTCATTGTCTATAACAATTTTCTTTGAAATACCATGACGGTATATTATCGTGTGTCAGATGAAATTGACCACATCCTTCTCTTTAACACTGCATAATGCGACTTTTTCGGTCCATTTGGAAAAATAGTCTGTTGCTGCCAAAATATATTGCTTTGCTTTAGACAAAGGTGGATTGATAAGACCAATAACGTCAAGCCCCCAAGCAAAGAAGGGCCAAGAAGCGACTGACTGATGTAGGTTTTGTGGAGGGACATGTATAACATCGCCGTGAATCTGACATTTGTGACATCGTTTCGCATAATCTATCACATCTTTGAACATGGAGGGCTAGTAATACCCCATCCTATGTACTCGATGGAATAAATTTCAACCTGCTTGATGTGCCCCACATTCTCCAGAATGTGCTTCTTGCAATACCTGACCTGCTTCTCGCTCATCTAAGCAACGTAACAGTGTTCCATTGTAAGATCTTCTGTATAACACTTCACTGCATATGATGAATCTACTCGACCGTTGCCTGATCTGCTGTCTCTGCGCAGGTTCTTCTGACAGGATGTTAAATTTAAGATAATCTATGAAAGGCTGACGCCAATCTTCTATGGTGATTTCTAGACACGATACAGGAAAAGTTTTGATAATTTCTTCAATAACTTCTGAGGATGGTAAAAATCTTCGTTCTTCTATAGTCACTTGAAGAAGGTTCGATTTGGACAAGATAGAGTTACTGCCAAGCCGGCCAGAGCATCGGCCTTTGCATTTTCTAACTGAGGAATATGCTTAATTTCGACATGGGAAAACTGTTCTAACAACTGTTGTGCCTTACGACAGTATGGCAAAAGTTCTTTCTTTCTTATCTCGAATTCAGTTGTCAATTGATTTATAATCAATTTAGATTCCCTGAAGATATGTAGCATTCTTATCTTCATTTCTTTAGCCATCTCCATTCCAATAATCAGGGCTCTGTATTCAGCCTCATTATTTGTACATGCAATCTCTAATGTAAAGGAGTAAGGTAATAAGTCACCTTGGGGAGTAATGAATATTACTCCTGCCTCTGCTCCTAATGCTCGAGAAGCACCATCAAAATACATCCGCCATAGACTCTACGATTCAGCTAACATAACTTTCTCATCTGGAAAATCGTCACTAATGGCCTCAACTTCTGCCACAAGGTGCGCTGCGAGGAAATCTGCCACTGCCTACCCTTTTATTGCTTTTGCTGCTTCATACGTAATAGTATATTCTGAAAGTAACAGCATCCATTTGGCTAATCTTCCGGACAACATTGGTCTTGTCATTAAAAACTTTTTCGAATCGGCCCTCAAAATCAATGTTATATGATGAGATAGACAATAATGTCTCAGCTTTTGTATTATAAATATTAACGCCAAACATTCTTTTTCGATTGGGGAGTAATTACATTCTGAGCCCATTAGGGTCTGACTTAAATAGTAAAGAGCGGTTTCCTTTCCAAACTCATTCACCTGTGCCAGCAAAGCTCCTAAAGAATGTTCAGCTGTAGATATATACAAAATAAATGGTTTTCCTTTCATTAGAGCTGCCAATACTAGTGGTTGTTTCATCAATTCCTTTATCGAGTCAAACGCATTTTGACAAGCTTGATCCCATACAAATTCTGTACCCTTTTTCATCAGATGAAAAAATGGCTGACATCTCCCTACCAAATTCGAAATGAAACGGTGAATTTATGCCAATTTTTATTGCAAACTTTTTAATTCTTTCAATGTCTTCGGTGGCGGCATATCTTGAATAGCCCTGACTTTCCCTGGATCAATCTCAATGCCTCTATGCCGGACAACAAAACCAAGAAACTTACCGGAAGACACTCCAAATGCACATTTAGCGGGATTCATCTTTAATTGTCTCTTTCTAAGTCACCGAAAAACCGACGCCAAGTGCTCACGATGTTCTTGATGGCCCGCCAACCTGACTACCAAGTCGTTGACCTAACATTCAACATATTTGTGCATCATGTCTTGAAAAATATTTTGTATCGCTCTCTGATATGTCGCTCTGGCATTTTTTAGTCCGAACGGCATAACCTTATAACAGAAAATTCCCAGCGATGTTTGAAATGTCGTTGCTTCCTCATCCTCAGGGGCCATTCGAATCTGATTATATCCTGCATAACCGTCCATAAAAGACATGACAGCATACTGAGTTGTACTATCAATCAGTAATTCAGTTACCAGGAGCGAAAAATCATCTTTTGCACAAGCTTCGTTCAAGTCTCTAAAGTCGACGCACACCCGGACTTGTCCATTTTTGTTCCTCACCAGGACAATATTTGATATCCACTTGGATATTTGACCTCTCTAATAAATCTGACTTTTATCAGTTTATTGACTTCTTCAATTAGGGGAACTAGGTCCGGGTGAAATCACCTTTGTGCCTGTTTAACCGGCCTTTTCTCTGTAGAAATATTTAGTCGGTGTAGTGCTATGAAAGGCTCTAAGCCAATCATCTCTGCATATGTCCAAGCGAATACATCTTTATTTTCTCTAAGAAGCTAAACATATTCTGCTGATTCCTGTTCTGAAAGGTCACCGCTAATGAACGTGTTCCGTGGCTCCTCTTTCGTACCCAAGTTTACCTCTTGCAAACTGTCTGTCATCAGTTGCCCCCCATCTTCTATCTGCTTCAGAGCCACCTCAGGATGTTCAACTATCTTAGGATTTTCTTCTGTAGACCGCTTAGTTGTAACCATATTTACTAACAATTTTACCCCCATGTCTTGAAATTTTCGTTGCCTCTCCTGGTCGACCCCAATAGGAGTTCGAGTTCCTTTCCTGTGATTTAAGCCGATATATTCCTTGTGATCAAAACCCATACTTTTCATGACCCTCTTGCTTATTTGCTTTCTAATTATTATCTCATCTCTGTCTATCATTCGTTGGATTATACTTTTTAATGTATAACAATTCTCAGTTGGATGTCCCACCAATCGATGATAGCGACAAAAAAAATTTTCTCTGATTCTTGTCACATTCTTAGGGCGTTTGGGTTCTGGCAATTTTATCTCATTGGCCTTCAATAACTGACCCATCATTGGAATGACATCTTCTTTATCGAATGCAAACCCTTCATGCAAATCGAGTGTCCTGGGTTTTTTATAACTTCTTATTTGATTTGACTCTTCCTTGCACTTTGGTCTTTCTTTCTTTAAATCTCCTACATTATTACACTGCTTGTCACGATCAGTAGTGTTTACTGTCATCCTATTGCAAGCCCCTTGAGTTGTATCATAGCGAAATGCTAGCACTATCCGATTTACTAGTTCTAAAGCATAAGCCTTGGTGGCCAAGTCATGAAAAGTTCTGGTATCGGCATTGATAAGTCCAGCTACGAATTCTGTCTTCATAGAGTTTAGACACATCTTAACTTGTTCGCTTTCTCCTGGTAGCTGCTTACATGAAGTTCTAAGTACCTTCCATCTGTCTATAAACTTTTCTACCGGTTCCTCATCTCTCTGTCATACGGAAGCCAATTTCGTAATACTGACATTGCGCTCAGAAGAGAAAAAATTTGACATAAAAATCTCTTGCATTTGTTCCCAAGTACATATCGACCCTGGTGCCAAATTGGAATACCAATGAAATGCTTTGTGTGTTAGTGACGATCCAAACAATCGTAAGCAACACTGTGGTATTATAGAAAAATTTCTCATGTTAGTGATGAAGTGCATTAAATGTTCCTCTGGAGATCCTTCCCCGTTAAACTTTTGAAAATCTGGATGCTTGAAATTCGCTGGAAAGGGGACATCTTCTACCTCCCATGGATACGGCGTTCGATACATGAAACGACCAGTATTTTCGCGTTCTCTTTCTACTCTGACAGCTTCTTCAACCACTTGTCTCACCTCATCTTGTGTCATAGTTCTTACTGTTGGAATGGACCCTAATGACCCTGCCCCCTGTGGTTGGAGGCCGTCAGCTGATTTTCTTGTCCATTCATTATATTTGGGGGACCACCATTCGAGCTACATTACATGCAAGGGTTGTCAGGGCCTCTCTGAGGTTTCTGCATTCTTCCATTAATGCGCGTTGGGCTTCTGCCATTTCATTGATACGATCCTCTGTAATCGCTCTACATTCTGGGTTCGTCCCAGCCATATATACTGCAGCTTCTCCACTCTTTGTCAAAGCAGTAGTTGGAGTAGAGCAAGAATATGCTGACGTAATGGGACTTACGAAGAGAGGAGAGAATGGGGTTTCATTAGAATTTTCTATGGTCCCAACATCATTAATTGATTGGGGCGACACTGATACTGGTGAACTTGTCTGGGGTGGCACGGACATTGGTGAACTGACTACCAGTGCTTTTCCTTGTTGTTCTCTCGTCCATTTGACTCTCGGGGCACTCAAAGCTAGGAAGTCACGCGCTGTCAATTGCGGGGTTATTTGTTCGGGATATATTGCTGGAGGAGCGAGTTCGAGATCTCTTTTAACTGCATTACGTATTATCAGCCCTCTGACTCTTAACGAAGGCTGATTCATTCTAGAGCTTCTTGCATTTCGTGCTCTCATCCTACGGGATGTTACAATAGTCCAGCCTTCATCGCCTCCTAATGGTTGAAGAGAAACAGATACAACCTCAGTTGTTGCTCGAGTCATGCTATTTCCGCTTGTAGGGATTCGATTCATGTGCTTCAGGATTCGATCTGGCTTGTATTCTATCACGAACCCGGTTGGAGTGAATCGGAAGTTCACCTTTCTTACAAAAGTTGCCATGAGTAGTAGGTTATAATCGGATGCAAAAACCTTTGAACACGAAACAAAATTGTAGCTAGTGGTTGAGGAATTAAATAATTTATCTTAGAGATGAAGGGGAGGATGTTCCCACTGAGAGTCGCCATTTTGGCGTCTGAAAGATGCCAAACTATGATGAAAGTTTCATAACAATTTCACTGTTAATGTTAAATAAGATAAATAGTCCCTAGCAGAGTCGCCATGTTGTTTTGAACAAGAAATAAATGTGTTTGATTTGGGAGATTATCTTATTCAAACATAACAGAGAAAGAGTATTTAAAACAATCATTACACTTTATTAATACTGAGTTCATTTACATCCTTCTAGCATCCCTTGATTCTAAGATAGATTATTTAGAATAAAAGAAATATTATAAGTGCAATTGTCATAGTCAAATATCAAATTCGGTAGCATTTCGTCAGTGATTTCGGTCATCTCCTAGGACTTAGGAGGAATATGCTCTTCTGCTGATTTTTTGCTTTATACTTGAATAGAAGGAACTTGAAGACTTCAACCATTTCGATAGCATAACGGCCCTTTGTCTTCACAGACTGCAGGCCAGTCTGGTTGCGCGGACCCGCGCAAACCATCGTTGTCTTCTCTCTCACCTTCGATCTTCCTCTTTACTTCGCTTCCTCTCAAAAATCTTCAATCCTCTTGAATGAAGGAGGGGAGGGGGTATTTATAGGCCTTCGCATGTGTGGCACCTTGATTTTAGTGCCATGGGACCCACCTTTCAAATGCTTTAGGTCTTTTTATAAAGAATTGGTTCTAGATTTCATTGCACGTACTCGCGCAACATATATTTTGGTTGCGCGGACCCGAGCAACGGAGATCAGTTGCGCGGACCCGCGCAAACCATCTTCCACTACTTTGGATCCTTCTCAGAGAACAAACCCTGTAAGTCAGTTGAGCAATCCTGCACAATTGGTATTTTGGTTACGCGGTCCCATGCAATCGATATCTCTTGTGCGGTCTTGCACAATCAATATTGCTGTTTGTGTAGTCCGGCGCAATATTAAGCTATTCTTTCTTCTCTTCTCCTCAAATCAACACATGATGGAAACTTTGCACACATTTTTTTGTACACCAACACTATCAGAGATATAAAGCCCCCAAACACTCTCGAAGGCTGGATTGCTTTCGGTTCCCCTTTGGATCTGATAAATCGGAGAGAAAGATTGGCCAGTCCTCATAATGAATTTAAAACTACAGGGGGGTATTCTACCTTCCCCTACTCCTGTAGGAGAAAATCAACCTATGGGTCCTGCTCCTATTATTCCTCTGGTTACAGAACCTATCCCTCCTGCAACTTCTCAACCTGTCGAATGTGCAGCTACCACGATTGTTCCTATCGTGGATCTTACAGAAACCGCAGCCATTCGTGCCACTGCCACAACTTCTCCGGCTATACATCGAATTGTCATTGCTACTTCCCCCATGACCCGCTCTCATGCTACGTCACTATCTCCTGAGGTTTTGGCACAACCAATTCCTTCTCCCTCCCGAGGTGAACGTCTTCTTCCTGTGAAGACTACTTATAAAGGAAAACAAACCGTATCGGAGGAAGACAACTCGTTAGAATATTCTGCAAACACTGCAATCGAAGATACGTCTTCTCCCACAAGTCTCACTGATGAAGGAGATGCTTTGCTAAATACCGATACTGATGCTGAGATAAATGTTGGAGAAGAGATCGATGCTGAAGTTAGGTCTTCTCTTCCTGATGCTCCAACTACTCATCCTGATACTTCCCATCCCATTCCGGAGACTTCTCTGGATAATGAAGAGCAACTTAATTATGGTGAATACGGTGGTTCTCCTAGTGCGAATATCTTTCTTTCTTTTGATGCTTCGTATTCCCCTTGTATCGTGGCTGCTCGTGAGGTGGCTGCTCATGGAACATCAACTTCAAGGGATTCAGAGGCTCAACCATCCAATATTCAGGCAAAGATGGGGAACATACTTCTTCTTCCCAATCCAGAAGAAACTTTGTCAATGGTCCCTTAAACATCTGATGCCCCCGCTCAGATTAACAAGTCCCCTGCTGCACGTCCTTCTCCTATTCAGCCGGTAGCTCAAAGTCTGGAATTTCTTTCTGATCCAATTGATATCCCTACTCCAAGTACTCTTGACTCAAGCATCGTAGGAGTTCAGGAACTTTCTTTCAATGCTGTTATGACCACGGAAGTCCCCAGTTCTACAACACCCACAACTCATTCTGTTCCAGTTGTCTTCGTTGTTGTTCCTACTCCAGGTATATATTTTCTTTTCTTATTTTATATCAGTATTGAATATGCATATGTTTTCTTTTGAACTTATATTCCCCTCTTATCTTTTAGTTTCAGTCGTGCCAGCTCCCAGTGGATCTGAAGGATCTAACTCAGTGATGGCGACTTTTAATAAATTCTCCTTGGAAAAGGTGCCACATCTTATGTCGGGGCTTTTCAAGAATGCGATTTCCATCATTGTTGACGCTTTTAAAGATCTAACCCAATGACCTTTTTTGGATAGTGCTCTAGCAGTTCTCGCTCATTTAGCTCGCCTGGCACGTGTTGATGTTCAGTCTCTTTATACTTCCTTATCACAATTTTATGATTCTACGAAGAACTTGGAAGCGGCGCGGAATATGGTCATTGCTCCTGAAATTCTAAGTCGTCAGCGGGAATTGTCAGTTCTTAAGGAGAAACTCTCTCATGCAGATGATGTTCTTGCCGATCGCAATGCTGTTAATTAATCTCTTCATGAGAAATTGAAGGTTTCTGATAGAAATAAGGCAATCATTGGCGATCAAATTGCTCTTCTTGAGAGGGAGATTCTATCACTTAAGAGTCAGCGGGAAGCAGAAGACTCAACTATTTGTCAGATCAAAGCAGAGCTTGAAACAAACATTCAAATAATTGACACCGTACAAGCTGAACGAACAAGGAATGGGGAGGCTGCTACTTCTTTAGAATCCGAACTGATCGGCGTTCCCGATCAGGCTAACATGATCCTTGAAGCTGAGCGCATGACTGCTGTAGCACAATCTCAATGGAAAGAAGAGTTGCAGCATTACTTAGAGATTTTGAACATAACTGAAGATCTGTAGGCATTGCGTGTAAACATTCTTTTTATGCTATGATGTATAAACAACTTGTAAATTTTATTAGAGATATTTCAAGATATTTTGCTCTTTCATAAACTTCTACATCATAAATCATTCTAAGCATATTCATTTGTGTAATTATCTTGACATGATATTTCATCGAAGCACTATTAGCAAAATCACCACATATTATGATTGTCAGTATGGGATTCCCCTGTGTGATTTATGTTTTAATAGGCGGTGCTAGATTTCAGTTTAGTTCGATAGCCGCACATAGTTTAAGCTCTTGAGTAGTTGGAGCAATCACGGCTGTGAGTGGGATTTATGCATAGGGATGGCTATAGTAACTCTCTAGAGTTTGTTGGGCTTTACCAGGCTACCTTAAGTATTAAATCTAAGGTCGTCAGTCCATCAATGAGTAGGTTTATACCCTTCCTCATGAATTAATACCAAAATCAAACTAGGGATCTGGGTTTTCTTCGTCTGTGAGTTCAAACCCATTCCTAGGAGGGTATTTTCGTTCTTGTCCATGACGTTGTCGGAGAGCTCACAAACAACATTGGTCTCACGTGTGACTGGCCGTTTTATGACTTTTTGGTCTTTTAGGGCTTTTAGTCGCTGGCTTTGTCCGCTGCCCGCATGGGTATGCACATGATGGCCTTCACAGTCTTTTTAGGGCCACTGGCTTCTCACTGTTGTCCTAATGGTGAAAGCGATAGGTCTTATGCGTAGTTGGTCGTGTAAGGCTTAGTTAGGCTGCCTTAAGAAGTGAGCTACCATCATTGTCATCAACTTTTTTTTGCTGCCAAAATTAGTAAATCAATAATTGATATTTCGCCATCGCTGATGATGTCCTGAGAACATTCGTATTATGTTTAACATAGTGTATCAGCTTGGCGATGATAGGAATTTTGATAAAATAAGCTTATATGAGCGATTGATGATGACAGCGACAATTGCTAATTTTGGCGGTAATCATCGACGTTTGGTGAATTTGGCTATAATTTGGCGATAATCATTGACACTTGGCGATAATCATTGACAATTGGCGATCATCAATGCTTTGGCGGCAAAGTTTGTGCTTTTTATTCATTCTCGTGAGGGGGAGTACATGACTTTGTCCTTCGCAATCTCGTGAGGGGGTGTACATGACTTTATCCCTCGCAGCTCTTTTGCTCATAAAGATAGAATATAAGGTTATGCCTGTAAATGCTATTTCATCATTTCATCTTTTTTTCATCTGTGATTGTCCCCTTTTAATATAGAAGAATTATCTTGATAATCTTCTAAATCAAAATTTCTCCTACTTTCAGGAGTAATATTTCTTGATGAAGCGAGCATTGATCAGTTTACTGATGCCTCGTCCGTTTTGATCCGTTACTTTGTACGCTCCATTGGAGTAAACTTCAGTTATTACATACGGTCCGTCCCATTTAGGGTCAAACTTGCCCCCTGATCTCTGAGTGACTATTATCAGCCTTTTCAACATCAAAACCAAATCCTCTTTCCTGAAGGATCGGTGTTTAACCTTTTTATCGAAGGCAGCAGAAATTCTCGCTTGATATAATTGTAAGCGCTGCTGAGCTGCCAGCCTCTTTTCATTAAGCAAATCTAATTTTTTCAGCTGTATCTTTTCGTTTTCGTCATCTATAATTGTTTGATGCACTACTACCCTTAGCGAAGTGACCTGTATCTTGATCGGCACGACAGCTTTCACACCATAAACTAACGAATACGGGGTAGCATGTGTTGTTGTACGACGCGTTGTTCTATAAGCCCATAGAGCTTCCTACAGCTTTTCATCCAGTCACGCTTATTCCCGCTCCCCGTTTTCTTCAGTATTTTTACAATTGTCTTATTGAATGCTTCAGCCAGCCCATTGGCTAGTGGATAATAGGGTGTTGAGAATGACTGGTGAATCTCAAATTTCTGACATAACTTCTCCATCCCCCTGTTCTTGAAAGGGTCGCCATTATCTGTGATCATTCTCTTTGGGATACCATGGCGATATATTATCACATGCCGAATGAAATTAACAACGTCTTTCTCCTTAACGCTTCGTAGTGCAACCGCTTCCGTCCATTTGGAGAAATAGTCTATTGCTACTAATATAGACTGTTTTCCTCTAGACGACGGTGGATTTATGGGGCCAATGACATCAAGTCCCCATGCGGTAAAAGGCCAAGAAGTGGCTGACTGATGAAGGTCTTCAGGAGATATATGTATGATGTCCCCATGGATTTGACATTCGTGGCACCACTTCGCGTAATCTATTGCATCTTTAAACATTGTCGGCCAATAATATCCCATCCGGTGCACTCGGTGGAACAAATTTCTCCCGGCTTGATGCGCCCCGCATTCCCCAAAATGTGTCGCTTGTAGCACTTGGCTTGCCTCTTCTCTGTTTAGACATCGCAATAACATTTCATTATAAAATCTTTTGTATAATTCCTCATTACAAAAGATGAATCTTTCACTTTCTGCTTAATTTGCGATTTCGCCTCTGGATCGTCTGGCAGGATATCGTACTTGAGATAGTCGATGAAAGGCTGACGCCAATCATCTATCATCACCTCTAAGCATGATACAGGTAGGGCTTCCATTATTTCACCAATTACCTCTGTCGTATGCAAGAATCTCCTTTCTTCAATTGTTACTTATAGGGGGCTTCAATCTGGGTAAGATAGCGCTGCTGCTAGACTGGCCAAAGCATCGGCCTTCGCATTCTCATATCGTGGTATATGCTTAACTTCAACGTTCAAAAATTTCTCCAATAAATGTTGCGCTCTTCGATAGTTCGACAGAAGTTCCAGTTTCCTTGTTTCAAATTCCGTCGCCACCTGATTTATGACTAGCTTAGAATCCCCGTAAATCTGCAGGTGCTTTATTCTTAGTTCGTTGGCTATCTCCATCCTGATGATAAGGGCATTATATTTAGTTTCGTTATTCGTACACGCCGTACCTAACGTGAAAGAATAAGGCAACAAATTGCCCTGTGGGGTAATGAATATTACTCTAGCACCTGCCCCCATCGCCCGAGCTGCCCCATCAAAGAACATTTGCCACGCTTTAGGCAATTCTATCATCATGATTTGTTCATCTAGAAATTTATCAAAAATAACTTTGCAGCCTGTCATAGGATAAGCGGCTAGAAAATCTGCCATTGCTTGTCCTTTTACTGCTTTCCCGACTCATATGTGATTGCATACTCTGACAACAGTAACATCCACTTTGCCAACCTTCCTGACAACATCGGCCTTGTCATCAAAAACTTAATGGGATCTGCTCAAGATATTAGAGTTATGTCATGAGACAAACAATAATGTCTTAATTTCTGAACTGCAAACACCAGTGCCAGGCATATTTTTTTCGATAGGTGTATAGTTGCATTCTGCACCGATCAATGTTCGACTTAAATAATAAAGTGTTGCTTCATTCACTTATCCCAGCAGGGCTCCTAGTGAATTCTCAGTTGCTGATATATACAAAATGAGGGGCCTTCCTTTCACGGGGGCTGTTAATACTGGAGGTTATTTCAACAATTCTTTTATCGAAGTGAAGGCATTATGGCAAGATTTATCCCATATGAATTCTATTCCCTTCTTCATCAGATGAGAAAATGGCTGGCATCTTCCTACTAGGTTTAAGACAAAGCGGTGGATATATGCTAACTTGCCCTGCAAACTTTTTAGCTCTTTCAACGTTTTCGAAGGAGGCATATCTTGAATACCTCTAACTTTCTCTGGATCTATTTCGATACCCTTGTGTCTCACCACAAAACCAAGGAATTTTTCTGACGATACTCCAAACACACATTTAGCCGGGTTCATCTTCAACTGTTTCTTTGTGATTCGGCGGAAGACCGATGTCAAATGTTCACGATACTCCTTATGATGATTTGACCTGACCACCAAGTCGTCCACGTAACACTCAACATGCTTATGCATCATGTCTTAAAATATGTTCTGCATTACCCTCTGATACGTTGCTCCTACATTCTTGAGACCGAACGGCATGACCTTATAACAATATATCCCCAATGGAGTTCCGAAAGTTATCGCCTCCTCATCTTCAAGCGCCATTCGTATTTGATTGTAGCCGACGTAGCCATCCACAAAGGACATGACAACATACTGCATGGTACTGTTAATTAACATTTCAGTTATCGGCAGCGAAAATTCATGTTTTGGACATGCTTCATTCAAATCTCTGGAGTCGATGCAAACCCTAATATGTCCATTCTTTTTCTTTACTGGGACTATATTTGATATCCACTTGGGATATTTAACTTCTCTGATGAATCCCACCTTTATCAGTTTGCTTATCTCTTCTTGTATCTTGGGAACCAGATCTGGGCGAAACCGCCTCTGTGTTTGCTTAATGGCTCTTTTGTCTTTAAAGATATTCAACTGACACATCGCTACTATCGGCTCTAGACTTGGCATTTCGCATACGTCCAAGCAAAGATATCTTTATTTTCCCTCAAGAGACTAATGTATTGATTAGCTTCTTCTTCTAATAAACTGACACTTATGAAAGTATTCCACGGTTCTTCCTCTGTTCCCAAATTTATCTCTTTCAAGCTGTCAATCGTCAATTGCCCCCCATCCTCCATTTGCTTTAGAGCTGTTTCGGGCTTGCTGATTATATCAAGGTCCATTTTTACTATTTGGTCAGCCGTCACCATATTCACTGAAGATTCCGACCCCAGTCCTAGGAATTTTTCTTGCTTCTTTTGATTGGCCCCGATTGGAATCTGAATTCCTTTTCCATAATTTAAACCAACAGGTTCTTCGTGGTCAAATCCCATTTTCTTCATGATTTTTGCACTTGTCAAGCTATATCTCTCCAGCTCTTTGGGCTTTAAGCTTCCATTTTCCACCCTATTACTAACTGCTTTATCTTGTTTTATTTCTGAGGGATCATAGAATTCGATCGACTCTGGATACCTTGCACTGGGTTTAACACAAAACCTTTTCGGAATAAGGGGAAATGGCCTACTCCTCTCAGCATACGGGAGCGGTACTGTATAATTTGATTGCAGAATCTCCAATTGTTCAGGTGATAGCAACGTTAATGGCAGTTGCCCTGGCTGTCACAGATACTTCAGGACAAAATAGAACTTCTTCTTTACTTTCTCTGTTACAGGCGACTTCGTTCCTTTTTCTTACACTATTTCCATGCAAGAATTTTCTTGGTTTTTATTCTCATTGTTCTCTTTCTCTTCCTTGCTGGCAAATGCATCATAATAACTCACATTTGTGAAGAAAGCTTCAGCTTCTGTATATGGTCTCGCATCGGCTAACACTTTATGTTGTACCTTGTCTTTGCAGTATTTGAAACACTGGTGCAGGGTAGAAGGTATGATGCCATACTGATGCATCCACGATCTTCCCAAAAGGAGATTATATGTAGTCATTGCATTTATAATATGGCAGACAACATTCGTAGTTAGTTCTCCTATCTCTAGCATTATTATGATCTTCCCAAGCGCACGCTGTCCGTCTTGATTAAAGCTCTGTATCATCGTTCCACTAGGGCGTAGGTTCAAGCATTGATAACCTAATTTACTCAGCATTGTTAATGGCAACAGGTTTACAGTGGACCCGTTATCTAGCATTATCTGTTTTACTTGCTTACCACGAATATGACCCATTATCATCAACAGCCAATTATGTTCCCCATCACAGACTAGGTCTTCATCGGAGAAGGAGATAACCGTTAGACAATCTTCTTGTTTCTCACTTTCTAATTCAGTCAGCAACACTTCCCTTACACTTTCATCAGATAATGCTTTAATTAGGCTTTGTCGGGAGTCTTCTGACAACTTCAGAGCATCATAAACACTCATGTTTTGACAAGGAAACAAAGATGTTTGATTTGGGGGATTTATTCAATGATAACAAAGAAAGAATAAGAGAACATTGATCACATTTATTCTGAGTTCATTTACATTCTCTGATTCCCTTGATTCTGAAAACAAAGTTCAATCAATTAAAGTAGACAAGATAGTCTTATGGAAATTTCGGCAGCATAACGGCGCTATTTTGGTCATCTCCTAGATACTTAGGAGGAATTGTTGATTTGATCAGCTTGTCTCTGAGGAGATAGGAATTTCGGCAGCATTCTGACAGCTTCTTTGGTCATCTCCCAACACTTAGGAGGAATTGCTGAATTGATCAGCTAGTCTCTCTCTCTCCAGAGGAGAAGGCCTGAAAATCCAGCAGCATTTCGACGCCATTTCAGTCACCCCATTTCTGCAACCCGCGCAACCATTAAACTGGTTGTGCGGTCCGCGCAACGGAGAAACTTGTTACGCGACTCGCGTAACTGCTCTTTTTGTTGCGCGGTCCACGCAACTTCTCTTCTTGTTGTATAGTCCGTGTAACCGATCCTTACTTCTGCTCTCTACCTTCAATTACTCCACTCCAGTTTCCCAGAATCTTCTAACCCCCAAATGAGAGGGGGAGTGGGGTATTTATAGGCCCCACACATGTGCCAATCCTCGATTCTTGTGTCTTGATTATGTGATCCGCGCAACTGACTTCTTGATTGTGCAACCCCCGCAACAGAACTTCTTGACTCTGTGACCCGCGCAACGGAGAACTTCGTTCCATGACCCGTGCAACGGGGAACGTTGTTCTGCGACCCACGCAATGGAGCTACTTGACTCTGCGACCAGCGCAATGGAGAACTTCGTTCCACGACCCGCGCAACGGGGAATGTGGTTCCGCGACCCGCGCAATGGAGGATTTGACTCCCGTAACCCGCGCAATGGGGAACTTTGTTGCGCGACCCGCGCAACGGGGAACGTGGTTACGCGGTCCGCGCAACTGCTCTTCTTCTGCTTCAATTCTTTCATCATTCTCCATACTTCAATAGATTCCATGGAACTGAAACTTTCCCAAAATACCTAAACTACCCTTTGAGCTGGAACTTTCCCAAAATACCTAAACTACCCTTTGAAGAAGATCAGCACCCTGGGATTCTTTGACCACTGCAATGAGATATTTTTTATGCCTCAACAGATACCCCCTCGATCCTTCTTTGATTGATTTCTGAAATCAAATGGAGGATCGATCTTCCTCCGCCTGAAGAATCTTGAATGAACTGCAATCGAAGGATGCTTGTATGGAAGATTAGATGATCTTCTTTGACCAGAAGATCGAATGATTGCGTTCAATCAAAAGGTTGGAATGCTCGCGCTCGACTGGAAAATTTGAATGCTCATTTTCATTTAGAAGACTAGATTGATCACGTTTAAGCGAAAGACTTGATTGATTGCACACGAACAGAAGATTTGAATGATGGCGCTTGAACAGAAGACTGGAATGCCCCCAGCCAGTAATGTCGAGCGGATGCTTCACTAGAGAAGATGAGATTCTATTTCATCGAAACTCATCTCTTCAACAGTTGTGACGACTTTGTCTTCGAGCAACTTGACCAGAGAGCTATCTTTCAACATCGCTGCGGCTGCAACGGTCTCTTTGATCAACATCAACGACTTTTTCCTTTAATTTTGCAACAGTCTCTTTGATCAACTCCGTTGCTCCTGCCGCAACAACTTTTCGATTGTTTCCTTTATTCATGATCTGCATAATCCGATCTTTTGAATGATAGTCTTTCCTACCAAATTAGTCGGAATTAGTATTTCAAGACATTATAATTTTAATTCAGCTTTATGAAGCATTGATAATTTTGAAATTTATATTGAAAACTTCTCTTCTCTTTTAGGTTGATTGTGATATTCGCTCTATCATCGTGCTTCACATTGCATTCTTTGTATTCTTTATATTGTGCTCTTGGAGACATCATCTCTAATTCCAAAAGGTTCAATTGCTGAGTCTTTTGTCGAGTCTTTTCTAGTTTGTGTTCTTTACCATTTCTTCATAGACTTTTCCTTGGATCTTTGTTAATTCTGAAAAATTAAAAATAGACAAGACTTCTTTTTTTGATTTTCATTTAATAATTTTTAAAAGTCATAGAAGTTACTGATGAAGATTCCATTTGCTCTTTGTCTTCATCAGATCTAGTACTTGGAGACTCGCAATATCGCTGTTAGAACAATGAGGAGTTACGGCATCGGATTATATAATTGGGCTTTTATATAGAATCAACTTTTGAATGTCCACACTGAATCATGCTTCATAATTCCTGATATATATGAATTCCTGCATATTGCATAAAAGATTATCAGAAAGACCAAAGCATATATTGATTTGAAGACCAGGGCATAAATAACTTTGAAGATCAAGGCATAGATTGATTTGAAGACCAGGGCATAGATAACTTTGAAGATTAAGGCATAAATTTTACCCCCTTTCCTGGTCAATCTTCACATAAAGACTTCTTTAGAAGATAATATATTTGCAGATATTCCTGAAGGATGGATAATTTTACTGCTCCTTTAACGAATCCAAAGAATATATCTGAATCTTTAGATTATCCAAGAGAGAAAAGGATGATTCTTCGCTAATTCATTCTTTGCTGCCTTTGAGAATCTTGCATAATAATATTTCTTTATATCAAGAAGGCAAGAGATAAAAAGACTTTACGGCTCTTGTCAGCAGAACAAATATATATTGTAATAGAAGACTCATAATTGATCTCAAAGATTTTGAACTTTTGAATAGATAATTGCCAATATCTTGAAGGCATTTACTGTTGTTGTAATTTGAACCTGATTCAAGAGAAACGCATTTTTGCATATATTTTATTCAACATTTAAAATTTCCATCAGGCAATCGCATATTTGAGCATATTTAATATGTTCTGCAGCATTTTGAATGCTACACATAATTGATGCTTTTGAGCAATAGTGCTAGTGCACTTTGACTGGCCATACTTTGACTTGGACAAGACTGACCTTAACCTGATTGAACTTGACTCGACCAGACTTGACTAGTCTAGATTAAACTAGACTGGACTTGACTGGACTTGACTGGACTGACACCTACACACACAGTTTAGGCTCTTGAGTAGTGGAGCAACACACAGTTTAAGCTCTTGAGTAGTTGGAGCAATCACGGCCGTGAATTTTATGGGATTTACGCACAGGGTAGCCACAGTAACTCTCTAGAGTTCGCGGGGCTTTTACCAAGCTACCTTTGACCAAACCCCAGGGCCGCCAGTCCATCAATGAGAGGTCATCTTGCTTCAGAGACCTTCATGAGTTACTACCAGAAACAAGCCCAGGATATGGATTTTCAATGGGTACCAAATCCAGGGTCGTCAGTCCATCAATGAGAGGTCATCTTGCTTCAAAGACCTTCATGAGTTACTACTGAAATCAAACCAGGGATCTGAGGAGTCATCCTGCTTCAGAGACTCACTTTTTCTTCGTCTGCAAGGTCGGACCCATTCACGGGAGGGCATTTTTCTCCATTCCCTGAGACGCTGTCGGAAGCTATATGATGTTTTATTTAAACCAACATGATTTAAATGATATTTAAACTCGCAAGTATACGAATCATATGTAGATATGGTACGTATTACGAGATCGTTCCCACGAGGACTGATCGTCACAACTCAAATTCACAATTCTTCTTAACTAATCCAACAAATAATGGAATGAACTACTAAGCACAATTCTAGGAAAAAAACTAATTAAGGACAGGGAAGAAAATTCAATCAGAGAGAGAGCACTAGGACTTTCGAATCCACCCCTAATTATCCTAACCCTTGTTTTGTCTGTTGAATCACCTTGATCTAGATTGATACCACTTATATAGAGAAAGCACAATCTGTGTCCTTAATCGGGCATACAGAATGTCTAATTCCTTTAAGCAATGCTATGAATAACATATCCCATGTCCTTGATTGGGTACATGGAATGTATAGTTCATTAAAGCACCCTGTTTCTTCCTCTATAGGAAACCTGTTCTTGATCAGACATAAGCACCTATAATAAGCATCCAAACAACATCCATATATATACTTCGATCAAGTTCATAGATGGAGAAGTATAGAATTTAAACCAATCAAGCCCACTTAGAGAAAGAAACAAATTAATTAATATTCAAAGTAAATTCAACCAATACAAAAGCTAATCAAATTAGGGGCTTCATCTCAAATTTCTAGTGAGAGATTAGTGACCCATAAAATCCATCAAAAAGATTAAACAAAATTCATAAAAATAAAACACCAAACTAATCGATCTCTCTCTTCTTTCTTCTCTTTCTTCTCTTTCTTCTCTCCCTTGCTCTAGATCTGGAATTCCCTGTTTCTGAATGAATTTCCCACGTTCATAACTCCACTTTTATAGTTCTTTGGATGGCCGAGTCGATGTGCGAGTCGTAGAAGGACACGGAGTGCAATTTTTCGCAGCCGTGATCGGTGGGCCCCACAGAAGTATTTTCTGGAAAATTCACCCCGTCCATTGGATTCAGGATAAAATTTCAGTTAAGAATGGGTGGTTTTGAACGTCCATTGACGCGGCCCAGAGAAGAAATCACAACGAAATCAGTTTTGAATGTCACAAGACCGCCTGTTTGTGGCCTCTGTATCACGCACGTGTGTATGCATGGGAGTGGAATATCAGCATGGTTTTGAAGCTCTCGAACCACTCTACAAGATTAACGGCTTGGATCGGCCGTACGGGTGATGGGTGGGGCCCACTGTCTTTCTCAAAAATGGCCAGCGACCGTCCTTTACGCAGACGCGAACAACGAGGACTGTGGTGATGGTGGGTCCCACTTCGCATTTGCTTTGAGAAATCTACTCCGTACATTAGATTCAGCTCGAAAAATCAGTAGGAATTGACTGGTTTTGGGGTGGATTCGGTGTAGCCCACATGTTATCTCTCTCTACCGTTCAACCTGTGTTTAAAAGGTTTGGATCTGATTTATGCTTTCATTTGAATTTTTGCCACCTAGGCAATGGTAATGTAGGCCATTTAGACCTGATGGACGGTCCGGATTAGTTCTCTGGATGATAGGTGGGGCCCACAAGTGAAACCCACAACATTGATAGAGAAGACGTTGTTCGCGTCTCGGTTTGAGAAGAAGAGTCGGGTCAGCGCTTGCGCTGACCCCTCAGCCGTCCGGTGCACAGCTCGAAAATGAGTAGACGGTGTACACTCACTATGGTGTGGGGTCCACTATGAGGTTTCTTGGGAATCCGCACCGTCCATCTTCTTTGTCTCCCAGAATAAGGGGTTGAGACCAAAGTTGAGCCAATTCCAGATATCAGGTGGGCCCAGAATCGATGGTTTATGGGCTGATTTGTCAGTAGGCCCACTTCTTGAGATCTTTAATGGATGAAATTTAATATGTACGGTTAAGTTATGGCCCTCATCCCATATATGAAGTTTCGAACTGATCAGATGGCGGGAACCATGTGATCTTGCATTTTTCACCAATTTCAGGCCTCTTTATCTTGCTTTCCTCAGATCTCAGGCGTGTACATTCTTCACCATTGGTTCTCTGGAGTCCATCCCGTGCTCTGGTGACTTCAGAACGTCAAATCCACGCTTTTAACATCAATTTTCAATCAACGCTCCTGACTTCATCCTGTAACAAAAATACAATTAAAATATGAAGTTAAGCGTTATCATATTTGTAAAATCAGGCAATGATTAGGGTCTGATATGCAATATTCGACCCTGATCACTATACAGACGGCATGGGTCTTATGTGACTACTTCGTCAACTGCCTTAAATGTTATTAGAGATAGGCCTTATGTGACTGCTTCATCAGCTGCCTTAAATGTTATTAGAGATAGGCCTTATGTGACTGCTTCGTCAACTGCCTTAAATGATCAAGGATCTTATGTGTAACCGGTCGTATAGACTTGGCTAGGCTGCTGAATCAATAATTGATATTTCGTTGCCGCTGATAATGTTCTGGGAACATTTTATTGTGTTTGAAATAGTGTATCAGCTTGGCGATGATAGCAATTTTATTAAGCGATTGATGACAACAGCCATGATTGCTGATTTTGCGATAATCATTGGTACTTACTAGCGGAAATTTTCTTCGGCGTTGGCGATAATTGTCAACGCCAATCTTCAACACTTGGTAGCGATCATCAAAGCTTGATAGCGATCATTAACGCTTGGTAGTGAGCTTTGCGTTTGGCAATGACTTGATATGCTTGAAAGCCTTTTTACTCACTTATCTTTCATCAACGCTTTTCATTTGGTAATCGTCATTGACGCTTCGCGTTTGGCAATGACTTAATATGCTTGAAAGCCTGTCTTGCTTTGGTGATGACTTGATATGCTTGAAAGTGCTAGTTTTGGCGATAATCATCGACGCTTTTCATTTGGCGATGACTTAATATGCTTGAAAGCCTGCATTTTACTCATGTACACAAAAGATATATTCTATGGTGAGAAATACATTTCACAGATTTTTTACTCACCTGTCTTGCCCCCTTTTGATTTTGGAAGTATCATACCGATATCTTTCGAAATCAAAACAGCGATCATCTCCTGAACTGACAAGTATTGCAATGCATATCTGCATATTTTGCAACAAATATGCTTTTTTTTCTTCTTTTTTTTCTTTTTTTTTTATTGCGATCTTACATCTTTTGTCTTGCTCTCTGCTTTTTATTTGAGCATATAAGCTATGATAGCTCGATCTTGTCAATTACTGATGATTCGCCATACGAAGCATGCTATCGTCTTTTAACGTAGATGCCCCCAGAATTTTCTTTATCGAGCTTCTGTCATTTTTCTCTATTTTCTCTTTTTGTTATGCTTTTTTCATCACAATTTCTCCTTTATCGATCATCTTTTGTAGCTTGTTCCTGAGGGGATTACAGTTTTCTGTATGATGTCCAAATTTGCGGTGATAATGGCAATAATCCATTCCTCTTGTATTTTCAATTTCTTCGATGTGTCTTGGTCGAGGTAATTCAATAATCTTCATAGCCAACAATTGATTAGGCATAGGAAGTATATCTTTTCTTGCAAACGAATACTTCATATGATCTCTATTTTGCCTGGACCTCTTATATGTCATGATAACCGCACGACCATTTCTATCTTCTTCATCGCTTTCTCTTTCAACATCTTGATAATCTTTTTTAGTTTTTTCTTTCCGAGTGATGCAGGCTGATTTTGATTGGAAAGCAGACACTCTTCCCATCATCTTTTCAAGAGCATAAGCCTTCGTAGCAAAATTACGAAAGGTTTTCCAATCTTTACTGATCAGGTGGCATGCCAGTTCTGGTCTCAGACCTTCTAAACATAGTTCTACTTGTTCTGATTCCCGCAGAGGATGTTGACATGATGCTGCCAAGTCCTTCCATCGACTAATGAATTCTTCAACTGATTCATTCTCTCTTTGGTGAATGGAAGCTAATCCATAACTAACTTCTTCAGAGGATAACTCAATAAACTCTGAATTATAACGAGAATTTCTGAGTGGATTTATCATTGCCTGCCATTCCCTTTTTGCAACAGCCTTCCCTTTATCTTTCCAGTTCTTTGTCGGATCTCTTGCAGATGTCATGTTCACAACGACTTTCTTGTCCGTCACTATTTCACCTTGTTTTATCAATCGCTTTAGTATATTTTTTAATGTAAAAAAATCTTCTGTACGATCCTTAAACAGCAATGATAATAACAATATTTTTCTTCTTTAGTCATTTCGACTTCTTCTGGATATTTCGGAGAAGGTAAGCTGATAGTTCCAGCGACAAGCAATTGTTCCATCATAGGCAACATATCTTCTTTATTGAATACATATTCCTTGTAGGAGTTGTATAGTCGCGGCCGCTTACCTTTAACTTGATTTGAATCCTCTCTCTTCTTTGTTTCTCGTTTATTGTAAAAAAATATTCTTTTTCTTCTCTTGATCAACAGCATTTACCATTAATCTATTCGGTTCTCTTCTTTCTGTCTTGATCCGAAAGACTAACATCTTTGTAACCATCACTTCCAATGCATGTGCTTTTGTTACAAGATCTCGGAAAGTCTTTATATCAGCACTCATGAGCCCGAAAGCAATTCTTGGTTCCATAGAATTCAAGCACATGTTCACTTGTTCTTTCTCTTCTGGTAACTGTTTGCATGAAGCCCCCAAGGTCTTCCATCTATTAATGAATTTCTCCATAGGTTCATTTTCTCTTTGTCTGACAGAATCCAACTGTCGAGAAGAAATTGGATATAAACGCATCCTGCATTTGTTCCCATGTTTTTATCGACTCAGGCATCAAGCCAGAATACCATCGAAATGCTTTGCCTGTTAAAGAAGATCCAAATAACCGCAAATAATATTGAGATATCATAGAGAAATTTCCCATGCTGGTGATGAAGTGCAAGAGATGCTCTTCTGGAGACTCATTTCCTTTAAATTTTTGAAAATTTGGCTGTTTAAAATTGGTTGGGAATGGAACATCTTCTATCTCTCTTGTATATGGCGTCCGGTACTTGAAGCGGCCAGTATTTGCGTGGTCTTTTTCTAATCTGACAATTTCTTTGATGACTTGTCTTACATTGTCCTGCGTTACAGTCCTTGCGACTGGAACAGCTCTTGATCCTGCCCCCTGTGGATGAGAGTGTTCAGGAAGGCTTTCATGTCTGTTTACTGTACTCGTTGCTGGTGGAGCCACAATTTGGACCATATTATGCGCAAGGGTTGCTAGTGCTTCCCTGAGATTTCTACATTCATCTATTAGTGTTCTTTGCGCTTTGGCCATCTTGTTAATATGATCTTCAGTGGATGGCAGGTTTTCCTGATTCATTTTGGCCATATGCACCGTGGCTTCTTTACTTTTTAATGAATTCGTAGCTGAAGTAGAGCAAGAGGGTGGAATATTGCTTGACTCCTGCATATTCCCTGCGCTACCGATTGATTGGGGTGACACGAGGATCGGTGAACTTTTCTGAGGCAACACTGACATTGGCGAACCCATCACTATTACTTTACCCTTTTACTCTTTTGTCCACTTGACCCTTGAGGCGGTTAGAGTCAGAAAGTTGCGCGTTGTTAATTGCGAGACTGCTTGTTGGGGATAAATTGCAAGAGGAGTGGTTTTAGAATTCTTCTTTGCTGCATTACGCGTTATCGACCTCCTGACTCTTGGCGAAAGCGGGTGTACTCTAGAGCTTTTTGCATTCTGTGTTCTTATTCTACGAGACATTATGACAGTCCAACCTTTATCTCCTTCCAGCGATTTAGGTGAAGTGGATACGACATCAGATGTTGTTCGAGTCAGGTTGTTTTTTCCCATAAAGAGTTGAGTCATGTACTCTGGAGGTTGATTCGGTGCGTATTCTATCATAAACCCGATTGGAGTGAAACGGAAGCCCACTTTCCTTTCAAAAATTGTCATTGGTTGTAACTTGTAGTTTGATTCAGAAACCTTCGATCATGAAACACGATTGTAGTTAGTGATTGAAGAATTAAATAATCTGTTTTAGAGATGAAGGGGAGGATGTTCCAGCTAAGAGTCGCCATTTTGGCGTCTGTAATGAATGTTCTTTGAATATTTTTTCTAAGTTACCATCGAATAATATTTATCCCCAGCAGAGTCGCCATTTTGTTTCGACAAGGAAACAAAGGTGTTTGATTTGGGGGATTTATTCAATGATAACAAAGAAAGAATAAGAGAACATTGATCACATTGATTCTGAGTTCATTTACATCCTCTGATTCCCTTAATTCTGAAAACAAAGTATAATCAATCAAAGTAGACAGGATAGTCTTATGGAAATTTCGGCAGCATAACGGCGCTATTTTGGTCATCTCCTAGATACTTAGGAGGAATTGCTGATTTGATCAGCTTGTCTCTGAGGAGATAGGAATTTCGGCAGCATTCCGACAGCTTCTTTGGTCATCTCCCAACACTTAGGAGGAATTGCTGAATTGATCAGCTAGTCTCTCTCTCTCCAGAGGAGAAGGCCTGAAAATCCAGCAGCATTTCGACGCCATTTCAGTCACCCCATTTCTATAACCCCTGCAACCATTAAACTGGTTGCGCGGTCCGCGCAACGGAGAAACTTGTTACGCGACTCGCATAACTACTCTTTTTGTTGCGTGGTCCGCGCAACTTCTCTTCTTGTTGCGCGGTCCGTGCAACTGATCTTTATTTCTGCTCTCTACCTTCAGTTGCTCCGCTCCAATTTTCCAGAATCTTCCAACCCCCAAATGAGAGGAGGAGCGGGGTATTTATAGGCCCCACACACGTGCCAATCCTCGATTCTTGTGTCTTGATTGCGTAATCCGTGCAACTGAATTCTTGATTGCGCAACCCGCGCAATAGAACTTCTTGACTCTGTGACCCGCACAATGGAGAACTTCGTTCCACGACCCGCACAATGGGGAACATTGTTCCACGACCCGCGCAACAGTGCTACTTGAATCTGCGACCAGCGCAACGGAGAACTTTGTTCCACGACCCGCGCAACGGGGAACGTGGTTCCGCGACCCGCGCAATGGAGGATTTGACTCCCGTAACCCGCGCAATGGGGAACTTTGTTGCCCAACCCACGCAACGGGGAACGTGGTTACGCGGTCCACGCAACTGCTCTTCTTCTGCTTCCATTCTTTCATCATTCTTCATACTTCAACAGATCCCATGGAACTGAAACTTTCCCAAAATACCTAAACTACCCTTTGAGCTGGAACTTTTCCAAAATACCTAAACTACCCTTTGAAGAAGATCAGCACCCTGGGATTCTTTAACCACTGCAATGAGATATTTTTTATGCCTCAACAACTCAATCAGGCTAGAATGCCTTTCAAGTGACTTATAATGTCATAAGTCACTTTCCCTGTCTCCTTTACCTTTTCCTTTTCACCATTGTTATTGTTGTTGGCATGACTCTTAGCTGCTTCCGCCTTTGCTTTTTCATTTTTCAAACTTGCTGGGCTAGCTATCTTCTTCCTTGATCGCGAAGTAGTTATGGCAACTTTCCCCGTTGTTTTCTGATCATTCACCCTTGTCCTCTCTTGATAATCTTCTCGTAAGGTGAGTACATTTGTCATCGCTCTTCTGTCCCTTTCTTTCTCTTTCCCGACTATTATTCCGCACTTGTTTATCATCCTTTGTATAATACACTTTAGTGTATAACAATTTTCTGTCGGGTTCCCTACTAGGTGGTGATAATGACAGAAGTCTCTTTCCTTTGTTTTAGATGCCTCTTCGGGACATTTTGATAGCGGCAATTCAATTGTTCCAGCTTTTAGCAACTGATTTATCATGGCGCGTACGTCCTCTTTTTCAAACGCAAAACCCTCATGAGAATTCAACGATCGGGTCTTTTGTCGTAAAATCTCCCTCTGGGGCGACTCGGCTCTTCTCTCCTTTCTGTCCTTGTGCCTTTCACTTCTCTTACTTCCTAGTTCCTCTTTTCGTTGTCAACCATATTTGTGATCAACTTCTGAGATCCTTGTCTAACCATTTCATAATTGAACGTCGGCATCTTCCGGGTCATTAATTCTAGAGCATGCGCTTTTGTAGCCAAGTCGCGGAAGGTTCTAATGTCTGCGCTGGTGAGACCAAATGTTATTTTAGTTTTCATGGAGTTCAGACACATTTTCACTTGTTCTTTTTCTTTTGGTAATTGCCTACAAGAAGCTCCTGAGGTCTTCCATCTGTCTATAAATTTTTCCACTGACTCTCCTTCTCTCTGTCACACTGAGGCTAGTTCTGTGATACTAACATCATGTTTTGATGAGAAGAAATTTGATACGAACATGTCTTGCATCTGCTCCCATGTTTTTATCGACCCAGGCGTTAAGCTAGCATACCACCTGAACGCTTTATTCGTTAGAGAAGACCCAAATAATCGGAGACAGTATTGGGGTACTGTGGAGAAATTCCCCATACTGGTGATGAAGTGCATCAGGTGTTCTTCTGGCGATCCATCCCCATTGAACTTCTGAAAGTCTGGATGTTTAAAATTGTTCAGGAAAGGAATATCCTCCACTTCTCTTGGGTATGGTGCTTGATATCTGAATCTTCCTGTGCCCGCACGTTCTCTTTCTGACCTAACCGCTTCTTCAACGACCTGTCGTACTTCTTCCTGTGTCACTATTCTTGTCGTGGGAACAAATCCATGTGACCTGGCCTTTGGCAACTGCGACCCTTCGGGGTGTTGCTCTCTCTCATTCACATCTTCAATCACTAGGGGTGTTGTCATTCAGGCAACATTATGTGCAAGGGTTGCTAAGGCTTCTCTGAGATTTTTGCATTCTTCCATTAGTGCTCTTTGTGCTTCCGCCATTTCATTTACACGGTCCTCTGTAGTTGGCATATTTTCCTGATTTGTTCCGGCCATGTGTACTGCGGCTTCTCCACTCTTTAATGAAGCTGTGGTTGGAGTGGGATAAGAAGAGGTTGATGTGATAGGGTCACGAAAAGAGGAGAGGATGGGGTTTCATTCGACTTCTCTGTGCAGGGTGTTGTCGTTAATCGATCGTGGCGAAACAGACGTCGGTGAACTTACTAGTAGTGCTTTGCCCTTTTGTTCTTTTGTCCATCTAGCTCTCGGGGTCATTAAAGCCAGGAAGTCATGCGACGTCAACTACGGAACTGTTCGCTTGGGGTATATCGTAGGAGGGGCGAGTTCAGAATTTTTTCTGGCAGCATTTTGTGTTATCGGCCCCCTAACTCTTCTCAGCGACGAGCTTGTTCTTGTTGCAGTTACATTCTGAGTCCTCGTCCTTCTGCGCGACAATCCATTCATCTCTTTCTCCTTGTGTCACTGGCAAAGTTGTCACGACTGTAATAGTTGCCCGTGATTCTGTTTGTTTGTTTGCTACCACTTTACCTTCACTAAGTCCAGCTTGCTTATCAGCATATTCCACAACAAATCCTGTCGTGGTGAAGTAGAAAATTGTATTCCCTTGAACGACTACCATTGATTGGCTGATTGTAATATTCTTCTTCTCCTATCTTTCATATTCACGAAGTAAAGGAAAATTAGTACTTATATTAAATTTTTATTTTGAAGATGAAAGGTAGGATGTAACGCCCTAAAAATCGGGGGTCGAGCAAAGCTCAGCTCCCGAGTTCCAACGCATCACTTATGCAACATAAATAATGATGATTATGATGAGAGCATTGAAACATGAATGGGATTATACCAAAACAACATATCATAACCAGAGATAGTTAAATTGCAAGCGGAAGACTGTGATAGATGTATAAAATATATAAACTATGGTAAGTCTCCAGAGTGTGATAATGTTACCAGGTTAATGAATGACAAGTACAATTCTAAAATATACAAAATTGTGTAAGGTCATCTAGTCGACATCCCTGTAACCTCGTCGATCAAGACATGACTCACATGAAACCGCCAAAAATAGCATATATACGAAAGCATCCTTGTCGTCGCAAAGGTCTGGCTCTGCCTCACAAGCATCGCCATCACCTGCAGCTAAGACAGTCTGGTTGGTGTTGCAATCACCGTCCCATAACGTGGGAGTGAGTAACTAACTCAATGGAATCATAGAGCAAAGATTAGCATGTTATCAAATCAATCAAGCGATAATGATAAAGCAAATAAATCAAACATTCCTAAGTACTGTAATTAATGCAAGGATGAGATGCAATAATGATGCATGCCCTCGCCAACATACTCCCTCGTGCGACACCATCTTACGTCCGCGGCATGCTTTCATCCCTCAGTGCTCCACATCTTCCAGGCACATGCAGTGCGATATGAACATGATTACCGAGTTGTTATTAGTCCTTTCCTTGCAGCAGTATTAGGAAACTAGGGTACCTCCCTTATATCATTCCCAAACAATGATCCATTCTAGGGTCGTCAGTCCTAGATAATATCATATGATGGTGCAGTTCTAGGTCGCTGCAAAGGGCTGTCAGGGCTGTTACACGCACTCATTGCATCGCTCCCCCATCATCTTATCAATGCAGGCCTAGTTTATACTCTGTTACTACGGGAAGACTCGTTGCCTCACTGCAGATTTAGAGTATGCTCGAGGTCACTACATTGGGCATGGCAGGGCTACCAGGGCTATTGCACGTACTCATTACACCACTCCCCCATCACCCATCAAAACAGTGTAGGCCGACAGCTCGAATACAGTGTCCCATACCACCGTATTCGGCTCACAAGTCTGGGTTGCTCACTAGTCACTACAGGGAGGCACGTGGCCCCAGTGTAAGCCGACAGCTTGACCACGGTGTCCCATACCACCATGCCCGGCTAATGAGTCTTACAGGATCGGGGTACCAAGGTTAACGGGGTTGCACTGGTAAGTTTGTTACCCCAGGTTCAAGCAGTGACGTCCAAACATAGTGAACATACATTAGACAGATCGGGTTACTTGATGAGCCCGACTAGCACGAGTGCACAACCAGATGAATGACATGAAGTGCATAAACACTTCGCGTGGCCTAACCACTGCCACCAACCGAAGTACGACTTGGGTTCGTCAAACACATCCTACGTGGTGAATGAATCTCAACCACGAACTCAAGTCTGTTACCGATCGCCTAGACTATAACAGAGCCCCAATCATAATCAATCCTTAACCAGAAGCATGTAGAGTAAAGCAGAATAAACAAAATAATTCAAACATGTTAACAAGCATGTTATAAAGCACAAGGCAAGCAGGAAATACAAACACATATATTTCATAAGTAAGCAATCAATTTAAACAACTTGCATGGAGGAAATCATACACATCACTAAGGTAGTTGAGAATCCTATCTCAACACCTACCTAAAGCACAATCATCTAAATACTTACTCATACAAGCATTTTCACAAATACTTAGAATACACTTATTTAACATACATAATGTATATTAGCAAAAACATGTATTAGGACGAATCCTTTCGGCGACTAAGTATTACACATATATATAGCATGTTCACACAATGATTAATCATGGCAAACGCACTTTTAAAATTTGTACGTATACGGTATTTTCTACAAATATACAGAACTGAATTTTGTATACGTAACTGAATCATAAAATGAACATCACTATACGCCATATTTTGTATACGTAACTGAATCGTAAAATGAACATCGCATTGTACACGTGAAATAGCATCCAGATCATGAATCTATCATTATCTGACATTGAAAGCTTTGAAAAATGACAACCTAAGCGTCTAAAATCTGCACCTTACGCCGTAGAAGCATAACGAACTCAACAAAGACTCTAAGTCTTCGTATACGTGAAATATCAACTTGTAATACTAGTTAGGTTAGCTATCTAACAACTAGCATCAATGAAAACCCTAAAACAAGTTAGGGTTAGGCCTTTCTTACCTAAGAACGAAGTTAGAATCGTTGGAATGACGATTTGATAGCAGGAAAGAAGCACGTGGATTAGCAGAACAACTGCTAAAAAAAACCTCTCACTCTTCTCTCACTTTCTCTCTTTTCGCTCTTCTCTCTCCTAGGTTTTCTCAAATTCGTATGGTGAGAATGAGAGAGGGTTTAAGGTCCTTATATAGGCCTAAAACTCTCCAAAATAGACCCAGGGTCAAGGTATACTTAGGTTATGTCCAAAGGGCATCTGTTCCAGCTCAACGGAGCACTTCTGGAGCCCCCCTTGAGCCAAAGGTCGGACTTAAGCTCACTGACTATGGATCTAGGTCGAGTTAAGTTTTCATTCCAATCGGGTTTCCAGATCGCACGTGACGGACCAGTTTCAGTTCAACGGTCACAGAGTCTCGATCGGGGTTACAAGTACACAGACATGTATGAAAAATGTTTCCTAATCTGAGGGTGTATTTGGGTCAGATTTCGATGGTCTGATTGCTTATATTTGGCCCGCAAACATCAAGTCTCAGATTACTTAAATTTAATTTAATTTCTAAAGAAACCCAGGCTTTCTCACACTCCTCACTCCGAGCTCAAGCGAATAGCTATGGGACACTATTTGGATTTGATTTTCGAGATGGTTGTCAAGCCCAGTAAGGCGGTCCTAATTCTATAACCTCGTATCATTCAGACTTTTGATATGCGGTCCAGCTCTGATACAAAGATTCAATGTGCTCCCAAGAGCAGCTGGGTAATGAGATTGCTCCTAGATTATAGGGTAATATAGCGTCGATGATTCTACAAGTTTTGGGTTATGCAGATCGTATTTAAAGTGATTCAAGCAAATTCTACTGATTATTTAGTTCAGTACTTAACCAAATTTCGCCCTAATTATGACAAAATACGGTCTTAGGGCAGGAGAAGCTGATGTTTCTAAATAATCTATTCGTCAATGATTCCATAAGGTTAATGATCAGAAGTCCATTTTATTTATGTATGTACTAGTTACAGTAATTTTGAGTTTGAGTATTGTTCTTCATTACCTAAACTTTAAGATTTGTGTCTAATGTGAAAGTAGTTAGAAAGATTTAAAGAACGAGGTGGTGCGAGGTGACTTTGGATTGAGTTCTGACAAGTTAATAAGGTGTTCGGATCGACCCATTGCCTAAGAACGTCTAACTCTAGGTTGGAAAAAATCCGAGATGTTACATAGGATGTTCCCATTGAGAGTCGCCATTTTGGTGCCTTGAAGATGCCAAACAGTTGTGATTATCTCCCTTATAATTCTTAGGTTAATATTCAAGTGAATATGAAAAGTCCCCAGCAAAGTTGTCATTTTGTTTCGAACAAGAAACAAATGCATTTCATTTAGAAAATTTTATTCATTTGATTTATTACCAGAAGAAGACAAGAAAGACAATCACTTTATTTATATATTTTAAGTTCTTCATTTCCCTTTCTCCTTTGATTCCAAATAGAATACTTATGAATTATAATATACAATCAGTATTTAGCACCCAAATTATGCATAAATGTATAAAATATTAAAACATAATGTTGAACGCTGTGCTAGAGGTCATTGTGCACTGTCAAAAGCCATTGTGCATTGACAGAAGCTGTTATGCGCTAGAGGAAATCGTTGTGCGCTGGAGGAAACCGTTGTGGGCTGGATTCTGTTGTGTGTTGGCTTCTGTTGTGTGCCAGCAGTGTTGTGCGCTGCACAACACCTATTCTGCACAACGGTTGTGGACTCTACCCTTCTTCTTCTGCAATTTCTTCTCTCTCCGTGATTGGTTGTTAATGACCCCCTTAAAGGGGTCAAGGGGTATTTATAGGCCTCTCACACATGTGAATATGCCACGTAAGCACTGTGCGCTCCTCCTTTGTGTGGACCTTGGTGTGCACTCCCCCTTTGTGTGGACCTTGGTGTGCGCTCCCCCTTTGTGCGGACCTCGATATGCGCTCCTCCTTTGTGCGGACTTCGCTGTGCGCTCCAAGCATTTGCGCATAATGATTATTTTCGCGTAATGACCACTTTTTCAGAACATGCTCATTTTTTCTGCACAATACTCTTTTTGAACATATTGTTTGCGCACAATGCTTTTTTCTGCTGTCTTCCTCTCTTTTTTATGCCTCAACAACAAAGGCTATATCATCATCACATATTCACTAATATAAATATTTGAATACAATGCTAAAAGAGAAATACATATGTCAAAATCAAAGCTCCAAAAGTCAGCTACATGCTCCAAGCTCCACGCGGCTGCAACCTAACATCACCTGCACGCATCTATCGTGCATAAGCTTATAGAAAGCTTAGGGGGTGGTGTAAGTGTGTGCATAAGGTAAGTGTTAAGTATTCAATATAATGCTATAATCATACAATATCGGAAATACTGGTAAAATCATGAATCATACGATATCAGAGTAAGCAGAAATACTGACAAGTCCATAAAGATATCATCAACCTCATCCAGGATATGCAACGTAAAGACATAGCAAGCCAATGTCATATACTGAGAAAGTAATGTAAATCGGCTATATAATGCGGATACATAATGAACTAGATATCAGATATCGAGGATGCAATACAATATACAATTCGGAAGAGTTACGAATACCATCAACCTCATCTAGGTCATATAAATGCAGAAACATAACAACCTAGGATGTCATATGCCGAGGATGTAATGCAATATGTGGTGCGAATGAAGTGACCAAGCTGCAATGTGAATTCGGGATGGTAGTACATGGTATCACAGGCTATGGGGCCTATCACAAAGGACTTCTATCCAAACTAGTCTCATACCTAAATTTGAATAGATAGACTCAATGTGGTAAGCTCCTGATCTTAGGTTAGTCGTGTGCCCCAACCAAAATCCTGGCCATTGCGAAAGTACACATAACGATTAGTTGCGTACCATCATCCCAAGTGGATAGTGAATGAATGAATGAATATAATGCTAAGTATACAACTCCTGCTCCACAAATCAGTATTGTACATCTCTGGGATCATCACCGGGGTCTAGTACACTCCAAGATGGCTACCACCCTAGCCGGCAGCGTAGCATAGCGAGTGGAAAAGACCTCACTACCCGCCTGCCAGTAGTATACCAATGCTTACCCGGCTCGTCGATAATAGACCCATTTGGGAGCTGGTCAAACTCAGCCTAGCTTATAGCCCCCTCACTCGGGTGAACAAGGCCACACCCCCTCCCAACCGATCATGACACAGTGAGAGATGCGATCTACTGGTATTCGGCACTCAGGCGCTTATGTATCAACTTGGTCTAGATGTTGGGGCGTCTCTTAGCCACGGAGGTTTAAGGACTTTCACCCATGGATATCCAAAGTGCCCAGATGCTCAAACCAAACATTTTCGGTGTCCCATTTAGCCATCCACGAGATGCCTATAGAGGCTACGGCCCAGATGTCGCTAGGGTGTACAGTAATCACAACACACAATGCAAGATGCATGAGTCATACAATCCAGCCATGTATCAATCCTGCGCATATCGTGCTCTCATGTGAGACAATCTCCGACCATCAGGGAGTCTCCTAACAACCTGCCCAATGACATATGCAATGGTCAACCACATCTCATAATTAACATACAGATGATGCGTATGGGCATGTACATGATGCTATGCTGTCATATTGTAACGCCCTGAAAATCGGGGGTCGAGTGTAACTCAACTCCCGAGTTCCAACGCATCACTTATGCAACATGTTTAATGATATTTGAATGTTGTCTGTGTTAGAGCAGTAAACATGAATGAGATTATACCAAAGCGATAATTCATACTCCAGATCAGTTGTATAAAAGCAAGCGGAAGACCGAATCTGTATATATATGTATGTAAAGAAACAAAATAAACGATTCATTATCCAGTATGAATCCTTCGAGTCACAATATACATGTCTGTTTATATAAACAAAATGTCAAAATAAACTAGGTACAATCCTCAGTAAATCCCATCGGTCCGTGACTAGTCGAAGCCGCCCGCCGAATGCATATACGAGAACTCCTCCTGGTCCTCGTCATAATCGGACTCCGCCTCCCGAGAATAGTCGGATCGCCTAAACCCGAGACAGTCGGTTGGTGTGCGCAACACCGTCCCGTAACGTGGGAGTGAGTAGCTAACTCAGTGGAACGATAAGACATAAGTTATCATGTTCTCAATACAGTCAAGCAGTAATGATAAAGCAGTAAATCAAACACTCCTAGTTACTCTGATTAATGCAAGTATGAATGCAGGTATGATGGATGCCCTCACCGACATACTCCCTCAGGCGACACCATCTCACGTTCGTGCATGCTTACATCCCACAGTGCTCCACATCTTCCAGGCACATGCGATGTATGATGAGCATGATTACCGAGTTTTTAATTAGTTCATTTCAAACAGCAGGATTGGGAAACTAAGGTACCTCCCTTGTATCATATCCAAACATGATCCAATCTAGGGTCGTCAGTCCTAGTTAATATCAGACGATGGTGTATTTTCTAGGTCACTGCAGTAGGCTGCCGGGTACATTACGCACAAAGGTTGCACCACTCCCCATCACCCCTTAAACGATTCATCACTATACGGCTATACGAAAACGAGGCCTAGTTCATACTCTATATATCGCGGCGAACCCTAAGGCACGCTGCAACTTGAGAATATGCTCGCGGTCACTACTGAGGGCTGCCGGAGGTACATTACGCACAAAGGTTGCACCACTCCCCATCACCTTATCAATGTAGGCCGACAGCGCGAATATAATGTCCCATACCACCATAATCGGCTCACGAGTTAAGTTGCTCACTGGTCACTAGGGGAGGCACGTAGCCCCAGCGTAGGCCGACAGCTCGACCACGGTGTCCCATACCACCATGCCCGCTCATGAGTCTTAGCGGATCGAGGTACCATGGTTAACGGGATTTTCACCGTAAGTTTGGTACCCTAGGTTCAAGAGCATTAGCGACCAAACATGGTGAACATACATAAGACACACGGTTTACTTGACATGTTCGGCTAGCTCGAGCGCCTGACAAGTTGGGCGATATGAGGCGCAGAAGCACCTCGTGTGGCCAACCACTATCGCCAACCGAAGTACGACACGGGTTCGCCAACACATCATGCGTGGCGGAACGAATCCCAACCACATCTTCAAGTCGATCTGGGATGCCTGGACTATGAACATAGTCCCAAGCTCAGTCAAATCCTAACCACAGCATGTGAAATACGGCATGATAACATGATAATTCAAGAACACTAGCAATCATATTATAAAGCATAACATGAAGCATGTTAATAAACAAGTCACAAAGCATGTTCAAAAGCATGTTATAAAGCATTATGTAAATAGGGATACAAATACTTAAATTTCGTAGGCGAGTGGTTAGAGTGAACAACCACATGGTGAGTGTCATATGTGACTCTAAGGTAGCCGAGAATCCCATCTCAGCACCTACCTAAGATTCTAACACTTAAGCACTTACACTCACAAGTGATTTCGCCAACACTTGGAATGCAATATTTCGACATACATGACGTATGCTAGAGAAATGTATACTAGGATTGTCCCTTTACCAAACTAGTATTTTATACATATAAATCATATTCATACAAAGAATTAAACATGGCAATCACGTCAAAATTTTATACGTATAGGGTACTTCCTCGTATACCCAATTTCGACATACATAGTGTTTACAAAGGAACATAGGTTACGGCGATTCCTTTCGCCAAACTAGTAATTTAATCATGTATTGTATAATCATACATTAAATAAATATGTCAAACATTATTCCAAAAGAAATACGTACACGGTATTTCTAAAATACGTAATTTCGACATACGTCGCATTTACAAGTGAACATATATTTTGGCGGTTCCTTTCGCCTAACTAGTATTTTATTCATATATTATATAATCATACATTAAATAAACATGTCAAGCATTTATCCAAAAAAAAATACGTATACGGTATTTCTACGTATACCTAGAATATGTGAAATTCCATATTTCACACTTTGTTAATCAAAACAGAAACGGAAAGCACTTTGTACATGTGCAATTGCAAGCGATCATGAATCTACCATTATATGACATTGAAAGCGTTGAAAACCGTAACTTATAAGCTTAAAGTCCTCACCTTTGCCTTTGGAAACGGAACGAATCAGCAAGGGTAATGGAACTTCCGTCTACGGGAGATTTCTAGCCTAAAGAGCGGAATCGGTTAGTCGATACACATCCTACATCGATCCCACCTCAAATCAGACCTAGGGTTAGGGTTTCTTACCTTCAAATGAGATGGATACCGCCGGAAAAGCGTCTAGAATAGGGCGGTGTAGGCCGTGTAACAAGCCGAAGCAGGAGGAGGAAGATCAACAACAATCTCCAAGTCTTTCTCTCTCCTTTCTCTCTCTCTCTCTAGTGTTTTCTTCAAAATTCGTATGGGCATGTGAGAGGGGCTGTTCTAAGCTCCTTTTATAGCCACAAACATTACGAAATTAGACTCGGGTTCAAGGGTCTTGCTAATATAGGATTTTCGCCGCTTTTCCGGCTCAAAAGGGAAGTTACGGTAGCCCTCCTTGAACCAAACGTCGACTTAAGCTCACCATCGATGGATCTACGTGGGATTACGTTTTTGACTCATTCGGATACCCAGGATCGCACGTGGCGGACCACTTTCGGTTCGACGGTCGGTGGGCCACGATCGAAAATTCCAAGTACATGTAAATGTTCTGAAATTTTTCTTAATCCGAGGGTGTAATTTGGTCGATTCGACGGTCGGGTTGCTTAATCTTGACGCGTCGTCAACAAACGATGCCGAGATCACTATTCCGGATATTTATTTTGGCATGTGAATAGTGTTTTTCACACTACCTCGCTCCGATTCGAAACGAATGGCCGTGGAACATCGGATAAAGGCGATTTTTGAGATGATTGTTAAGCCCGGTGGGGCGGTCCTAGTTCCTTAGCTTCGGGTTAATCGGACTCCCGATGTGCGATCTAGACTGTCTGAAGTTTCGTTTCATTCCCGAGAAATGCAGACGGAAATGAGTTTGGTTCTAAACTTTAGGGTAACCTAGCGTCAATGATTCTGCAACTTTTGGATCTTGCGGATCGTTTAAAGCGATCCTAACGGATTTCATGGCTAATTGAGTTTAGTACTTAGTTAACTTTGTTAAATTTCTAAAGGATTTAATCCTACGTGATTTCTGGTCGAGGTGATACTCGACCCAAAGTACGGAAATTTTCAGGTCGTTACAATCTACCCCCCTTAAACAAAAAATTTCGTCCCCGAAATTTATACCTTTCCGTAGTCCTCGAGAATCTGAGGGTAGTTCTTCCTGACCTCGGCCTCAGTCTCCCAGGTAGCTTCTTCTTCGGAATGATGTGTCCAAAGCACCTTCACAAGTGGGATGACCTTGCTACGCAGTACCTGCTCCTTCCTGTCAAGGATGCGCGTCGGGCGCAACTCATATGTAGCATCCTCGCTCAACTGTACCTGCTCCCATCTGATGATATGCGAAGGATCAGGAACGTACTTCTTCAGCATAGATACATGAAATACGTTATGTACAGAAGCAAGTGGTGTAGGCAAGGCGAGACGATACGCCACATCACCCACTCGATCCAGTATCTGAAATGGACCGATAAACCTCGGTGTGAGCTTCCCCTTCTTCCCAAACCGAAGGACTCCCTTCATAGGGGAAACCCGAAGGAACACATGATCACCGACCTCGAACTCCAGCGGTCGCCGCCTCGTATCGGCGTAACTCTTTGCACACTTTCATGCGCGTGAGTAATCGACGCCGATAATGTCTACCTTCTGCTCGTAGTCGCCCGAACCAACTCGGGACCAATCGGGCTACGCTCTCCAACCTACGCCCAACATGCGGTGCCCTACAAGGTCGACCATATAGAGCCTCATATGGCGTCATGCCAATAGTCGCACAGGAAATTTTTGTTGTAGGCGAACTCTGCGTACGGAAGACAGTCATCCCAAGCGTCCTTGAAGTCCAACACACATGCTCGCAACATATCCTCCAGAGAATCGATTCACTCGCTCTGCCCGCCCGGTCGAGAGGATGAAACGCCAGCATCGAACTTCAACTTCACACCCATTGCCTCCACGGATACGAGTCCGGAAGATGGATGTGAAACGCGTGTCTCGTCCGAGGCCACGATCTCCAAAGGAACCCCCGTGCGGAGACGGACGATCTCACGATATACGGTCTAGCGGCTCGTCTGCGAGTTCGTAACTCTGATAGGGAGGAAATGGGCCAATTTGGTCAACCGGTCCACAATCACCCAAATGGAATCGTGCCCCTTCCTCGTCTTCGGCAATCCTGCTATGAAGTCCATGGAGATGAAGTCCCACTTCCACTCCGCTATAGGCATGGGGAAGCGATCCAGAGGGTCGGCGATGTTACTGCCCTGACTGTTTGGCGGGTCGAACATCGAGACACATACTCGGCAATGTGGGCCTTCATGTTATCCCACCAATACGTCCGTCTCATATCTGGTACATCTTCGTGCTACCGGGATGCATCGCAAACTTCGAATTATGGGCAGACTCGAGAAGCTCGCGTCTCAAGTCAGGCACATCTGGAACACATAGGCGGCCACGAAATCGTAAACCTCCATCAGAACCAACTCTCCACTCGGAGTCCACGGCGTCGCTAGCCTGCTCTCGGCTCAGACAGGCGTGTATCGCCCTCTTGGGCCTCAACAATCCTGTCGTCAATAAGTGGTCGCACCCGAACGTGCGCAACACACTCAAAGCTCCTCGACAGTGAGTCTCTGCTCGAGGTCCCGCACAAACTCCACCATGTCCCACTCGGCTATCATCAGCGGTGCCGCAAATGTTATCGCCTTCTTGCGGCTCAACGCGTCTGCCACAAGGTTCGCCTTGCCAGGATGGTAGGAAACCTCGAACAGAAGTCCTTGAGGTCTCCATCCATCGGCGACTGTCTCATATTCAAATCCCGTGTGAATATGTATTTAAGGCTCTTGTGGTCGCGAGAAAAGCTCGAACTCCTCACCATAGAGGTAATGTCTCCCGAGCTTCAATGCAAGATGATGACCGCCAACTCAGGTCATGTGTGGGGTAATTCTCCTCGTGCTTCCTTAATTGTCTCGAGGCATACGATATCACCCTATCATACGCATCGACACACAACCCAAACCAACGCGAGACGCGTCGGTATACCGTGTATTTCACCCCTTGCTCGGCAATACTAGCACGGGGGGCGGACGTCAACTTGTCCTTCGGCTCCTTAAAAGGCGCCTCCGCCTTCTCATTCCAGCGAACTTCGGGTCCTTCCGAGTCGGTGAGACAATGGCACAGCGATCTTCGAGAAATCCCAAATGAAACGTCTATAGTACCCGGCCCGGGCCAAGGAAACTCCTCACCTCGATGATTCGGTGCTACCAATCTGAACCGCGGCTACCTTAGCAAGGTCCTTCTGCTATCCCATCCTTAGACACTACATGTCCCAGAATTTGACTTCCTCTCCGCAGAAGTCGCACTTCTTGTATTGCGCAAACAAGCTGGTTCTTCTTCGGTGTATCCAATACCGCTGCATAAGTGCTCCTCGTGCTCCTCCCGACTCGTGGAGTATATCAAGATGTCATCGATAAAGACGATGACGAATCGGTAGAGGAAGGGCCGAAATACCCGGTTCATCGGATCCATGAACACGGTACGGTGCGTTCGTCGGACCGAACGACATCACCAAGAACTCATAGTGCCCAAAGCACGTCTGAAGAAATGTCTTCGCACGTCCTCCTCTCTCACGCGCATGGCGGGTGGTACCACGGCGAAGGTCAATCTTCGAGAAATACTTCGCCCCCTCAACGATCGAACGGATCATCAATCTGAGCAAAGGATACTTGTTCTTCACCGTGACTGGTTCAACCTACGGTAATCAATACACAACCGTAGGGACCCGTCCTTCTTCTTCACGAACAACACGGTGCTCCCCAGGAGACACACTAGGCCGAATAAAACCTTTCTCTACAAGTCCTTCAATCTGTCTCTCCGCAGCTCCTCCATCTCACATGGAGGCATACGATGGGTCGAACGAGATGGGTGTCGCACCGGGCGTAAGGTCAATCATGAAATCAATCTCACGCCGAGGAGGTAAACCGGGGATAGTCTCAAACACGCTGCAAAGTCTCGAACCACCGGCGTACTATCTCTTGTCGGACCATCAATCGGCACAAGCAAAGCGGCATAACAATCAACTCGACAGGCCAGCGACCCGCACCGCAGGAACGTGAAAGCTGCACCGTCAGGTCCATAGGCCGTCACGATCCGAGTATCGCAATCTACCTCCGCCCTCATCCTAGTGAGCCAATCCATACCAAGGATAACGTCGTACTGCCAAAGTGGAGCAACAATGAGGTCGACGAGCACTGTGCTGCTACCCAAAACTACCGAGCAACCCTCGCATAATCGTGTGACATCCGAACAGGTCCCGGTAGCCGTAGTGAGTCTCATTCCCTTAGTGGGAATCGTAGGCAAAGATAGGCGTTTCACCCCCCACAAGAAATAATAGAAGTGGTGGACCCAGTGTCTACCAACAAAGAAACAGGAATGCCATGAATAAAAGCCGTACCCTCGAAAGCCGTCGGAGCTGAAACCGATGTCTCAGGTGCCTCAGCTACAAGAGTATGAACGCGAGCCTGCTGCTGGCGGTTCGGCTGAGGAGCCAAGGGTCGCTGTGGCGGCATGAGCGCGGTACGGGAGGTCGGAAGGAAGGATGTGCGGGAGCCGTCTGTGGCGGTGGAGGCGATATGGCTGTGGGCGAGAACGGCCCAACATCGTGGCGGAGAGAAACCACCGCATCCTTCATCCGCGCGAAATAACTCCCGATAAGATGACCCTGTTTCCCGCGACGTGCGAGTCACATAGGGCGCCTCACCAGCCCACAGGCGTGCGATCCTAGGGAGGCGAGTCAACACGAGGCCTCTTGCCTGGGATAGGCACACTCTGTATCTCTGTCGTGGCCTCGCAACCATAGTGTCACGTGATCGGGCCAACCGGTCCACATCCTGCTCTGCCGTCATAGACATGTGGACCGTCTGCGCATATGTAGGTATCCGAGGCGGCATATCTTCGGCCGTATCTCCGTTAGCAAGCCCAAAGAAAATCGACGCATCCGCATACGCTCGTCCACTAGTATAGTCGGGACAAAGCGGCCCAACTCGTGAGCGGTGCTCGTACTCTGTGTCGTCATGCCTCCCCTGCCCGAGGCGCGAAACTCATCCTCCCGCTCATGTCGATAAGTCGGCGGGTAGTATTTCTCATGGGCCGGAACTCGAAGGCCTCCCGGGTCTATACGTGTCTGGCTGCGACACCGCAACACTGATCCCACCATAAACTAGCCTCCCTCTCAAACATGAAGGCGGCCGGCTCTACTGCTCTCGCCTCGAGCAATGCGACATCCGAAGCATCTTAGAGATGCGGTCGTAAAAAACTACGCCTCCTCGGGCCTATGAGTGCCCATAAATGAAGGAGGCCTCAAGCGCCGAAATCGCTCGAGTAGACCGCGTGTGCCGACATCTCCGGTAGGAGGCACCACGGGTGAAGGCGGAGGCACATCCTCACACCGAGCGGGAGGCTCGGGGTGCCCCCGAGACAAGCGAAGTCGTAGGTGGAGTCGCACTACCACCATGGGACAAGGCCTCAGCGATAGTGGCCATAAGCTGCTGGTGCTAGTGCTGCTGCTGTATCTGCTGCTGATGCATCATCAACATCAGCTGTTCAAATCTATCCGTCGGCGGAGCAGCTTGGGAGTCATGCTGCGCAGAAGATGACGGCCGAAACTGCTCACGGACCGGGGGCGTGTATGGTGGCAACCCACCGGGACCCGGTAGGGGCGTCGGAACCCACCCACGGTCCCGCAGGACCGCTACTACCAGACGGAGTCTGGTCCATAGAGCCAGTCAGACGGAGATGTGCGGTGCTCCGCGTATACTGTCGCGGCATGCCCTATACAACACAGGGTACAGCATTGGTGAGATACAGCATAACACACATTATAAAGCACTTTAAGCATTCCACACATAATCAAAACAAAAGGGGCTACATGCCTTTCATTTACCCAAAATTAGTCATAATACATGGATTACAGAGTTTACATGAATCATGACGGAAATCACATGATAGCCAATACATCCACACATTAAACACTTAGAACACACTACTACCTAATACAACATCCGTACGAAAACACAAACCGCCTATCGCGGTAACCAAAGCAAACACAACAAACAACAACATGGATGACTAAGCATCCGAAGTAGGCGGTGGAGGAGGAGCATTCTTATCTGCGCGCGACAGGGATGGCCTTCAACGTGCGGGACATCTTCTTGAAATTCTTCTTCATATAGGCTTCATTCTCTTCAAGTTTAGTTCGAACTTGACCAATCTCACCAGAACTTGTCCAACCTCTTCTTTGGGCGCTTGCCTCTCCTCAGACGGACCAATCGCGCATCAAAAGCATCTCGACCCACACCCTGCTCCTGAGCCACAGGGGGTGAACTCTCCTCAGTGTCCTGAGCCTCAGGTTCTTCCTCCTGTATGTCATCACTGCGCTCCTCATCACTCTCAGCCTGGAGGTCAACACTCTCCTCACCGGCGCTATCCGACTCATCTCCAGACTCGTCGAGTCGGGCTTGCCGCTGTTGGGGCCGATCTTCATATTCCTGAGTGTCGCTTCACTTATGACTCGGACCGGTGCAAGACCCTCCATTTTCATCTGTAGCCTACATCACGAGCCATCCTGCAGATCAGTCGGCCAAATGGGAGCGAAAGATCGTTCCTGGCAGAACGAACAACATTAACTATCTGGGATAGGATGAATGTGGGCAGGCATATGTTGTCCCAGCGTCCCATCTTGTACAGAAAGTCCACCATCACCCTAGTACATTCCGTGCGGTTACCCCACCGTGGGTATACATTGTATGTGAAGATGTGATGGAGCAAATGGAAGTCTTCGGACATCTTTGTCGCCGCAATACAATTTCCGCGCTTCCAAGTAACCCGGCGACCACAGAGAAATCGCGTGCGACGATCCCTTTCCCGCGCAGTTCTAGAGAAGTCATCACTAGGCTGTACTTGACCAAGCGAGATCTTCGTGATTCGAGCCACTTCGTCCACAGTGATTGTGCGCCTTATGCCCCTCACAGAAACAGTAAACTGAAGAGGCTCTAGTGATGAGTCCACGATATGAGCGTAGAAAGCGCGGACCGTGTTCTCACATGCGGGAGACTCGCCTTCAAAAATATAATTCCACCCGATATCCACCAAGTGGTCCATCATCGGGTGTAGCCCGAACATCCTTTCATCCACATGAGCTTCAAACACAACCTTGCGGCCCGCAAAGCGCCCATATTCTATGCCTATTGGATAAGCATTTCTGGCGGGGTGGTCAGGATCCAGGTCTCGCTTCGACCTAAACTCCCGCACGGTGCTTGTGCCGGCCCCAACATCGGATCTTCTTCGGGTATGGGCTGGCCTACTTGGGCCGGCGTCATCGGCCGCGGTTTTCCTCTTTCCCATGAGAGATAGGATGGAGGAAATGGAGAAAATGGTAGCCACCACACCAAGGAGGGCCATGGAAAATTTTGAAAATGGGGGAACAAGGGGCTGACCTCTTTTATCTTCCACAAACAACAATCCAACAGGTGTGGAAGGAGCTCTAGAGGTAGGAAATGAAGAAGAAACAAGAAGAAAATGGAGTGGGTTAGGAGATTACCCGATTTTGAGCTCCAAGGAGGGTTATGAGAGCTCCAACTTGTGAAAATGGGGAAAGGGAGAGGCTAGGGCTGTTGTGGGAGGTAGGGGTGTGTGAGTTATGGAAGGAAATGGAAGGATTGAAGGTTTGGAGGGATGGGTTTTCAGCAAAATCGGAAATGGAGGTGAGGGTGCTTGAAAAGAGGGGAAATGAGAGAAAAGGGTACTCCAGCCCCTTAAATCCTAACCAAATAGACATTTGGCACGTGCCATGGGGTAGAGGGGGCTGAACCGACCAACCCCAAGCTTAAAAACTCGCCGGAAAGCTGACCGGACCGCGGTCCACCGCCGCTGCCGCGGTGGCGCCGCGGTCGGACTTGGCCGGAACCGCGCCGCCGCGGTCTGACCCTGTTTGCCTCACTCCCAGGGTGCCAAATGCACCCTGTTTTGGTCTGAACTCTTAACGGATTAGTCGTGGGGGTCCACGGACTCATGTCAGTTCCAGAACGGTCAGTTCCGGTACATGTCTGATATAATCTGATTTTTCCTGATTTTTAACAACTCATTTGGTAGATTATGACCTGGACACGTCAATAGACGGTCTAGGAGTGACTTGGGGTCCATAAGTGTGGTCGGGATCAAGTACGCACTCGATCAAACTGTCCACGTGCAACGAACTCCGCCGAACGGGGGAATCGGGAGACCCTAAGACTGTTGCTAGATTTTGCGCACCCTCCTAAGTATAATGCGTCAGCGTACGTAGTGGGGACATAACTCAGGTCCGGTTTAATCAAAATCATGCTCTGATACCAACTTGTAACGCCCTGAAAATTGGGGGTCGAGTGTAACTCAACTCCCAAGTTCCAACGCATCACTTATGCAACATGTTTAATGATATTTGAATGTTGTCTGTGTTAGAGCGATAAACATGAATGAGATTATACCAAAGCAGTAATTCATACTCCAGGATCAGTTGTATAAAAGCAAGCGGAAGAAGTCGAATCGTATATATATGTATGTAAAGAAACAAAATAAACGATTCATTATCCAGTATGAATCCTTCGAGTCACAATATACATGTCTGTTTATATAAACAAAATGTCAAAATAAACTAGGTACAATCCACTGAAATCCCATCGATCCCGGCAACCTAGTCGAAGCGCCAAATGAATCGCATATACGAGAACTCCTCCCGGTCCTCGTCATAATCGGGCTCGCCTCCCGAGAATAGTCGGATCGCCTAAACACGAGACAGAGTCCGGTTGGTGTGCGCAACACCGTCCCGTAACGTGGGAGTGAGTAGCTAACTCAAGTGGAACGATAAGACATAAGTTATCATGTTCTCAATACGATCAGCAAAGAATGATAAAGCAAGAAATCAAACACTCCTAGTTACTCGATTAATGCAAGTATGAATGCGGGTATGATGGATGCCCTCACCGACATACTCCCTCGGCGACACCATCTCACGTTCGCGCATGCTTACATCCCACAGTGCTCCACATCTTCCAGGCACATGCGATGTATGATGAGCATGATTACCGAGTTTTTAATTAGTTCATTTCAAACAGCAGGATTGGGAAACTAAGGTACCTCCCATGTATCATATCCAAACATGATCCGATCTAGGGTCGTCGGTCTCTAGTTAATATCGAGACGATGGTGTGTTTTCTAGGTCACCGCTTGCGAGAGCTGCCCGAGTGGTCATTACGCACAAAGGTTGCACCACTCCCCATCACCCCTTAAACGATTCATCACTATACATGTTATACGAAAACGAGGCCTAGTTCATACTCTATATATCGCGGCAAACCCTAAGGCACGCCGCAACTTGAGAATATGCTCGCGGTCACTACTGAAAGGGTGCCAGTGGCATTACGCACAAAGGTTACCACTCCCCATCACCTTATCAATGTAGGCGACAGTGCGAATATAGTGTCCCATACCACCATAATCGGCTCACGAGTTAAGTTGCTCACGCGGTCACTACGGGGAGGCACGTAGCCCAGCGTAGGCCGACAGCTCGACCACGGTGTCCCATACCACCATGCCCGGCTCATGAGTCTTAGCGGATCGAGGTACCATGGTTAACGGGATTTTCACTGGTAAGTTTGGTACCCTAGGTTCAAGCATTAGCGACCAAACATGGTGAACATACATAAGACACACGGTTTACTTGACATGTTCGGCTAGCTCGAGCGCACAGCAAGTTGGGCGATATGAGGCGCAGAAGCACCTCGTGTGGCCAACCACTATCGCCAACCGAAGTACGACACGGGTTCGCCAACACATCATGCGTGGCGGGCGAATCTCAACCACATCTTCAAGTCGATACGGGATGCCTGGACTATGAACATAGTCCCAAGCTCAGTCAAATCCTAACCATCGCATGTGAAATATGGCATGATAACATGGTAATTCAAGAACACTAGCAATCATATTATAAAGCATAACATGAAGCATGTTAATAAACAAGTCACAAAGCATGTTCAAAAGCATGTTATAAAGCATTATGTAAATAGGGATACAAATACTTAAATTTCGTAGGCGAGTGGTTAGAGTGAACAACCACATGGTGAGTGTCATATGTGACTCTAAGGTAGCCGAGAATCCCATCTCAGCACCTACCAAAGATTCTAACACTTAAGCACTTACACTCACAAGTGATTTCGCCAACACTTGGAATGCAATATTTCGACATACATGACGTATGCTAGAGAAATATATACTAGGATTGTTCCTTTACCAAACTAGTATTTTATACATATAAATCATATTCATACAGCAATTAAACATGGCAATCACGTCAGCAAATTTTATACGTATAGGGTACTTCCTCGTATACCCAATTTCGACATACATAGTGTTTACAAAGGAACATAGGTTACGGTGATTCCTTTCGCCAAACTAGTAATTTAATCATGTATTGTATAATCATACATTAAATAAATATGTCAAACATTATTCCAAAAGAAATACGTACACGGTATTTCTAAAATACGTAATTTCGACATACGTCGCATTTACAAGTGAACATATATTTTGGCGGTTCCTTTCGCCTAACTAGTATTTTATTCATATATTATATAATCATACATTAAATAAACATGTCAAGCATTTATCCAAAAAAATACGTATACGGTATTTCTACGTATACCTAGAATATGTGAAATTCCATATTTTACACTGTTAATCAAAACAGAAACTAAAGCACTTTGTACATGTGCAATTGCAAGCAGATCATGAATCTACCATTATCGACATTGAAAGCGTTGAAAACCGTAACTTATAAGCTTAAAGTCCTCATCTTTGCCTTTGGAAACGGAACGAATCAAAGGGTAATGGAACTTAGTCTACGGAGATTTCTAGCCTAAAGAGCGGAATCGGTTAGTTGATACACATCCTACATCGATCCCACCTCAAATCAGACCTAGGGTTAGGGTTTCTTACCTTCAAATGAGATGGATACCGCCGGAAAAGCGTCTAGAATAGGGGGGTGTAGGCCGTGTAACAAGCCAAAGCAGGAGGAGGAAGATCGACAACAATCTCCAAGTCCTTCTCTCTCTTTTCTCTCTCTCCCTCTAGGGTTTTCTTCAAAATTCGTATGGCTGTGAGAGGGGCTGTTCTAAGCTCCTTTTATAGCCACAAACATTACGAAATTAGACTCAGGTTCAAGGGGTACTGCTAATATAGGATTTTCGCCGCTTTTCCAGCTCAAAAGGGAAGTTCTGGTAGCCCTCCTTGAACCAAACGTCAGACTTAAGCTCACCATCGATGGATCTACGTGGGATTACGTTTTTGACTCATTCGATACCCGATCGCACGTGGCGGACCACTTTCAATTCGACGGTCGGTGGGCCACGATCGAAATTCAAGTACATGTAAATGTTCTGAAATTTTTCTTAATCCGAGGGTGTAATTTGGTCCGATTCGACGGTCGGGTTGCTTAATCTTGACGCGTCAACAAATGATGCCGATCACTATTCCGAGATATTTATTTTGGCATGTGAATAGTGTTTTTCACACTACCTCGCTCCGATTCGAAACGAATGGCCGTGGAACATCGGATAAAGCCGATTTTTGAGATGATTGTTAAGCCCAAGTGGGCGGTCCTAGTTCCTTAGCCGGGTTAATCGGACTCCCGATGTGCGATCTAGACCTAATACGAAGTTTCGTTTCATTCCCGAGAGCAGACGGGAAATGAGTCTAAACTTTAGGGTAACCTAGCGTCAATGATTCTGCAACTTTTGGGTCTTGCAGATCGTATTTAAAGCGATCCTAACGGATTTCATGGCTAATTGAGTTTAGTACTTAGTTAACTTTGTTAAATTTCTAAAGGATTTAATCCTACGTGATTTCTGGTCGAGGTGATACTCGACCCAAAGTACGGAAATTTTCAGGTCGTTACACATATACTCATAATCGATATCAATAACTGGCATCGACAATTGACCTCAACAATGTGGACATTTAACCAACATTGCCCCAAGGAATGGCCCACATAGAGTCTAACATATAGTGGACTCATGGCCTCACATAAGGGCCAAATATACAATACCATGGGCCTCACTCAAGAGCTTAATACACATCACGATGGGCCTTTCACATGGGCCTAACATACATCACAATGGGCTCCATCGCCTGGCCCTTAAATGCAACACAATAGGCCTCATCACATAGTTCTCATATACATCACATTGGGCCTTAAACATAGGCTAAATACATATCACCATGAGCCTCAAATACGGGCCGCATATACACTACATTGGGCCTCAAACATGGGTCGAATGCACATCACAGTGGGCCTCAAATACAGGCCACATATACATCACATTGGGCCTCAAACATAGGCTGAATGCACAACACAATGGGCCTTAAATACAGGCCGCATATACATCACATTGGGCCTCGGCAATCGGCCTCGATATCTAGTCTCGACAATCGACCTCGACATTAGGAATCATCCTCGATAATTGACCTCAACGATCGGCCTATACAATCAGAATCGGTCTCAACAATCGGAATCGGCCTCAACAATCGACCTTGACACTCAGAATCGGCCTCGACAATCGGAATCGGCCTCGATAATCGAAATCAGAATCGATAATCGAAATTGGAATCGGCCTTAATAATTAGCCTCGACAATCGAAATTGGCCTCAACAATCGAAATTGGCCTCGACAATCGGAATCAACCTCGATAATTAGAAACGAAATCGATAATCGGAATCGGCCTCAACAATCGGCCTCGACAATCGAAATCGACCTCAACAATCGGCCTCGACACTCGAAATCGGCCTCAACAATCGGAATCAGCCTCAATAATTAGAATCGAAATTGACCTTAACAATCGGCCTCGACACTCAGAATCGGCCTCGATAATCAACCTCGACAATCCGAATCGGCCTCAATAATCGGAATCAGAATCGGAATCGATAATTGAAATCGAAATCGGCCTCGACAATCGGCCTCGATAATCAACCTCGACAATCAGAATCGGCCTCGATAATTGGAATCAGAATTAGAATCGACCACAACAATCGGCCTCCATAATCGACCTCGACAATCGAAATCAACCTCGATAATCGGAATCGGAATCGATAATCGAAATCAGAATCGGCCTCAACAATCGGCCTCGACAATCAGAATTGGCCTCAACAATCAGAATCGACCTCGATAATCAGCCTCGACAATTGAAATTGGAATCAATAATTGAAATTGGAATCGGCCTCAACAATCGGCCTCGACAATCGGAATCGGCCTCGATAATCAGAATCGGCCTCAAGGCGGGGTTCATAGATGGATGGTCGATGATGGTCCAAGCAATATCAATGGGGCACATTCGTTTGGGGTAACCCACTAGACGATGACGAAAATGGGCCTAACCAAGTCTAAAGGAAGGTCACAATGTGGACATTTAATCATCACTGCCCATTAATGTGGACATTCAACCAACACTGCTCCTAAAGAGTGGCCCACATAAGGCCAAAGTATAGTGGGCCATAGCCTCACACAAAGGTCTAATATACATCACAATGGGCCTCATACAAGGGCCACATACACAATAGGTGAACCCTGCACATGGGCCTCAGATACATAGCATGGGCCACAACCTATGGGCCTAATGCACATCATAATCGGCCTCATTAAATGGGCTACAAAACATCACAATGGCCGTGCCATGAGGGCCGGAAATACATCTCATTGAGCCTTACGAAATGGGCCGAAAATACATCACAATGGGCCATGTCATATGGGCCAAAAATATATCTCAATGGGTCACGACCCATGGGCCTCAGTACATCATAATGGGTCACAACCCATGGGCCTCAAATACATAACTTGTGGGCCCTACACATGGGTCTCATATGCATCAAATAGGCTACGTATCTAGGCCTCGAATGCATCAAAAGCGTCAGGAGTCATGGGCCTAATACATATCACAATGTGCCTTGCCCATAGGCCACGAATACATCACAATGGGCCTTGAATATCCATCATGATGGGCCTCATGGATGGGCCGCACCAATAGGCCCTAAGTGGACTTGGATTACACCAAAAATCATTTCATGGGGCACTTGGCCACTAATGATGATCAGCACTGTCCAAACATTATCCAGCACCTATCCAAACATTTTTCATGTGAATAAACACCATCCAAACATTGTCTATGTAAATCAACACCATCCAACCATTGTCCAGCACCGTCCAGCATAATCTGGACAGTGTGGATGAAATACATACATCATGGTAGTGTCCACCGTCCGGATCACTTGACGATGGGGATAAGACATGTATATCATAGCTGGCCCCATACGTGAGGTCTCCACTTAGGTGGACGGGTGAATAAAGAACATGTATTATGGTGGGTCCCACCGTTCAAGGTCTGGACGGTGTAAATACCACATGTACCTTGCGTGAGGCACACCAGCCAATCTATTAGTAGGTGGGTCCCACATGGGGCTCACCATATACATATATACCATATATATATATATATCACATATATATATATAATATAATATAATATAATATAATATTTAAAGGAGAGAGTCCAGCGTCTGGGCTGACGGAGTGGATTTAAACCACATGGGGTCCATGTGATGGACGGCAGGGATGTCAGGCACGTACATTAGGTGGGTCCCATCCCACACGTGCAGTACATGTGGGGTGGGCCCCACACAATCTGGAAACATGGCTGGACAGTGTGTATAAACACATGCATTAAGGTGGGGTCCGCGCCAAAAGACAGATGGACGGCAAGGGATATACAATACATTCACCAAGGTGGGTCCCACCCCCACACGTGCCACACGTGTGGGGTGGGCCAAGATGGTGGGATACAAAACATGCATTATAGTGGGGTCCATGAATCTTGCTGACATCCAGCAAGCTACTGGTATGAGACACACCAACCAATCCACTACCCACCGTCCATTGATTGGACGGTGCGGATACAAACATCTTAGTGGCCCCATATGCTGGAGGCAGCACGTTTCCAGGTGGGCCCCACCTCCAGTGACAACACGTGTCACCAAGGTGGGCCCTGCACGGATGGATGAAGTGGATTAAAACCCATGTGGATGGATGGTTTCAATATAACACATATATCATGTGGGACCCACAAAACTTACTGACGTAGTCGCCAGTTGGGTTCCCACCATTGGATGGTTTGGATGCAACACACACATCATGATGGGCTCCACAGTGATGCATGGCGTTGATATGTCACACGCCTCGGGTGGGCCGAACATCAAGAGGGAGAGGGAAGGAGAGAGAGGGACGATGGTGAGAGGGGAGGGACCCCGCCACTATGGGACCTCCTTATACATGCATACATTAAGATGGGTCCCACATATGTGGGCCCTCAAATCACAAAATCAACAAATAAAAGCACCCACCATCGATCTCCTCTTCCTTCTTCCACCAACATGTTCTAGAGCTCCAAAGGGTGGATTCCAACGGTTGAGATGGACTTTGGATGGTAGAGATGAGAGGTGGGAAGGTGGGCCACACCAAGCTTCTCCATGGAAGCCATGGACATTGGAGTTGCTTGGGAGATGGAATTTTGAAAATGAGAGAGAGATGAGAGAAAGAGAGAGGTGATGTAAGATGGTGATGGGTGAAAAGGTGAGTGATGGGAGTACCTGTGTAAGGGAGAGAGTTGACTTAGGGGATGGGTGGTTGTACTTGAGGATGGGTGTGAGTGATGGGATGTATACTTGACATTTGATGTGATGGATTCTCTCAGGATTGTAATGTGCGGTGTTTTCCTCGAACTAAATGCAAGCTCACATCTCTTGGCTCGGGTATCGCCTTGGCGCTCGAGACGCAGCTTTGGAACCGCAGTGACGGCGCGCTCGCAAGTATACAAGTTTCGAGTTGAGCTGACTCAGATATATGGGACACGACTCAGGATCACGCGTAAACGCCAATAGCAAATCGCAGGTCGCCGGAAAGATACTGGCTAGGATACGGGTCTTACAAAATGTGGGGTTCATAGTGATGTCTGTGATCCCATCTACTCCATTCATCTGTTTTGTTTGCCCAAAACAGGGTCCAATCCAACGAATGAGGCCGATCCAAGTCTTAAGTGGGCCATATCAGCTTGAAAATTTGCCTTTGAGTGCCAATTATCGTCGACCCATTGATAATCTGTGGTTCACTCATGAGATCAGGACCGTTCATCTAGCTAGTGGGCCAATCAGGTCCACAACCCATTTATGTAAGTATTAGCTTACATAAGAATATGTTTATATACATATATATTGCATTATTTTATATTTAAATATAATTACTAACATATTATATTTTTTATTAATAATTGCTTATTAATTAATAAAGTTTAATTGGTAATATTATATATATATATATATTTCCATAATTATCATTAAGAAAAGTATACTATAGTTAATTTATGTAGTATTCTTATACATTCATTATAATAATTTTAGTGAATAATGTCTTAGATTATATAATAAAATATATTTTTATATTTGCTTAGTATAACATATTAATAGTCATAGATAGGTATCTATTTACAATCATTACTATTTATAAAGTATTTTTGGTAATAATATATAGTTAAAAATGCAAATATTAGTCAATGTACATCAATTATATGATAATGTGTTAGCATACAATTTATTTTATATATAGTTTAAATAATATACAAAAATTTGAATAATCCAAGTAACATATGTATTACTACAAATAACTATAAAATTACTTTGTATTATAGTATATATATACAAGCACATCACATTTTAAATGAATTATTAGGGTATTAACTTAAGATAGGCTAGAGTGTGAATGTTCACCTAAATCGGGATTGTATTAATATTAAGTCAGGTTCTCATGGTAACACCCGAGTACAAAAAAGTATGGGGTGTTACACATGCACCAATAACTTAGCTAGCGTAAGACCCGTATCCTAGATTGTACCGTTCCGTAGGCTTCTGCGATCCTCTCGGTCGAATTCTGGTGACCCATGATCTGTAACCGGCACTTGCGCGTGATCCTAAGTCCTATCCCGTATTCCAGAGGCAGCTCAACCCGAGACTTATACCCTAGCGACTGCGCCGTCGCCGTGGTTCTGACGCCACATATTATGCGCTGAGGTGATACCCAGGCCAGGAGATGTGGACCCTCGTTCAGTTCGAGAAAATGCTGCGCATTGTAAAACCCAAGAGAAACATGTCAAATTAATCACCTCACATGTCAAGTACATATCCCATCCCCAATCAACCCTAAGTCATCTCTCTCTCTCTCTCTCTCTCTCTCTCTCTCCACCCATCCCTCTCTCTCTCATCTCTCTCATTCTCCCAAGCAACCCCAAGCACCCAACATCCATGGTTTTCTAAGGAGATGAGAAACTAGTGTGGCCCACTCCCTACCACCCAATCCCACCATCCTAAGATCATCTCAACCGTTAAAATCGTTCCCTTGGAGCTCTTGAGGCTATAGGTGGAAGAAGGAAGAGGAGATCAAAGGTGGGTGATTTTATTATTTGATTTTATGATTTGAGGGCCCACATATGGTGGGACCCATCTTGATGTATGTATTGTATAGAGGGGCCCATAGTGGCAGGGTCCCTCCGCTACTCCAATCTCCCTCTTTCTCCTTCCCTCTCTCTCTCTCTCTCTCTCTCTCTCTCTCTCTCTCTCTCTCTCTCTTGATGTGTGGATCCCACCCTGATCTGATGTGCACATGCAGTGCATCCACACCACCCTGATTCAAATCCCAGATGGGCCAGGACCTGCTGGAATGAACTGATGTCCAGGCCGTCCAGCAGGCCTAGACGCTGGTGCAATGTAAATACCAGCTTTATTTAAAGTAGGTGGGCCACACGTGTGGACCCACTTGATGTCTATATTTCATCCATGACCATCCATCATCCCTGGACGGTGGAGCCCACCTTGATGAATGCGTGTATATCCACCGTCCAGCGTTTCTAGACGATGGGACTCCCATGATGTACGTGTATTATCCATTGTCCATCTATGGGACCCACCTGATGTATGTGAGTTATCCACACCATCTAACATTTTTGGACAGTGGGACCCACCTTGATGAATTTATTATATATCCATCACCGTCCATCTAGTTTGAACATCCAGCAGCAGCAGCTACTGCTGGACCATTTGTAAAAAAATTAAAATTAATAATCAAAAAATAAAACAATTAATAAATAAATATCAGCTTTATTTAAAGCTAGTGGGTCCTACACATGTGTGGACCCACCTGCCAGTGGGGCCCCTCTGTGATGTGTGTCATCTGGACGGTGCTGTGCAGGCCCCTCCGTGATATATGTGTTATCTGCATTGTCCATCTGGACGGTGCTATGAGGGCCATTATGATGCATGTATTTTATGATCACCGTCCAGGACCCCCCCCCCCCTTCCCACACGTGATGTGTGGATTTGATCCACACCATCCATCAGGTGGACTCCACTGTGATGTATGGGTCTTACCTGCACCGTCCAGCAGGTCTGGACGGTGGGTACCCACCTTGAGGTATGTTTTATATCCTAGCCATCCATTTGATGGTTGGCCCAAAAGCCATTGTTGCCATGTAGATGGCAGTAAGTTCTGTGGGACCCACCCTGCACGTGTGGGGGTGGGGACCACCTTAATATTTGTGTTTTACCCTAACCGTCCACCTGTTTTGTCAGATGGGATCACCTCGATGTATTTATTTCATCCACACCATCTAGATTGTGTTGGACAGTGCTGGACAATGTTTGGACAGTACTGATTCACATGGACTGTGGGCCTCACTTGATGTAAATGTTGTATCCATTCCGTCCAGCCCCCGTGATATATATGTTGTATATTCACACCGTCCATTCATGTGGCCCCCCTTTAAGATATATTTGAGGCTTGTGTTTTATTTTATGTCATCCAGCGGCTATGGGGCCCATATGAAGTATGTATTTCATTCATACCGTCCAACAGCAATCCGATCGCTGTTCAATAGCAGTGATTAAACGCCCACCATTAAAATCCTCTGAGCCCCATTGTGATGATTATGGAGGGGCCCAACAACTAGCCCATTTTTCTGGGTGGCCCACATCTAGGAGGACCCACTGTGATGTGTGTTTTACCCAGGCCGACCATCCGTGGGCCGTCCCTTATAATGCCCAGCAGGCCCATGTAATGAGGGCCATGTGCAGGGCCATCTGTTGTGTATTTTAAGCCCACGTGATACGGCCTATTATGATGTATTTCTGGCCCATTTGATAAGGCCCAGTGAGATGTATTTTCGGCCCATATGTCGTGGCCCATTGTGACGTGTATTCGACCCATTTGATTCGGCCCATTCAACTTAGCCCATTTGATTCGGCTCATTTGACTTGGCCCATTTGATTTGGCCCATTCGACTTGGCCCATTTGATATGGCCCATTTGATACGGCCCATTTGATTCAGCCCATTCGACTTGGTTCATTTAATATAGCCTATCTGATGTATTTGGGGCCCATTTGGTGAGGCCTGATATGATGTACTTGGAGCTCATTTGATAAGGCCCAATGTGATATATGAGGCCCTTATAAGAGGCCCAACTTGTTATACTTGTGTGAGGCTGTGGGCCCATTATACGTTTGACCCTGTGTGCGTCATTCCTTGGGAACAATGTTGGTTAAAGGTCTACATTGATGGGCAATGATGGTTGAACGTCCACATTGTGACCTTCTCTTAGGCCTTGTTAGGCCCATTCTCATCATTCTCTAGTGGGTTAACTCAAACGAATGGGCCCCATTGATATTTCTTGGTCCATCGTCGGCCATCTATCTATGGACCCCGCCTTACGTTAAGGTTGATTATCGATTCTGATTATCGAGGCCGATTCCAATTGTCAAGGCTGATTATCGAGGCCGATTCCGATTATTGAGGCCGATTCCGATTGTCGAGGGTGATCATCTAGGCCGATTCCAATTATCAAGGCCGATTCTGATTATTGAGGTCAATTCCGATTGTCGAGGCCGATTCCGATTGTTGAGGCCGATCATCGAGGTCGATTCTGATTGTCGAGGTCGATTATGATTATTGTGGCTGATTCTGATTGTTGAGGCCGATTCCGATTATCGAGACCGATTCTGATTATCGAGGCCGATTCCGATTGTCGAGGCCGATTTCGATTGTTGAGGCCCATCATTGAGGCCGATTCTGATTATCGAGGTTGATTTCAATTGTCAAGGCCGATTCTGATTGTTGAGGCCGATCATTGAGGCCGATTCTAATTATCGAGGCCGATTCCGATGTCGAGGCCGATTTTGATTATCGAGTCCGAATCTGATTATCGAGGCCAATTCTGATTGTCGGGGCTGATTCTAATTATCGAGGCCAATTTTGATTATCAAGGCTAATTCTAATTATCGAGGCCGATTCTGATTGTATATGCTGATTCTGATTGTTGATTCCGACTGTCGAGGCCGAATATCGAGGCTAATTGTCGAGGCCTAATGTGATGTATATACGGCCCATATTTAAGGCCCATTGTGATGTGTATTTAGCCCGTGTTTAAGGCCTAACGTAATGTATATGAGGCCTATGTGATGAGGCCCATTATGGTGCATTTGAGGGTCAGGTGATGGAGCCTGTTGTGATGTATATTAGGCACATATGAGAGGCCCATCGTGATGTGTATTAAGCTCTTGAGTGAGGCACATGGTGTTGTATATTAGGCCCTTATGTGAGGTCATGGGTCCACTATATGTTAGGCGCTATGTGGGTCATTCCTTGGGGGCAATGTTGGTTAAATGTCCACATTGTCGAGGTCGATTGTTGATGCAGCTTATTGATATCAATTATGAGTATGTGACAGTATAGCATCATGATACATGCCCATACGCATCATCTGCATGTTTATTATGAGATGTGATTGACCATTGTATATGTCGTAGTACAGATAGTTTATGGGACTCCCTGATAGGTGTAGTTATCCCACATGAGCGCAGGATTGATGCATGATTGGACTACATGACTCATGCATCTTGGATTATGTAATTGTGATTACTGTACGCCCTAGCAACATCAGGGCTGTGACTTCCACAGGCATGTCGTGGATGACCAGATGGGACATTGAAAATGTTTGGGTTCGAGCATCTGGGCACTTTGAATGTCTGTGGGTGAAAGTCCCTAAACCTCTGAGGCCAGGAGACACCCCAACGTCAAGACCGAGAGGATACATGAGCGCCCGAGTACCAAATACTAGGAGGCCGCATCTCCCACTGTGTCGTGGTCGGTTGGGAGGGGGTGTGGCCTTATCCACCTGAGGGAGTAGGCATAACTAGGCTGAGTCTGACCAACTCCTAAATGGGTCCGTTATCGATGAGTCGGATAGGCATTGGTATACTACTGGCAAGCGGGTAGTGAGGACTTTTCCACTCGCTGGACTGCGCAGCCTGTTGGGGTGATAGCCAGCTTGGAGTGTACTAGACTCCGGTGATAATCCCAAAGATGTACAGTACTGATACGTGGACTTATTGAGCAGGAGTTGCATATTCATCATTCATTCATTCACTATCCACTCAGGCTGGTGGTGCGCAACTAATTGTTGTGTACCTTCGCAGTGGCAAGGATTTCGGTTAGGGCGCACGACTAACCTGAGATCAGGAGTTTACTACATTGAGTCTGGCTATCCAAATTTAGGTATGGGACTGGTTTGGATAGAAGTCCATTGTGATGGACCCCATAGTCTACAATACTACGTATTATCATCCCGACTTCACTCTAGCTTGGTCATTTCATTCGCACTGCATATTGCATTGCATCCGCAGCATTTATCATTTTGGGTTGCCAGGTTTCTGCATTGATATGGCCGTTAGCATTCATGCCTTGTATCGCATAGCCTTGGTACGGCTGATGGCACTTATGGACTTACCAGTATATTTCCACTTACTGTGATATCGTATGATTCATGATCTTGTCAGTACTTTTGTTTATTTTGATATTGTATGATTTATGGCATTATATTGCATACTTGGAACTTACCTTGTGCACACACTTTCACCACCCTCTAAGCTTTCTATAAGCTTATGCACGATAGATGCATGTAGGTGGTGTTAGGTCGCAGCAGCGTTGAGCATGGAGTGTGCAGCAGACTTTTGGAGCTTTGATTTTTGACATATGTATTTCCCTTTCAACATTGTATTCAATATTTATATTAGTGGATATGTGCTGATGATGTTGCCTTTGTGAATTGGGTAAACCTATGGTTATGCTTCTTACGAGATAAATGTACATTGGAAAATTCTCCTTGTAGGATCCCAGGATCGGAATCTGACGTATGCGCGCTGGGAACCGAGAATGAGGTACTACGGAGGCCGTCGACACCAAATTTGGCAATCGGGAATTTTGTGAGTCCAGTTTCCGAGTTTGGGGCGTGACAGCTAGTCACAACATTTGATGTTTGAGGCGGGTCGGCCAGTTGATAGTTGCATGCAATCACTTATAATGGAGAATGATTGTATTTAAATTTCATGCCATGCTCCTCAGCCACAATGTCCACACGTGTTGTCCTATTAATGTGTTGCATTGTCTCGATGACTAACGGGATGAATTTATCCGAATGCTCGAACTGATAACCCAGGAACTCTCTGACGTCATCGTCGTCTTCGATTTTGGTTGAAGGCATTGATTCGTTAGTGCAAGGATTCAATACTTTCATCATAATATCACAATCTACTAGTCTACTCTTAATAATCCTGTAAATTTTATATCGAAGCTCCTCGTATGTAGTCTCGACACATAGCGTAATTTATTTTGAAGTTCCACCCATGTACGAGTATCGCTTGTTTTCAAATTCTAACTCCCTGCCAAAAGAGCACATGATTCTTATCTGAAAACCAATACAATGACACATTATCAGTGAATTGTATGTAACAACCTGGATTTTTTCCAACCTGGAATTAGACGTCCTTAGGCAATGGGTCGCTCCTGACACCTTATTAACCTATCAGAACTCAATTCCAAAGTCTAAAACCTCTTTTGAACCCATTTCCTTCACAAATCCCACCCTTCACCACCTTGATCTTTCAATTTTTCCTAAGTACTTTCACCCTAGACACTATCTTAAACTAGTTAAGTAGTACAACTTGGATCTAAGTACCACCTCATACGGAAATCACTTAAGATTAAATCCTTTAGAAATTTGACAAAGTTAACTAAGTGCTAAACTAGATTAGCCATGAAATCCATTTGAATCGCTTTAAATACGATCTGAAAGACCCAAAACTTGTAGAATCATTGACGCCAGGTTACCCTAAAATCTAGGATCAAACTCATTACCCGACTGCTCTCGGGAGCACATTGAAACTCCGTATTAGGTCTGGACCGCACGTCGGAAGTCCGAATAACACGAAGTTAAGGAATTAGGACCGCCTCGCTGGGCTTGACAACCATCTCGAAAATCAGACCCAGACAGTGTCCCATGGCTGTTCGCTTGAGTCCGGAGCGAGAGAGTGTGAAAACACTTATTTTCTTTACAAAATAAATATCTCAAATAGTAATCTGAGACGACTGTCAGAATCTGACCCAAATACACCCTCGGATCAGGAAAAATTTCATAAACATATCCATGTACTTAGAATTGCGGATCAAGATCCGCTGACCGTTGAACTGAAACTGGTCCGCCACGCGCGATCTGAAAATCCGACTGAAACGAAAACTTAACTAAACCTAGATCCTGTGTTCGTGAGCTTAAGTCCGACCTTTGGCTCAAGGGGGCCGCCAGAAGTCCTCCGTTGAGCTGAAACAGGTCCGCTTTGGTTATAACCCAAGTATACCTTGACCTTAAGTCTATTTTAGAGACTTTTTAGGCTATATAAGGACCTTGGAACCCTCTCTCTCACAGTCATACGAATTTGAGATTTGAGAGAGAGAAAAGAGAGAGAAAGTGTGGGAGATGTGAGAGAGTCTCCCTGCCCTTCTTCCCTGCTACTATCCATGCTCCACCATTCCGTTCTAATCGCTTTCCCGGTAATTCTAGCTTCATTTCTAGGTAAGAAACCCTAACCCTAATCTGATTTGGGGTGTTAGTAGTTGTAGGTTATGAAATAGCTAACCTATTTCATTCTATAGGTTACCAAATTGCCGAATACGAAAGCTTGACAAACCTATCATATTCGTTACGATTCTACGACTAAAGGTGAGAACTTTAGGTGTATAGGTTACGGTTTTCAACGCTTTCAATGTCAGATAATGATATATTCATGATCTGCATGCAATTGCACATGTACAAAGTGCTTTCCGTTTTCTGTTTCAATTAAAGATGTAGATTATGGAATTTTACATATTCTAGGTATTCGTAGAAAATACCGTATACGTATATTTTTTGGAAATGTGTTTGACATGATTATTTGTTGTATGAATATACGATATATGGATAAAATACTTATTTGGCGAAAGGATTTGCCTAAATACATGTTTTACTAATATACACTATGTATGTAGAAATACTGTATTGTAGAAAGTACCGTATACATATATATTTTAGAGATGTGTTTGCCATGATTATTTGTGGTATAAATATATTATGTATGCGTAAAATACTTGCTTGGCGAATGGACTCGCCCTAATACAGGTTTGCTAACATACACTAAGTATGTTGAAAAAGTGTATTTTAAGTGTTTGTGAAAATGCTTGTGTGAGTAAGTGCTTGGATGTTGATGCCTTAGGAGGGTGTTGAGATAGGATTCTCAACCACCTTAGAGACATGTATGATTTTCTCCCTGAGGTTGTTTACTTAAATCGCTTACTTGTGCAATATATGTGTTTGTATTCCTATTTAAGTAGTGTTTATAACGTGCTTTATAACATGCTTATTGACATGCTTACTAACATGCTTGAATTACTTTGTTTATTATGCTTTGCTTCACATGCTATGAATAAGGATTGATTGAGTTTGGGACTATGTCTATAGTCCAGACAATCGGTACCAGACTTGAGATCGTGGTTGAGATTCTTGTCACCACGTAAGATATGTTTGACGAACCCGAGTTGTATGTCAGTTGGCGACAGTGGTTAGGCCACGCGAAGTGCTTATGCACTTCATGTCGTCCAATTGATTGTGCGCTCGAGCTAGTCAGGCTCGTCAAGTAACCCGATGTGTCTAATGTATGTTTACCATGTTTGGTCACTACTGCTTGAACCTAGGGTACCAAACTTACTAGTGGAATCCCGTTAACCATGGTACCTCGATCCACTAAGACTCATGAGCCGGGCATGGTGGTATAGGATACCGTGGTCGAGCTGTCGGCCTACGCTGGGGCTACGTGCCTCCCCGTAGTGACTAGTAAGCAACCAAACTCGTGAGCCGATTATGGTGGTATGGGACACTATATTCGAGCTGTCGGCCTACACTATTTGATGGGTGATGGGGGAGTGGTACAATGATTCCGTGTAACAGCCCTGGCAGCCCTGATCGTATCCGGTGTAGTGACCTCAAGCATACTCTAAATCTACGGTGAGGCGACGAGCCTTCCCGTAGTAACAGAGTATAAGTTAGGCCTGTATTGATAAGGTGATGGGGGAGTGGTGCAACGATTCCGCGTAACAGCCCTTGCAGTGACCTAGAAACACACCATCGTATGAGATTATCTAGGACTGACGACCCTAGAATGGATCATGATTGGGAATGATACAAGGAAGGTACCTTAGTTTCCCAATCCTGCTGTTTGAAATGGACTAATAACAACTCGGTAATCATGCTCAGCATGCATTGCATGTGCCTGGAAGATGTGGAGCACTGAGGGATGAAAGCATGCCGCGAACGAAGATGGTGTCGCATGAGGGAGTATGTCAGTGAGGGCATCCATCATAACTGCATCCATACTTACATTAATAAGAGTAGTTAGGAGTGTTTGATTTTACTGCTTTATCATTACTGCTTGACTGTATTGGTAACATGTTAACCTATGCTTTATTGTTCCACTGAGTTAGCTACTCACTCCCATGTTACGGGACGGTGTTGTACACACCAACCAGATTTGTTGAGTTTCAAGTGATGGCGATGCTTATAAAGCAGAGCCGAACTACTACTATGATGATGAGGAGGAGTTCTCCTATCTGTATCTCTCTGGCAGGTCTATGAAGACCTGGTATTGTATTGACGAGGCTATGACACTTGGGATAGAAAACATTACACTTCCTCACATTTGGTATATTTTAGAATTGTACTTGTAATTATTTAACCTGGTAACATTATCACACTCTGGAGACTCACCATAGTTTATATATGTTATTTATCTATCACAGTCTTCCGCTTGCAATTTAACTGTCTCGAGTATGATATCTTTGTTTTGGCTTAATCTCACTCATGTTCAATACACTACTACAGACAACATTCAATCATCATTCATTTTGTTGCATAAGTGATGCATTAGAACTCGGGAGTTGAGTTTATGCTCGACCCCCGATTTTTAGGGCGTTACATTGTAAAACAATGGAAGCTTGTCATAAGACAAAACTCGATTAAATAATGAAGGACCGATAACTCACTTTCTATTATAGATGAGGATGATAAAAAGCTTAAGGAAATAAAGAGTAAGCTACGGGTTTAAATTTCAAATAAACAACCAGAGCTTATACGAATTAGGCCTTCAATGATACGAATGATTTCATGTTGTGCTAGTTTAATTTTGTGGTGCTATCTATCATGACATTAAGCGAGGTAAGCATGGAACTTGATCAATGCAAACTAGAAATTGATCAAGGGAAGTATGAAATTTTAGTGGGGCAAAGTAGAAACTGAGCAAGGGAAGCATTAACATTGTTCAGGCAAACTAGAAAATTGAGCGGGCAAACTAGAAATTGAGTGGGGCAAATTGAAAATTGAGTAGGACAAACTAAAAATTCAGCGGGGGAAACATAAAATTCAGCGGGGGGAAACTATAAATTCAACGAGGCAAACATGAAATTGAGCGGGAAAACATGAAATTGAGCGGGGTAAACATGAAATTTAGCAGGGCAAATCATGAAATTGAATGGGGGTAACATGAAATTGAGCGGGGCAAACATGAAATTGAGCGAGGCAAACATGAAATTGAGAGGGGCAAATCATGAAATTCAGTAGAGGAAACATGAAATTCAGCATGAGAAACATAAAATTCAACGGGGCAAACATGAAAATTGAGCAGGGCAAACTAGAAATTGAGTGGGGCAAAGTAGAAAATTCAGCGGGGTAAACCGAATAATCAGAGGGGCAAATTAGAAATTGAACGAGGCAAATTAAAAAATGACCGGGGCAAACTATAAATTCAGCTATGCAATTAAACATTAAATCGAACAAGCATAACATGATATTGAGCTGTGCGAACTGAAAATTGAGCGAGCATAGCATGATATTGAGCTGGGCAAACATTAAATCGAGTGAGCATAACATGATATTGAGCTGTGCAAACTGGAAATTGAGCGAGCATAACATGATATTGAGTTAGGCAAATATTAAATCGAGCGAGTATAACATGATGTTGAACTGGGCGAGCTGAAAATTGAGCAAGTATAGCATGATATTGAGCTGGGCAAACATTAAATCGAGCAAGCGTGACATGATATTGAGTTGGGCAAACATTAAATTGAGCGATCCTTGCATGAAATTTATCCAGGCAAACATCAAATTGACCTTATCTACCATGAAATTAAGCTAGGCGAACATTAAATTGAGTGATCCTAGCATGAAATTGAACAGGGTAAACATGAAACTGCGCGAGCCTAGCATGAAATTAAGTGAGCCTTAACATGGAATTGAGTGAGCTTCAAATGGAATTGAGCGAGTTTCACATGGATTTGACCGATCAAGGCATAAAATTAACTAAGCCGAACGCATGAAATTGACTAAGCCTAACACATGCGCATCAACTTGCATTAAATTGACCTTAGCCAGCATTAAATAACTCCCTCTTGAAATTCACCAATCCTAACATAGAATTAACCGATTTCGCATGCAATGCAATTGTACGACCCTAGCGTTTTTTTTAAGATCTGTACCTCCGACTACCTAGTACCGGTCAAATGCAAGTTGAAGAGAAGTGCTTTGGAGTGAGGGAATAGTTAGAACCTTTTCAAGGATTGCAGATGCAACCAATTTGTGGGATTTCACGTAACCCTAGCTAAGATGGAAAATGGCAAATGTAGAATGATGATATGTAGATAATTAACGGAGATTCCAGTAAGGAAAATGAGAAGAAAAACCTCCGTGGGTGGGTTTTTCGTGGCAAAGGAGTGAAAGGCAGTTATTTCGAAAATGAAGCACATGATTTATGCGCTAAGGGCAATGAAAGCAATGCAGTGAAAAGGAGGGGTATTTTCATCCTCAATTTGGGTGTCCATATGTGCAAGTCTAAGTTGGTAAGTTAAGTTTCATTTGTTTCATAAAAACCACTGGATAAAAGGTGGGGTCTACAGTGGTAAATCTCTGTTTAATCCCTCTCTCCGTTATAAATGCTCTCTCCCTGTATTACTGGAAACGGAAGCCCAGTGCATCTGGCTACAACGGGAAGCTAGGTGGAGCCCATCCCAATGTTTTTGTAAATCTATTCCGCGCTCATCGGTTTTTCTACATCATGTTAAGACATGGACCCAACAATAATATAGATCCGAAACTCGATTGGGCCACACGACGAGAAAATGTGAGGATTGAATTTCCACCGTTGAAACATTCACGCGGCCACAAAAGTTTTGGCGCATGCTAATTTTTATTATTATATAATTTCAGTCCATCCTGGTAGGGATGACATCATGAATGATATGGATGGCAATTATACATGGACTCATTTAGGTTTCAACAGTAGGAATTCCCTACCTACTTTTTTTTTCAGTCGTGCAGCCCACATGAGTTTTGCATGTCTCATTTTTAAGCCCATATTCTAAGATGATCTCGTGCAGCCCACATGAGTTTTGTATCTATCTCATTTTGGGCCCATGTTGTAAGATGATATGAAAAAATAGATGAACGGGATAAAGTTATCACAAACGTGTGCCCCACCTATCTTCCCATCGAAGGAAGTTCCTCGGGACGGCTTTGGACGTGTACATTAGAAACGGACGCCTCTGTCGCTGCCCAAGAACTCCGATTAGGTACTAATCCCGCCAAGCAAGGGCTTTGAGTGTCCGTTGTGATCTATGAGTTTCATTCACACTGTTCATCTGTTTTTCTTATATTATTTTAGCATAAATTTCTAAAAACCAAGCAAATCTAAGGCTCAAGTCGATCACACCAGTGGAAGCGGCGGTGATAATGACACTTGCCGTTGAAAACCTTGTAGGGCACACGCACTATCATTTTTATCTTCTTGATTTTGGGTTCATGGCCTAAAGTACCTGGGAAAATGGATGGACGGCGTGGATATACAATATATGCATCAAGGTCGGCCCCTCGGTCAGGGCGCATCACATTGGGTGAGGCCGGCCTCACCTAATCGACTCCCGAAGCATTGTAAAGCGTCGCTGCTGCTCTGCACTCCAGTTGCACAGCGGAATAAATTAGGTTGACGTGGTAAAATTTGTACGTCCCAATGATGTGTGTTATATTCACACCGTTCATCCATTTTTCCAGATAATTTTATAGTATAATCCCAATAGTATAATCCCAAAAAATAAGGCACACTTAAAGCTCAAGTGGGCCACACCATAAAAATTAGTGTGGATTGAGAGCTTGTAATTGAAAACCTCTTAGGTGCATAGAAATTTTGAATTAAGCTTATATTTTTGTTTTCCCTTTCATCCAGGTCCATGTGACCTTATGAACAGGTTGGATTGAAAATAAACATCATTGTGGGCCCTAAGAATGTTTCAATGATTGACGTTCAATATCCATTATTTCCTGTGGTGTGGTCCACTTGAGATTTGAATCTTCCTCATTTTTGAGAAGTTGCACTAAAATGACATGTAAAAACTGACTGACGGCCTAGATATACAGAACATATATCATGGTGGGCCATATCGCTAGAGAAACACTCACCGCCTTGATGCTTGCCTAACACCTAATCCACTTATTACTGTTCTCGAGAGAAATTAGCAATTTTATGGAAACCAGCAATGGTTTGATGTACGTTCACCTTTCATTTTTTGAAAAGGCCCACCATGATACGTTCAAGAGATCCACTGGGATCATTAGATGTATAATGTCATGTTGGGCTCGGAGCAAAAAAAACAAAATCAAGCTATCAATGATTTAAGCGGGGCATAAACAGTACGGAGAGACGTCCAATCTTGATTTATACAAAGCCCACCGTAAAATCTACTCCAACCATTAGCTGCATGGGGTCTAACATGCAGTGACTCACCTAATGATTGGGTGGATTTCACATTAATGCTACAATGGGGCCCACCCAAACAAACAACTTTTCATGGATCATATGAAAAGATTTATTAACATTAACTGCTTATTAAAAGACAGCTAGTTGGACCAATTTTAATTGTCCAACTAGTTGTGCGTGAGCATTTCTCATATATATAAAATCATATGCCATATACTTACTAGCAAAAACCCAAAGTCCTCTCTCACATGTGGTCAAGATGCGGACGGTAGGATACAATTGAGTAACATCTCCAGGTCATCATATTCCTCTAATTTTTAATTTTTATTTTCTATAAATGACTTAAAAAATTTATTAAATAAAAAAGAGTAAAAGAAATTGACATACAATCCATTGATACAATGAATAAGATCCCCCTCTATACAAAGGACTTCTCTATGGACTCTTTCATTATTGAGTGAGTCTGTGTATGGAGTGACAGTGCCCTTTCTCATATCATTTACCACAAAACCAAACCATATATTCCTGTGTGATTTGTGGGTTATATTACTAACCACAGTAAGGCCCATCAGATGAAGGGAATGATTCCACCAATGGTATGTATCATCTTCCTTTGTGATAAAGAAGACAGGAAGCAAAGCAGCAAGCACCACTCATTTCTCAACACAACTACACTGCTATCGACAAAATATTGTATAAACCAGGTTTCTTCCAATTTTACAATGCTGCTTTGCCAATTACTACCATTTTCAATGCTTCACTAACGCCGCAATGTCCATCCCCGGTCAGCAAGCGCTTCACGTACCCGAGCAGCTCCTTCAGCTGCATCGTTGAGTGGGGGATAACTCCAGCTCTCCAACATCTGCAAATCAGATGAAAAATGGAAATGCAACATTATGCAAATTTGTGTTCTTTCCGTTTATTTGTTTTGTTGAACATGTCAGATGAGCGTTCACATGTGAGGATGCCACTGATCAGGTTTCTGATTTATGATGCCAGAATTGAAGTTTAAGATTTTTTATGGTGAGAAGATTTGTCATTGAATATCAAGTTTTAGATTAACATTTGCATGTTTAATTCCTTAGTGCCCATATATTCTCTAGGTGCTCGAGGAGGTTGGGTCTATCACCCATTTTGCACCAAGCGCTCTGATCACCTTGCAATCGGATCATTCCTTTTCTTTATACGCCATTTTGGATCCTGGCATCGCCAATCATGATTCACCACTCAACATATTTGCTTCAGATCTAATGTTAGGGACCCCTAGGGATTGGCTAATCTCAGGATTGAAATCACCAAAAGTGCATTTGATAGCTCCCAGCAGCTTTAAGTTTCCAGGGGTTGGCCAATTGGTTTACGGTCACTTAAATGCAGAATGCAGCCGTCTGCACTTTTAGACAAGGGGATACTAGATTCGCTGTGGTGGGGGAAATCAAAACAGTGGGTGTCATTGGATGCAGATGGTTTAGCGCGCGCGCGAGCGTGGGGGGGATTTCAACGTCATGAGATTTACATTTGAGAAGTCTAATGGGGTTAAGATTATTCGCAGTACGAGGAGATCTTCAAAATGGTTCATCAAGAATGAAATGGTTGATTAGCCTTTGGGTGAGGTGAAGTTCACGTGGTCTAATGGGCTACGAAGTCAAAATTGGACCATCATTGGGACATCCAGACCAATGGTCTGATCACAGAACCATAGGCTCCCACTCGTTTACACTAACATCCCTTTGCCATATCCAAAAAGGGTAGAATGGAAAATACAGATATACCAATATAGCATATGTCAGCTTGGGTATTTGATAGGCCAGTGAGAGTGAGTTGATTCCAGTTGAAGGCTATAAAAAGGGCAAGGCCCAAAGGGACGTTGGTGGAGGTAGTAAAGTAAGAAAAGAATTGATGACCCATGATTAGATTGAGGATATATGGTCCTTGATAAAGTGGAATGGCAGAACAGGATTTGTGTAGCCCAAACCTGAAGTTGTGATAAGGTTTGATTTTGGATACCCAAAAGGTACCCTCTTAATAGATGTTAAAATTTGGAACCCTATATTTAACTAGTTTAAACAAGTGGACTTGCTCCAAATTTTAACATCTATTAAGAGGCAATGTTTGGATCTAGATATATTTACAACAGGCCCTAGTCTGACATCAATTACACTTGGCCCCAATAACATCCAATTGGATGACCACACTGGGCCGTTTTACCATTACCATCCATTTTGCAAGCCCTTGGTATGGTTTTGTGATTATCTGGTCACAGGAGTTTTTGCGTCATGTGAGATCTATGTTGTTCCTAACCTATCCAGTGGTCCTTGTTGATCACAGGTGGACCCTCTTAGGAGTTAGGTGCCACATAAATTCGCACAATAATAACGTACAAAGAATTTGTAGTGGATCATGGCTCTTAAAAGATTATGATGAAAGTAAGAGTCGAACATACAAGCAGGAAGACCAATTGAGGGGATATGATTAGATTATGAGATATCAACTAGATTCAACTTAAGCTGGGTTGAATTGCATCGTCCAGTCTGGCTTTCAAACCTTTGATCCAAAGCAGGTACGCTATTTTCCCAAGGCATTCTGGTTATTCTTGAAAAGCCAGGAACCAAACATAGCTGAATTGTTTTGTTAAGCATGAAAATCTGTATTATTTTGAAGACACTCATTGGTTATTTGGTGACTGTTTGAAGTATGAACAGCATTTCCTGTAAGTACAATAGTTGTGTTTGGGTACTCACATCCTCTTTGCCCGTGAGTGGCCGAACAACACCTCGCTCCCGTAGAGCCTTGTGGAATGCTGAGAATTTCCATGTACACCGTTCAGCTCCAATTACATAGACAGGCTTCCTGCAAGATCATAATATATTATACATGGGACACGTTAACAAAATAAACTTGAGAGAAGATGGGTGTTTCCTCGTGAATCACAAAGGCCCCTTCAAACATACCCAGTGCTGCAAGCCTCACTCAACATGCTAACTGAATCTGCAGTGATGACAAAAGCATCTGCCCACGCTAGATGCCCCATGTGTGGATTTGGATCTGAATTGATCATGTGAAATGCCTGTTAGCCCAATATCCATATTGCAGTAGTAATGTTCGTTCCTTCATTCCCTTACAAAGCAGAGCAACTGAAATTACCTTCACCATTCCAAATATAGAACTTTGGATGGTTGCCAAATTCTTTCAGTATTATATTGGATACCTGTTGATTACAGAAACCAAAAACAATTTCCCATTGGGCATGTTGCAAGAGATAGAATCAGACTTACAGATGGGAAGTTGATATGAAACAATGCTCAGTACAGAAGTACCTTCTGAGGAGTCCTCCTAGAGAAAGATATCCTTATGCTTCCGCAGCTAGCTAGAACATTATGTAGAGAACCTGCTAACTGTTTGGCTAGGTCTATTCCATAACGACAGTGGCCTATCATAACAATTTTGAAAGAGTCTTAGATAACCACAAATATGCAAAGCCTAGTGCCACTGTTTCCTAGCATGCGTGCAAGTGGATGGACTACAGAAAGGTGAAAGTAAAATCACCTCTCTTCAGCAAATAATTTCAAACATTTGTACGTTATCATACTCAGAAGTCAGAATCAACAAATAGATTGAAAATGGGATAGATTGATGAACATAGCGGTGATAAATAATAGATGGATTGTGGTTATGCATGACTAGGAAAAGCGGTGTTGCATGTAGTTTTTATAGTGTGTGCTCCACACCATTTTCACTCTTACACACGACACATGACAACATGGCACTAGAACAGGACATCTACCTGATTAAGGTGAATCTCAAGTGTGGATGATCTGGTGCAGAAATCAGGCTGTTCCACTCATCAGGCAGCTCACCCATATATGAAAACAATGGACAGTTTGCAAAACTTGCCAGCCCTCTACATTCAATTAGACATTTGTGATGCCTGATGATTGGACTTGCCTGATTCTTTACCAGATAATATTCATGGTCTGGCTCATAATATTCACATATTAAATGTCCCTCAAACATTCCATGTTTGCATGCGCACCACCACATGTAAAGGGCATGTTGTCCAACATACATTTCATCTTGGCACGTGCACCACATGCAAGGGGCATGCGTAGAGTGGCATGTGTAAGGTTAGGAAACCTCTGCAAAAGGATTGCTTTTTCATCAAGTCGCTGCATTAGCATCATACGAAATGCACAAAAATTGACATAAATACCCTTCTAAATATGCAACTGCCTCTTAAAATCCTCATATCAGTGGTCCAAAGAGTTTATGATTAATTGTGGGGGAACTTTTCTTGCCCTGGCCACTGCCAATATTATTACATTAGATAATGGATTTTATATATTATAATAATATAGATATATTTGGAATCATATTCACAGCAATGAGAATATGTTTAAATCCATTTTGATCTGTATTTTCCTAAACGATGCCTTCATTACCTGCATAACTGAATGCAAGGTGTGAACTGCATCTCTGATTGATGGCCTGTTAGTCATAAGCGGTGCCCCACATATTAGGACAAAAAAATGACCAGAAGGGTGGGTGGGCGCCTTGTCTCATGTGAGAGAAAATTTCTCAGTTTCTCCACATATCTACTTCAGTTCTGGCATTACACTCAATACACATCGTTTTTTTCTAGAAATAGATCACTTCATTCTAGTGTTTAGAGAACTTTCAGCAGTTCCATGTGATGCAGGACAAGGTATCTCCACTGTGAGGGTTCAAACAGATACTAGGGGAAAAAAATTGTTCCATAAACAGAAGTTGCAATTGATTACTCCATCACACCCTCAATACGAAAAAGACTTTCAACTCCTAATAAACTAGGACTCTGAGGTAAACAAATTCTAAATAGAAAACAGACTGATTGAAAAGGTTCTCTTTTTCTCGAGACAACCTTGTCCCAAAGCTTCTATCTTATTCTGTTTTCATTCTCCACCATCTAAATAATTACATGGTATTGGAGCGCTAACAGATGGCACGTTGGAAGCATGGATATGAAAATCGGTTTTGTATCGGCCAATACACCCGTATCATATCGGTATTGGCTTGATACGATATGTGATATGGGTTTGTATCGGTCCGATACAAAAAATCAACAGTGTATTGGGGCATATTGGCCGATACGCCTTGTATCGGTACCGATATTTGGTACCCATATCGGTCAAACCGATACAGGACATCACTTCACATACACATTTGCGTATGTATTAGAGGAGGAGGCAGGCCGCATTGATTTCTTTGTGACTAGGCGAATACTCATGATCCGGTTGAAGACCCCATGTGTATGAGCGAGCATCGGGAAGACCCCAAGCTGGGAAGATGTTAAGAAAGATGGCACGTGGCGCATGTGTGTGAAGCTTTCATGGCTTCGCAACTTTTTATAAGCAGTTCATCAGAGGATTTAGCTCCATCATGACTCCCATCACTGATTGCATCAAGAAAGGAGAGTTTGTATGAACTAAAATTGCCTCTAAAGCATTTAAGGAGATTGAGGGCAAGATGAGCGAAGCCCCCGCCATGCGCCTTCCAGACTTTTCTAAAGTCTTTGAGGTTACATGTGATGCACTGGGGTAGGTATAGGTGGAGTGCTCAGTCAGGAAAGGCACCTCATTGCTTATTTTAGTGAGAAGTTAAATGAGGCAAAGCAACAGTATTCCACCTATGACAAAGAGTTTTATGCGGTTGTCCAATCCTTGCACCATTGGCGGCATTATCTATTACCACAAGAATTTGTCTTAGTCTCTAACCATGAGACCTTACGTTACCTCGGTTCCCAGAAGAAACTAAACCCTAAGCATGATAAATGGGTCCAATTTTTTCAGGAATATTCTTTCATTCTTAAACATAAGGTTGGGGGCGAGAAAAAACCTGTTGATGCCCTTAGTCGTCATGTGGCGTTACTCCAAAGTATGAGAGTGGAAGTGACTGGGTTTGATCGGTTGTGAGAAGAGTATCCTACATGCCTAGACTTTGATGATTTGTATGTGTCACTATGAGATGGTCAGTCGACTAACAGTCGCGGGTTTGTCATCATGATGAGTTCCTATTTAAAGGTGACAGACTCTGCATTTCCCGTACCTCCTTCCGTGATTTCCTAGTTTGGGAACTTCATGTAGGAGGGGTAGCCAGTCATTTGGGGAGGGATAAGACCATTGCCCTTGTGGAGGATAGATTTTATTAGCCAAGTCTCAAGCGAGATGTAGCCAAGATAGTTGGGCAATGCAGGACTTGTCAACTGGCTAAGTAGAGAAAGCAAAATACATGATTGTATACGCTTTTGCCAGTACCTCATGCTTTGTGGCAAGACATTAGTATGAATTTTATGTTAGGCTTACTGAAAATTATCAAGAAACACAATTCCGTATTTGTGGTTGTGGACTGTTTTTCCAAAATGTACCATTTCATTCCGTGCTCGAAAATGTCAGATACCTCCAATGTGGCTAAGTTTTTCTTTGGAGAGGTAGTGCGTTTATGATGGTCTACCTAAGACTACAGTGATTGATCATGATGTACACTTTATGAGATAGTTTTGGAAAACACTGTAGCACATGATGGGGATAGGGCTTCAATTTTCATATGCCTAACACCCTTAAACAGACGGTCAGACTAAGGTTGTCAATAGGAGTCTTGGAAACTTGCTTAGATGCCTTGTGGGTGATCACGTCCGAACTTGGGATATTGTTTTGCCTATAGTCGAGTTAATATATAATAGTTCCATTAATAGGTCTATAAGAATGAGTCCATTTGAGGTTGTGCATGGCTACAAACCTAGGAAACCTATAGATCTCATACCTATGTTTGTGTCCCATAGGCCATCTGAGTCAGCACATGAGTTTGCATGTCATATACATGAGTTGCATAGTGAGATCAGGAAGCAAATTAACGCAAGTAATGAAAAATACAAAGCATTTGATGATTCTCATCCCAGGTTTCATGAATTCTGAGTAGGAGATTATGTCATGGTTCCCACATGGGGTCATAAAAAGCTACAAGCACATAATGCAAGACCATACAAAATATTGCAAAAACTGGGTCTTAATGCATAAACTATGACCTAGTCCCAAACCCGTGACCCCTACCTGACCAATCATCCCAACCTTTGCCACCCTTACCCTCCTTGCCTACTCGAAGTGAACAAGTTGAAGACATACTGGATGCACAAGCAGTTTCCACTCGCCATGGGGCATTTCAGAAATTCCAAGTCAAGTGGAAGCACAGGTCGATTTCAGATAGTACTTGGATTACAGAGGATGAGCTACAACATTTGGATTTAGACATCTTGGAGCGTTACGGGAGTTTAGTTCGCCAGAGGAGAACTCTTCTCAACCAAGGAGAGTTGATGAGGACATCACTTCACGCATGCTTTTGCGTACATATCAAAGGAGAGGCTACACCGATTTCTCTATGGCTAGGTGAGTACCCATGATCAAGTTGAAGACCCCATGTGCATGTGCGAGCATCGAGAAGACCGCATATTGGGAAGATGCACATGGGCTGCTTGGGTTGGACTGTTAAATTTGAGGGACGTGACGATTGGATCGTTGGATCGCATGGATCCCATGATCGGGCCATTGATTGTTTTCTGTCAAAATTTCTAGAATTTCCATAAATGTTTTTTTTTCTTCTTCTTAATATCATGAAATTTAAAGCCCCTATGTGTATTTCCAATCAGCTCTACGCCAAATCTGATCGGATTCTAGTGTATGACCGGCAAGTAGGTATTGCAAAGAGCACTCATAATATGATCTAAGTGCGAAACATCATATGAAATCTACTCCTCTCAACTTCAGCACTATTAGCCAGTCTCTTGGGCTTTAATTGAAATGAGGATGAAGGTCATCGCAATAATCACACAAATTTCTATGCCGACCACAATATGTGCAAACAAGTTTGTATGTCTCGATCACTATTCCACTTGAAAGACGGAGCCTATCCTTTTTCAGAAGGTCCACCATGTGAAGTATTGGACCCTGCTGCAAATGTAGATCTCTCGATACAACTGTGTTGCATACCCAAAGAGGCCCTACAATGAGCCTCCCCACTAACATGATTGTGGATGGCCTCCAAAGAAGGAAGAGGATTCTCTGCCCAAGACCAAATTGTGGCTAGGATCTCTCTAGACAACTGTGTTGCATACCCAAAGAGGCCCTACAATGAGCCTCCCCATTGACATGATTGCGGATGGCCTCCAAAGAAGGAAGAATATTCTTTGCCCAAGACCAAATTGCATGGGGGCTCAAAATTGTGGTGCACCCCACCTAGAAGCTCAAAAACTTTGTTGTTCCATTTGCTTCTTAAGCTCTTCAAGAGTAAAAGCAGTTGATTGACATTGATCAAGCTCTTCCTACATAGCAAAACAAATTTACCAATATCTATTTATAATGTGAAAGCTGGAAAATATTCCTCCATTAAAGACTCCCCTTGCTACATCCTCGTGATCTCTTGATGCAACCAGTAGACATAGGCAAGAATTCATCCTACTGAGTATATGTCTTGGCAACTTTATCACACACATCCATGGACGTTTCTAGAAGCATTAAACCACGACTGATACTGTGATGTAGGGCGTGACACATGGAGATTCCTAGCATGGTTGGACTAAAGAAGGTGAACAGTAAATTGGCTGTAACTTTTGATCAGAGTATTGTGTTACAGGGCGCACAACCTATTAATATTTACTGTAACGGGCCATCCAAGGTGAACCGACCCACAAAGTGGGTTGAGTTTGTCTGTTTCGTCAGAAAACACGCTCTTTCAGCTCAAAAACAAAATTTTAAGAAAAAATTACTATTTTTAGTAATTCTGATTTTTTAATATTTTCTTATTTTTAGAGTTTTAGATTTTTCTTCTTTTTTAGAAATAACTTGTAATCATGCTAGGACTCTTCTAGCAAAAGTTTATTTGGAATTTTTATTTTTAGAAATTAGGATTTAGAAGAGTTTTACTAGAATTAGGATTTTTTATTAAAGTTAGAATTTTACTATTTTTGGTAATTACGAATTTTAGGGAGTTTGATTTTGAAACTTCTTCCTAGGTTTGGTATCACTATTTAAAGGATTGTAAAATCATTTTTATTATCTATCAATCAATCAATTTTCGAATTTCTTAGAATTTATTTCTATTTTCTTATTTTCCTCATGGATTTGAGGAATCTCTATGAGGAGTCCAAAGAAGCTTCTTCGTGGATTCGGAGTATTTATTCCCTTGAGGAAGACGGTGATCGACCTCATCAAGTCCATCCCTGCATCATACTGGGGTCCAAGGAATGAAGAAGCCATGGCATAACCATCAGATTGTCACTTTCCCAATCATCATGGGATGGGTCATCTATGTCTAGCTCCTTGTTACCTGTGATGCATCCCATCTTCCTCTTGCTACCAATGAACATCTTGATTTGTACGTAAATCCAGTTTGACCATCAAATGTGTCACCCCAAGTTAGGTCCACAACCAAAAAAATCAGACACCATGATTTAGGTGGACCACACACTAGTGGAAAAAGTTGGGAGGGGGACACCCACTCATAATTTTGTACAAGGCCCACCATACCGTGTGTGTGAAATCCAATCATCCAGTAGGTGTGTCATCTAATCTTACGCTCAAGGCCCAAAAAATAAAGCCATATTATAATTCAAGTAGGCCTCGGTGAAATCAATGTTCGAAATATCGGTATTGTGTTACGTATTGCACCCTTGGGATATGGATACGTATCAATTATCACATGGGATATATCGGTTGTATCGTGTAATGTATAGGTGTTTTGGAAACATTGAGAAATTGGTCGAATTTTTCAATGAAAGTTTAGTGATTGTTAAAAAAGACATCAATACACACTTATAAATCAAAACATTACAAAAAACCAAGTGCACATAATAGGTTTTCTTTGCATGGGGTCCTAATCCATGCACTGTCTAACTGAATTGATGCAAGTATATTCATATATTTATAAATGCAAGAAGACGTGTGGAAACACATGCAAAACATTCAAAAGCAAAAGAAGAATCACTAGATCAAGTTACATGCAATGTTCGTGTTGTCGACGATTTGTCGATATTATCGCCGATAATATCGGTGTCGCTGCACTAGCGACACCGAAACCCCAAGTTTTCATTTCTCTACAGAATATCGGCGAAATTTTCGGCAAAAACCCATTTTTCGGCGATATCATCGATAAAAATGGGTTCTCGCCGAGAATATCGGCGTGGTGTGGCTGAAATAAAGAAAAAAAAAAACTTCAATTTCACGATTTTCGTACCCGATCGGAACTCAAAGAACAAAATCCCTTTAGCCTCGATCGACATCCCTGTTAGGTAAGAAAAACCTACAAATTTCCCCCTTTTTTCCGATTGGAATATCGATGTTGCAATTTCGGCGGAAAATACGAAATTTTGCCGGATTTCCCCTTGATTTGGGTCTGATTTAGGGTTTTGAAACCCTCGGTCAAAAACCCCTTGGCGAGAAATCCTCTCGCTCTGATATTTTTGTGTTAAAAAAAAAAAAAAAAAAAAACTTTGAGGAAGTGGTTGTGTACTGAGGGAAGCGGAATGGCTGGTGTACCTCACACCAGCTATGTAGCTGCTGTAGGTACGTGTCATGCGAAGACGAGCACTGACGCTCGAGTTGTACGAACGGTTCAAAGAGATCAAAGTTACATGGCCCCCACAGTGATGTATTTATTATATCTACACCGTTCATCTATTTTTAGATATCATTTTAGACCATTATACCAAAGATTAATCATATCCAAAGATCATCTGTACCACACCATAAATAGCAGCGTAGATAATGATTTTCACTGTTAAACAATTTTTAGAGCCCACCGTAACGTTTATTTCACATCCAATCTGTTCATAAGGTCACAAATACCTGAATGAAGGGGAAAAACAAATTTCTTGTTCCAAAACTTCTATGACCCCAGAAAGGGTTTCAATGGTAGACGTTCAATCCCCCACTGGTTTTTGCTGTGTGGTCCACTTGATAGTTAGATCTGTCTTATTTTTTGTCTCATGCCTTAAGACGATCTCACCAAATGGATGGACGGTTTGGATATAACACATATATCATGGTGGGCCCAAGGAGCATTAACCAGTAACCACCCTTTACTGCAGCGTCAGTACAATCTGCATCCCACGAATTGCCGAGGGAAAGAGGATTGGGTACAGCCCCGACAACACCTAGCTGTGGGGCCCACCGTAACGTATGATTTTTATCCACGCTGTCCATCCATTTTGAAAAATCATTTTACGTGATGAACCCAAAAATGGGATAGATGAATGCCCATGTGAACGACACCATAGGAAACAGTGGGCACTGACTGCCTAGTGCTGAAAACCTCTGGGGGCCACAAAAGTTTTGGATCAAGGTCATGTGTATGCTTTTCTCACGGTGTGGCCCACCTGAGATTTGGATCTATTTCATTATTGGGCCGTGCACTCAAATGAGTTGGCAAAAAGGATGGACCATGTAGATATACAACGCATACATTGAGGTGGGCCCATGGTCAGGCTCCCACCCACATCCCAATCTTTGAAAAACTTGCTAGGGTCTACTGTATCGTTTTGTCGACCCTTCAAACCGCCAATAAGGTGTCATAAACTCGGAGGAACCCTTAAAAAAAAAAAAAACAAAAACAAAAAACAAAAACAAAAAAAAAAAAAAACAAAAACAAAAACAAATTTTAGTTTGAACCAAAACTTATGTGGCCCACCATAAGTTTTCAACGGTCAATCACCACTGTTTCCTATGGTATGGTCTACATAAGATTGGGATCAACTTCATTTGTGGGATTGTGCATTAAAATGATCCAGAAAAATAGATGGATGGACATGGATATACAACACATTAAAATGGGCTCTATTAAATGAAAACTTATTATGTAATGCATTTTTTTTGTAATTTTTTTATTCCTAAATATGCAAATATGTGTATTTAGGCATGTCTTGGAGTTTCACTAAAAAATTCCACTATTTTCTCCATGTTTCCCCCACATTTTCCAGCATTTTCGGTTATCAGCGATATTATCGGCGATAACGATATAATATCTTTATCTCCGGCAAGCGAAACTTGTAGCGATACCGACAACTCGAACACTGGTTACATGTATATTTAATTTTATGATTGGATAGAAAGATTGCTACCGATTTGCGATAAATTGGAATTTTTTTATTTTTTTCAATTTTCCGCGACTCGGCCCATCTCCTCCAAATCTTGAAAATGAAGCTCCTAATCCATAATTTTTCGTGCAAAACATGAAAAATCATGGATTTGTAACAATTTGACATTGATTTAACATGATTTACAGAAAAAATGATCGAAAATAAAAAATGCTCATTAGATCCAACAATATGGAATATATTCTACTACTTGTGTGATTCGTATCGCATAGGTGGGATACAAGATATATCGTGGGATATATCGGCTGATATCATCAATACTTAAAACACTAGGTGAAATCAATAACAGCTGTTCACTCCCAACTGTTTCCCTTAGTGTGGCCCCACCTGAATCACAGATTTGCATGATTTTTTTGCCCTGCCACCAGTGTTTTAAATATCGACGATATCGGCCGATATATCCCACGATATTTCTTGTATCCCACATGTGCGATACGAAACGCACAAGTAGTGGGATATATCCCACATGTTCGATCTGGTGAGCAATTTTTTATTTTCGATCCTTTTTTCTGTAAATCATGCTAAGTGTCAAATTGTTACAAATCCATGTTTTTCCATGTTTTGTATGAAAAATCATGGATTGGGAGCTTCGATTTTGAGGAGAAGGACCGAGTTGTGGAAAATTGAAAAAAAAAAAAAAAAAAAAAAAGTTAAAATTTTCTCAATTTCTTGCAAAATAGTTGCAATCTTTGTGTCCAAACATAAAATCAAACATGTATGTAACCTGATTTAGTGATTCTTCTCTTGCTTTTGAATGCATTGCTTGTGTTTCCACACGTCTTCTTACATTTATAAATTATATGAATAAACTTTGAATATACTCGCATCAATTCAGTTAGACAACGCATAGATTAGGACCCCATACAAAGAAAACCTATTATGTGCACTTGTTTTTTGTAATGTTTTGATTTGTAAGTGTATTGATGTCTTTTTTAACAATCACTGAAATTTCATTGAAAAATTCAACCGATTTCCAATGTTTCGCCATGTTTCCAACAACAACGATACATTACGCGATACAACCGATATATCCCATGAGATAACTGATATGTATCCGTATCCCAAGGGTGTGATATGTAACGTGATACCGATATTTCGAACATTTCTTGCCACTAATGTGATGTGACTCATCTAATGGTCGGAATAGATTCCATATACACATCAGGGTGAGGCCCACCCGATTTGCTCACATGGATGGTTTTCTACAGCACAGCTCACAAGAGACCATCTCTCTCTATTTAAGCTTCACTTGGCTTTCATTTTTATGTTTTTAAATTGGCAGGGGCATTAAGAATCGTTTAGAAAAGGTAAATTATTTTATTTGTTCTTTATAAGATATCAAATGATATACTCTTTAACATTAAATCATGTAGCTTTTTGTGGGATTTCCTAGTCATACATCTATTTGGTGTTTCAACCAAATAGATGTTTACCTGTAATATTTTTAGGGATAGTTGCAATCATTCTGACTTATATGTATTATGGAATGAGGTTTAGAAATCAAAATATCTTTTTTAGTTGGTCTACAGTATTAAAGGCCACATTACCACCGTGATTAACAAGAACATAAATTATTAAAGGACCCTTGTGTTTTTTAAGGGAAATTACTTGGAAGACAAAAAATATAGGATTAAGAATCCTTTAACACTATCATGATATGGTATTGCTTGGCGCACATTGATGGCAAAAGGAAAATAGTTGTTTCTAAAAAATTTCTGATTTATTTATGTTTTTAATCTTTTTTTAAAGAAAATTGTATAAAAATATTATGATTTACGATACCATTTTTGATTCGATACGATGTAACCCCCACTACGATTTGCGATACAATAATGATTTTGACAACATTGGTTTGTGTGCATGTGTATATGGAAAACGAGCCAATGAAAATGATTTCATGTAATTATGGTGAAAACATTGCATGGGGCCCATCATGGTGTTGGTAACATTCAATCCATCTATCAGATGCGACTTGGCTCATTTAGCTAGGGGCCTAAAAATTAGTCAGATTGAAAACTGAGGTGGGCCATGCAATAGGAAACAGTTCAATGGGCGACACCCATCACTGATCTCTGATGAGACCCACCCGAGTGTCAAAACTAGCAATGCAACTTAGGCAGGTTGGGTTGAGTTAAGGGTCAATCCGTGCCCAATCCCAACTCAAGAGAACCCAACATGCAACCCGCCTTATCTGAATGCCTATCCAAGGTGCCCAACCCAAAACCAACCTTAAGTCATACATTTTCAATCCAACCTGACCTAACCCAAACCCAACCCGAAGGATTGGCGTTTTCCAACCCTAACCCTAACTTCAGGACCTTGACAACATGATCCAACCCGACTCGGACTCCGATTAGGTCAATTAAGTTGCAGCACTAGTCAAAATGGCCTGCCGGACACGAGATCCCTTCATCTAGGGTAGATGCTTCAGGTTAAAGAGTTGGATGGCATGTACACAGCATGGTGCACCCTCCATGAAATCAAGGGTTAGCGTCCTTCGTCACCTGTTTCCATTTCGGGTGACCCGCCTAAGCCACAGATCAACATAATTGTTAGGCTATGCCTGAATGAAAGGCGATCAAGGTGTCCCGTATCGGTATCAGTTGGCGTAACGGTGACCTCCAAAACCGATACGGATACGGGGGCGTAACGGCGATACGGGGGCGTAACGGCCGTAATGCAAAAAAAAAATTTTTTGCCAAAAAATATGAAAAATATGGATTAAATCCGGAATATTCTAAGCATTCCAAATATGCATTCATTTATAAATTGGAACATGGTTATGGTGGTGTAACGGTCCACTCTTTGGTGAGAAGTTGTATCGACCGTTGTCGATGAATTTATGAACCAGATAACCTAAATTTGACTACAAAATTCATATTTTTAATTTTCTGACTGCCTACTATCAATGATAGATATATTAGAATGAATGTAATATGAAAATATCTTACATTAGGTGTTTGCAATTATTTTTGAGGAATTTCTCGAACATACACCGTGGTCTGTGCACGTGACTGTGATTCATGTCTATAACCCGTCATCCTCAAGTCAAGAATATTAAAAAAATAAATTAGTAGTGTCTGATATACTCCCCTGCAACTTGATTAAGGATTACTTGATTGGTTGTCAGGGGAGTTATTTTAAATACAAGTTCGACAGTGTCAAGTGTGTGCATGACTGCATGGCTTCTTGCAATAATACTGCTGTGAGCTGTCTGCTACAAATACTTACCTTAATACAAATATATACTCACAATCACAAGTCACCACCAAAATGAAAATCTGCTTTTTTGTGGTTGCTCGACCTCCACATCATCGTCATCGTCACCATCAGTGAGGCTGTCCAATAGGTGTAGGTGCTGCATATCCATAATATCCAGTGCCAGAAGGAAATACTAGATCAACGAAACCAGAGGATGACTGATCCTGACTAGGCAACGACTCTGACCCCGAGTAAGGATATCCACCAGTGCCCGTCGAATAGCCATACTGGTGCCCATACTCAGGCTGTTGAGAATCTTGAGATTGAGAGTGCGTCTGCTGCGATGAGTAACTTGGATTTGGATCTGGATATCTATAATCATATGGATATTGATCGGGAGGGCTACTCCAACATGAATGTGATGGAACAGGCTCAGTATAACCATCATAATCATAATCCAATTGACCATAAGAATATCCATCATAATAACCAAGACCATGAGCCTGCTGATGTTCCGGACCTCCCGGACCCCGTGCACCACTAGATGTACCCTCATCATCCGCTGGCCGTATCATGACTCGGTACACTCGTAAGTCCGACCTCGTGTACCACGTCGTCGATGTTCATCGCCATCGCGATCTGTAGACGGCTGTATAGGGGGGTAAGCAACACCAGAAGTGCCAGCACCAGGGGCAGGGGGGTCGTCATCATCCGACACGGTCACGCTACCACTGCTCGTACTCTTTGTTGATCTTGAGCCGTATCCGTACGTGGCATAAATGCGCCCCTCTTATTGGGTCCAACACATCTACACGACTCTCTTGTTGCGCTTTGCGTATTTCTGGGTCATCAATTTCCAATTCTTCACTATCCTCTTCAATTTGCTTTTCCCTTGTTTCCAACCAAGGTAGAAGTGGGTCATCCTCATCATAAATATTGTCCAAGTTTATTGACAAGAGTCTCCATCATCGGCATTTGTAATGCTCCTATGATGTCGTCGCATTCTTAGTTTTATATTGTAGTGCATGAAGACAAGTCTATCTAATGTTCTAGTACTGCAATCTATTCCTATTCTTTGAATGAATGAGCGCAAAACAACTCCAATTCCTTTCGCGGCTAGAGGAAGATGTAGTTTGGCTCAAAACTTTTATCGCAATTTTTGGAGAGCCTTCGTACTCTCTCCGAAATTAATCCACCATTCGGCCGGTTGCAAACCTGACCTTGCATGTCAGGCAAGAACATCTCCAAAGCTACCAAGGCGATTTCCAAATGTATCTAATTCATTCAACGCCTTTATTTGTAAATCTAAGTCAGGCTCTAATCTCTTTATCACATTTTTTAACCCGACACGAACTTCATCATCCTCAACAAATGATTGGGCATATCTATACCTAGGATTTAGGTAGTAACTTTTGCATGAAGATCGTGATGGAGTTGTTTTGTCCATCTCCTGTCGATCATCTTCCAATAGGTCTCCCAGCTTCTACAATCACGTTGAATTGCAAGCTTTGCCTTATCCATGGCATCATATAGGAAGCCCATGGTAGGTGCATCGGTTTCAACAAGACGGAGTACCCTCATTAGTGGCTCCATCACCTTTAGGATCGCCTTAACCTTTTTCCAATATTTGTTGTCCCGTATGGTATTCACAACGTCGACCGGTGTGCTCGATGTCTTCTTCCCATGTTTTGTGTTGAGCCATTCTCGAAGCAAACATCTCACTCAACTCTCCCTATGCTTTGGAATAAACTCTCTAATGCTATAAAGTTTGTTGCGAATTAGTCGCATGAGCCTCAACAACTCTCGTCCTTTCGTGAACTTTCTCATTATTGCGACTACTGATTATGGTTGTAAATAAACGTCGTCACTTCCTTTGCCCTTTCGACCATTTCCTTAACATTCTTCTTCTTCCCAATATCTTCCAATATAAGATCGATACAATGGACAAAGACACATGGTGACCAAAAAGATGTTTTCTCTCATCCATCAACATATGTCCTGCAAGCTTATATGATGCTTCATTATCTCGTCACAATCACACTACATTCTCCTCTCCAATCTCATCCACAACTTTATCCATTAGCCCCATAATATATTCAGAATCTTTTGTTGCTTCTGAGGCATCAATTGACTTGTGGTATATAGTTTCTAAGTGGCAGTACACCATGAAGTTGATCATGCTACGTCTGGTTGGGCCAGTCCAACCATCACACATGAACGTGCATCATCTGGCTTGCCATACAGGTTTAAAGGTAGCCACGTATGCTTTCACATCCACATACTCTGCATCTGTCCATTTCCCCCTAATCTCCTTAGCCGTGGGAGCTTTTATTCCTTCACCTCTTCTCGTCTGTGCATCGATTACCACCTGCCAATATGGAGAATTGGCCGCGTTAGAGGTATGTTGGCATGTATAAATAACTTTGCATTTGCTTTCTACCTAATTTCTCAACTAAGTTCTACTCCACATTTGTTTTATTTTTTTTGTTTAGTTGATTCTTTCCTAAATAGGATTGGATCAATAGAGGGTCTCCAGGCTCATTTACTTCTTCATCCAAATGTATAGGGGCATCACGTGAAGATGTCCGTCACGTCGGCTCCCAAACATACGTCAGTAACCCACCAAACCTACCCCCCCCCTCTCGGCCCCACTGCAGGCGCTTGCACTTCCAGTTGCACTCCCTGTCCCCACTCCCACTCCCACCGCCCCCCCCCCCCCCCGTATCACGCACTGACCCATGCATGCCAAACATGCGGCGACGTTCTTCCTCTTCACGAGCTAGACGCAAGCTCTCTCTCCTAGCTATAGTTAATTCCCGATCTGAATCTTCGTCAGAATCAATAATATCTTCATCACGAACGTCCATATATTCAAGACCAAACACCTCCTTTCGAGTTGCATCTAAAATCTTATCTTTCTTCTTTTGTACAACAATACGTTTACCCTTCGACTCATCCAAACTAGCTTGCATTAAAATCATTATCTCTTTCGGTACTCGACACATGGCGCAACTTGGCCCTTTCGATGTGCTTAAATGTTGTTTGAGACGGGTAATTCCACCACCACTAGTCTATCACAATACTTGCACTTCATTTGATGCCTAATACCACCAACCCTCTCACAATGTTGCCATCCAATATCCTCACTTGTTGTTGGCGGACCCGTGACATTTCTTTAGGTTCGTGGATATGAGTATAAGTGTATGACCTATGTTAATAAAGATAATTTTATGTTCTAACTAAACCCTAAGAAGCTCCAAAACTCATCCAATATAAGCAAATAAAAATATCCAGTCACTAATTTGAAAATACAAAAAAAATTTATAAAATGACACCACAAATCAGAAATGCACATTAACATGTTTCACACTTCTACTATGATTAACACATCATATGACATGATTAAAACAGCAAAAACAACCATTAAAAATTGATCTTTCAATTTTCAAAAAAGGGCCAAAATAAATGCGTAAATAAAAAAATATAAAAATATATAAAATGGCACCCCAAATCTGTAAAATGCACATTAACATGTTCTACTATGATTAACACATCATATGACATGATTAAAACAGCAAAACAACCCTTAAAAATTGATTTTTTGAATTTAAAAAAAAAAAGGTCAAAATTCATGCGTAAATAGGAAAAAAAATATAAAAAAATATAAAATGGCACCCCAAATCTGTAAAATGCACATTAATATGTTCTACTATGATTAACACATCATATGACATGATTAAAACAGCAAAACAACCTTTAAAAATTGATTTTTCGAATTTTAAAAAAAATGGTCAAAATTCATGCGTAAATAGAAAAAAAATATAAAAAAATATAAAATGGCACCCCAATTCTGTAAAATGCACATTAACATGTTCTATTATGATTAACACATCATATGGCATGGTTAAAACAGCAAAACAACCCTTAAAAATTGATTTTTCGAATTTTAAAAAAAAATGTCAAAATTCATGCGTAAATAGAAAAAAAATAGAAAAAAATATAAAATGGCACTCCAAATCTGTAAAATGCACATTAATGTGTTCTACTATGATTAACACATCATATGACATGATTAAAACAGCAAAACAACCCTTAAAAATTGATTTTTCGAATTTTAAAAAAATTTGTCAAAATTCATGCGAAAATAGAAAAAAAATATAAAAAATATAAAATGGCACCCCAAATCTGTAAAATGCACATTAATATGTTCTACTATGATTAACACATCATATGACATGATTAAAACAGCAAAACAACCCTTAAAAATTGATTTTTCGAATTTTTAAAAAATGGTCAAAATTCATGCGTAAATAGAAAAAAATATAAAAAATATTAAATGGCACTCCAAATCTGTAAAATGCACATTAATATGTTCTACTATCATTAACACATCATATGGCATGATTAAAACAGCAAAACAGCCATTAAAAATTGATTTTTTGAATTTGAAAAAAAAGGGTCAAAATTCATGCGTAAATAGAAAAAAATATTAAAAAAATATTAAATGACACCCCAAATCTGTAAAATGCACATTATCATGTTCTACTATGATTAACACATCATATGGCATGATTAAAACAGTAAAACATATTTAAAAAAATAAATACCTATTTTTGACGAATTTTTGAAAATGGCCCACCGAGCTTTGATTCAACCAAATCCGTAATACAACGTGTTTTTGTCCCAAATAACCAGCTAAGGTTGGTCGAAATTACTATTGGAAGGTATGAAAAACAGTTTGGAAGCAAGAATTTTGAAAAAAAACAGCAAAAAAGTCATTAAAACGACCCAAAAAACTAGCCGTTATCGGACCGTTACGCTGACCGTTACGCCTGACCGATACGGGCCGATACGGGTGCAAAAAAACGTAACGGCCGATACGACCCCGTATCGCGTATCGGCCATTACCGTTTCCGTTACGTATCGGCCGATACGGCCGATACGTAACCGATATGGGACACCTTGAAGGCGATGCATCTGATGGTCATAGTGGATGTCGTCAAAATACCACAGTGGGGTCCACAAATGATTCAATGAAAACATTGCCTAATCATTTTCATATGTATGTATGTGTGTCCCTATTCTATGAACAATAGATGCTTAATGATACCATTCACATCTATGGCCCAGTACAAACTGAGTACCTCTTCTTTTTGGAATACAATACTGTAATACGATTAAGTAGTCAACTTAGTATCCAAGTATCCACCATCAAGAAGGTAGAATGTAAAAAACAATGATAAAACCTCTCAAGAGTGTCAAAGGTACACAAAAACTCATCAAACCCCAGCTAAGATTAGTTCCAAGTTATAAAAATACAAATAACCATGGATTAACATATAGGTACCTCCTATACACAAATGAGACAATTAACCCAAACTCGATGTCGAAGTGGACGAATCATATTGGAGAGAGAGAGAGAGAGAGAGAGAGAGAGAGAGAGAAGAAGAGATTCTGATTTTTATTTTATTTTATTTTATTTTATTTTGGGACATCTCTAAGTATGACTTCTTCTTTTTATTTATTGAAACATCACAAATTCATGATATAGACCACAATTTAGACGGTCCGGATTGATCTAAGTGCTCGATCTACGATATGGACCACAATTTGGATGGTCCGGATTAGTTTAATGTAGTGTCATGTGTCATAGGTATAAGTCATCACCATTTTAAAATAGGTATTTAACTAACATAGAAAAAACACTTGAAAAAATGAGATTTCAGGTAGCTTATTGTATCCACGTTACACACTACGCTATGCTACATGTACCGTACACTACATGCATTGTAGCTTACACTACATACCCTGTAGCTTACGCTCTCCCAGGGAATTATGCTACTTGCATACGCTACGTAGTGTTTTCACTACGCTACGCTACAACGCTACTGAAAACACTGACACTGGTTCTAACTACACGTGAGACAACAGAAGTATTAGACACATCTAAATGTAAATGGTAACTAACTTGTAGGCCCCCCTATGTTGACAACAAGTAAGGGCTTAGGAAGAGGAGCCAACTCATCATGCCAGGCAGTTGCAGCAATCCGAAGTGCAGCAGAGTCAGCCTGATGTAATGCTCCCACAGTGAGGACCTAAGATTCCAAATTTTCACAACTGTGAGCAAGCAAGATCATCAAAGATTGGTGATAGGATATGGCTGTGAAAGGATTTACGTGAAGAAACATACCACATGCCTATCAGGCGGTTCCCGCGGAGTTATCCACCGCTGCATAAACTGGGGGATCTGTTGCTGTCCACTAGGAGTCAAAAGGTAATAATCATGACGTGGAGTAACCACCAAGTCGAACCTGTTCAGATGTGTCCTTGGATGTTGTATCTGAAAGCAACACATCAAAGATGGTGTGAAGCAGACTTCTCAATCAGACATCACATGCCAAAAGAAGTATAAATGGTATGTTTGTGAAGCAGACTTCTCAATCAGACATCGCATGCCAAAAGAAGTATAAATGGTTAATATCAGCATCACCACATAAAATGAATAGAAATAGTGACACACAAACATAAAATTCGGAAAGTAAATGTTAATAGTGCTGGCAATTTAACAAGTGAACAAACAATAAGATTGAATGCTTTGCCAAACTAGATTTTAAATTACCTCCCACAATGAAATCATCGACTTTCGTGGTTATTGAGAAGAAAGGCATACTTCCCAAAACGAACAGAGTTTGTCAGACAAAATGGAGGTTAAAGTGCATCAGAGAGGATATCAGGGGGTGATGGCTGCCTAAGCATGATCTTAATCCTGTAGCCTCCAGTAAGATGAAGATATATCATTGACGCTTAAGGGAAATGGATGTTTGTGATGCAGCGAGATAGGAATAAACCAGTTGATGAGGCCATCATGTATAGACTTGGATGAGGTAGAGATGTCAAAAGGGTAGGCAATGGGAGTGGAACGGGACATCTACGGATAGACGAAGATGTTTCTCAGGAGAAATAATTTTGCATAAAAGAATCACATCTCATCAAAACTTGTTGAGAAGACAACAATTTACCTAAGGCCAAGCCAAGTTAAGGCATTGATAACCTTTGTGAGCAGATCATATCCCGTGAACACACATCTACATGTTGGGAGAAAACTCATGATTTGCAATGGTATTCTTGTTTGGGTAGCATGCACAACAATAATAATAATAAATGACATAAAAGAATGATCCCGTTTTGTCCTAGTGAATAGCTCATAGGCCAGTCAATTGATGGGATAGGAGTAAGCAAATAATTATCATACAAACAACCATAGAGTGAGCTTCAACCCATATAGTGATCAGGATCTTACAATAACCTAGTCTCTGTTACATGTGTTTTCCCTCAACAATCCCATTTTGCTAAGGCATGTTGGGGCACAAGAACGGTTGAGTGCAAACACTCCATTTTGGATTGACCTCAAGTCGGAAATACAAACTTAAATTAATGAAATTCCAAATGAATTTCGATGACCCATGAAAATATGTGGCCCACAAATTCATTGGATGGCCATATTGATTTTCAAATGAACATGTATCGTGGGTGAGGAAAATTTTCTCACCATTAGACTATGCGGCACAAGCAACAAACTTCAGGATGTGATCTCCCTTGTTTTAAATCAGATTTTGATGATCATAAGGTTGATTGCATAGTACTTGCAAAGATCCTCCTAATGGTGGTGATATTTTCCATATCAAATGTGTATAATTTGAGTCCCATGCATGTGGATGGCATCCTATATTACCCAAACTATGCTGAACTGAGTATTCTGGCCCCAATTTCTGTAAGGATCGGATAATGATTGGTCAGATCTTTGGTACTATTGTGTAGGGCATCAAAAGAGCTTTTCAATTATACCAAGATCTCATGATTTTTATTTCTAAGCACGGAGATCCTTGGTCCACTTTGATGAAGTGTCCTGCTTGAATTTATTTTTTTATTTTTTTGGAGAGGAAACAACAATTTATTAGAAAGCCCGCAAATTGGGAAATGAATACAAAGCTTAGAACAAGAAAGATTAAGATTAAGAGCAGCACGAGCTGCATCTGCATCTGCATGGGGGACCCAAATCAACAAAAAATTTAATGATCTTCCAAATCAAATCATCGGTCGAGGAGCATCTATTTCAAAAGCATTAGTTATTCCGTTCCTTCCAAACTTACCAAAAAATAGCCATGATGAGCAAACGCCAAGCCGCTTTCCCCAATTTTGGAACTCCACCCACGTACCAGGCCCAAAGGAGAGCATCTACCGACTTTGGCATTACCCAAGAAATACGCATAGCGGAGAAGAAGAAATTACAAACTGTCTAAGCGAAGGGGCAATGAATAAACAAGTGATTGATAGACTCCGCATCCTTCCAACACATCAGACAATTATTGGGAAGAATAAGGGATCTCTGCTGCAAGTTAGCAATCGTCAAAATTCTTTTTATCCCCAGTAACGAAACAAAAATCACCACTCTTGGCGAAGTCCCATAAAACCAATGGTGGAATGGATGAGCTAGGCCCACAGTAGAATTTGTGGTAGATAAAGCCTGAAACAACGAATGGACAGAGAATCTCCCAGAAGGGTGAGCTTTCCAAATCAACTGGTTGATCTCCGAAGATGGGACCGCAAAACTTTAGATGCTCCAACAAAGCAGTGAAGTCAAACACCTCATCGTTGGTAATATTCCTACGGTAGTGGGTACTCCACACAATCGCATTTCGAACAACAGAGAAGCATCTGGCCACTGAAATCTGACGACTCGAGGTGAGAAGAGCTAACCTAGGAAACACTTCCTGTAGAGCCAGATCGCCACATCAAATGTCCACCCAGAAACGGATGCGGGAACTGTTCCCAAGAACAAACGCCACTCTACTATGGACCAAATGTTCCGTTGATGCAATCCCTTTCCAAATACTTGACACACAATACAATGACGACCTCTTAATATTCCGTCCACCTTTAGCCTCTCCATATTTGTTGGCAATGACTTCCCTCCATAACTTTCCTGATTCGACACTGAATCTCCAATGCCATTTCCCAATAATGGCGAGATTCATGATGCCTAAACTCTTGATCCTCGCAACTCGCTCTGGTAACAGTTTGCAAACCTCTCTCCATTTGAGGAGATGAAACTTCTTCCCCACATTGGCCTCTTTCCAAAAGAAATCCCGTCTCAGCTTTTCAAGTCTATCGATCACCTTAGTCGGACATCTAAAGAGCGACATGTTTGAGAAAGCCGCTTTAATAAGAGTAAGTCTCCTCCCGTAGGACATATACCTACTCTAACATGTCAAAAGCTTCTTCTCTATCCTTTCAATAACCTTGTTCGACTTTCCAATACATAAAGGCAAACCTAAATAGGTGGAAGGAAATGATCCCACCTTGCATCCGAACATTGAAGTAAACAAGGCAAGCTCCTCCTGCAAAACGTGAATTCCCGACATCTTGCTTTTCTCAACATTAACCTTCAAGCCTGAGACTACTTCGCAACAAATGATGATCTTCCGCAAGTTATCTATCAAGGACACATCTGCATCGCAAAATAAGGTGTAATCGGCATACCACAAGTGACTAATGGTAGCTCCTTCTGCTGCAACACTAAAACCCTTCACTACACCATGCACCTCTGCCCTACACAACATTTTAATGAATGCCTCCCCGATAACCACAAAGATAAGGGGAAAGGGGATCCTCTTTCCTAAGACCCCTCCAGGCCTTAAGAAACCATGGGGAGAACTATTGACCATTGCAAAGAAGGAGGCGATCCGCATAGAAGACCGTATCCAGCTCCTCCATCTTTCTCCAAACCCCAAATGCTGTAGCATGTAACCCAAAAAATCCCAATCAACGTGGTCATAAGCCTTTTCCAAGTCAAGCTTGCACACCAAACCTGACTTCTATTGTCTATATAGAATCAATGCAATCATGAGCGACTAAGGCACTATCAAAAATCTACGTGCCCAACACAAACGCCCCTTGGTTCTCAACAATGACCTTGGTGAAGACTCCCTGAAGGCGCATCGCAAGAATTTTAGCAAGGATCTTAAAAGGCCCCCTTATGAGACTGATCGGCCGAAAATCATTAAGCTGCTCCGCACGGTCGGATTTATGGGTAAGAATAATAAAGGAAGCCCCCATCTCCACAGACAACTGGCTACGTCCACGGAATTCCATGACAAAGTCCATTATATTGGATCCAAGAATGTGCCAAAAACACCGAAAGAAGGCCATAGGAAAGCCATTGGGCCTGGAGCTTTGTCCCCACATATAGAGTCTAATGCCGCTTTAACTTCTTCAACTGAAAACGGGACTTCGAGAGATGCAGCTTCCCCTTTCGAGAGCCTATTGAAAACCAAGTTATCAAGGCACGATCTATTCCAGTTATCAGCAGAGAGCGGTCTCTTGTAGAAGGAAACAATTGAATCACAAATTTTCTCCTTCTTTGTATTCTAACTCCATCAACCTCCAAGCTAGAAATACAATTATATCTCACCCGGGCACTACCTATGATGTGAATGTAACGAGTATTTTTGTCCCCCTCCTTGAGCCACACCTGTCTAGATCTTTGACTCCATTTAATCTTGTCTTCCTTCACTTTAGAAGCATAAGACTGAGATAGAGCTACCCTTTTGATCCTTCCCCCCTCCAAATTACCCGATTCTTATAAAAGATCTAAGTCACGAATCTCTTTAGTCATTTCCTCAAATTCGGCCTTGCGGGCACCTAGCACATCCTTTTTCCAATCTCTGATCTTTTCTTTCAACAACTTGAACTTTTTAAATAGCTGGAAGCCCGAGTATCCATCCACCTCAAAGGACTACCACCACCCAGCTACCAGCTCCTTAAATCCTTCTATCTTAAACCACACCAACTTGAACTTGAAAGGCTTTGGACCCCAATTTTCCTGTGCCACCTCCAAAACAATAGGGCGGTGGTCCGAAACGGAGCAAGGCAGCCCACACTGAGAAACAAGTGGAAATTTGTCAATCCATTCTAGAGAAACTAAAAACCTGTCCAGACGAGATAAGATAGTGCTTTGCTGACCATTTGACAACGTAAATCTGGCCCCTTGAAATGGCAAATCGGCGAGATCATGTTTGGACACCCAATCTGCGAACTTCCTCATGCTACAAGTAACGTGTCCCACATTAGATTTCTCCTAAAGGAAGCGGACGACATTGAAGTCCCTCCAATGCACCACGGTTCAGCCCATCTGAGTCTAACCGAGTCCAGCTTTGCCCAAAAAAGATCTCTGGCAGAAGGAATACATGGTCCATTGCAATTCCTGTTTTTACTGTTATGCCATTTTAAGAAAATTCTCGTCTTAAACAGATTTCCCTCTGAATTTTCAGAGAATACATTATCTAAACATGATTTAGGCCCTCTTAAAAACAAGTTTTAAAACAAAACATTTTTAAATATTGCAAGAATGCCATGCATGAATGGGAGAATCTTAAAACTACCACCAATTTGGCAATTTCCAAGAAGCGTCCAAAGATTCCTCCCCAACAAACCTTATCCTCAATCCTAAGCAGTTATTTTCTTCGCCTTGCATGCTAGGATAAAGATTATGCCAGAAAATTTTGAATTTACTCTTGCTAATGCCCTCTACATTCTCCAGTTTTGCAGGTTTGCCACTCAAGAACTCTATAAATAAAGGAGCATTTCTCAAGCAAATGGCCTATGGATCTTTTGTGCTGAGACTACCAAAATTTAGAGAAAAGTAGCTAAAAAGAAGCAGAGAAGATGGGAGAAGAGGAGAAGATGGTGTTTTGAGGGTGAGGAGTAAAGCTTAGTCAGAATATTCTGACTTGGGATTCTACTTCGATAAGCCAAACACCATGAATCAAAGACAAGTTGCTGACAAAAACATGGAGATCAAGGTTCATGAAATATTCTGCCATGGTTAGGGCAGTCAAATCAACTCTCATATGAGCTCCCGGCAGTTCATTCATGTGACCATAGACTAGAGCTACATTTGATTTTGCAATATTTTGTTCATGACTTGAAAGCTAATTTTTAGTAGGCCTAGCTTTTCGGAGCTGCTCCCAGCTCACACTATGGTGGAGGAGGTGCCGTGAAGATCTAGGAGTGTGAGCAGTACGAGCTGAAAGGCTCCCATACAATTTGAGAAGACTTAGGAGATTGCTTTGCTTATTTTATTGTCATCTCAGATCATTTGCTGTAATTTGTGTTCTCTTGTGAATGCGATGGAAATGCTTTGAATCCTCTCTTGTTCTTCTATTTGGTGTTGGAGATTGAGCAATCGGGTGAGAGAAGGTACCTATCCCCTTCTTCCCTCATCACTGGATCCCTTATACTAGAATTTTCTGGTAGATCAATGGATATGAGTCATTCAGGTTGTGTAGTACTTGCTCGACAAAGGCAACTCCCGGTTTTTTGTCAATTTGAGCCAATCCACCATTGCGGCATCAAGCACAATACACAGTTTAGAAGCAAACTCTTCTCCCCCAGCACTAATAAAACATTTAGATTTTTGTATCAAACAAGTTCACAACAAATTTCCTCAATCTAAAAAAATGCAGATAGAAATCTTATTTTTGATGGGAAGGATATATCCGGGAGTCACAACTATCATATCAAGAAAAAGAGCACTGAAGCCAAAAGCTGAGTTGAGGGAATAGGTTAACTTGTATACAAAAACTCATAAATAATGGTAATATAAAGTGTTCAAGGTTCAGAATGTTGATGTTGATGCCATATCATCTGGTCAAAAGATTGAAATCATCAGTGGATGGGGCCGTGCCGATGCCCATATCAGCTAGATTGATGTGAATTATTTTTAAACTAAAAGAATATGGCAAATAATGGCAAATAAAAATAGAAAAGACCATTTTTGTATGTATTTCATATTTCTTGGATATTATGCATGTATCAGTCCACTTTGAGGGATCATAGGTTGTTTCCTTGCTATGATAATGGGTGGTCCAAGTTGATTATGCTAGAAAAGCTACAGTCATGATCAGGACCATTCATCATGCAGCATGGTCCACATTCCCAAGAATCTTTCTTGTAGTATGATAATCATAACCATTCAATTCATGGATAGAAAATGCGTAGACCATATTTATTATACTAGAAAATGTTTGATCACTGATCTAGACCGTCCACTTGTGGGGCCCACTGTTGAATGTCAACCACTCTTAAAACCAGTTGAGTGCATATTTGTTTTCCTAGAGAAGGTCCACTCAGTGATCTGGGGCATCCATCATGTGGGGCTGACCTATGATTGCATGTCCATCCCAAAAAGTAACTTTGGTCAGATGATCTTCTTGACTAGAATAAAGGTCCAGTCAATGATCTCTACCATCCATCATGTGCAGCAACCTTTGACTGTCCATACTTCTCAAATGTTGCTTTGATTGGATGATCCTAGATCAATGGCCAAAAAAATAGATCGATCACATTACCTATAATAGAGAAGGTCTAACCATTGATATGGAATGTCAATCATGTGGGACCCACCTTTCACTGTGTATCCTCTCACAAGATTACTTTGATCGGAACATATCAATGGATACAAAAGTAGATGGTCCAGACATTGATCTGGACTGTCCATCATGTGGGCCCACCTTTAATTTCCCGTCCCTCTTAAATTTCGCTTTGATTGGATGATCCTAGCCATCTGATCAATGGCAAGAAGATTGGATGATCCTAGCTATCTGATCAATGGCAAGAAAATGGATTGGATGATCCTAGCCATCCAATCAATGCAAAAAAATGGATGGTTTGTATAGTTTACATGTGGGGCGTTTCGTTGCATGTCCATCCCAGAACACTTTGATAAAATATGAGCCTAGGGACCACCTTTTTTGAAAAAGGTAACAATACCAGGTATTGAACCCTAGATCACTCACACACACAACACTGTCTCTACCAGCTCATCTAAAATTCCCAAAAATCGGTGATTCCAACTTTTCTCCAATAAAATAGGCTAAGAATGTTTCTTTTGTATTCTCCAATTAAGTAGGGAATGGTTGAAAAACCCCGAATTTCCTTCCTCCTGGAAGATAATAAAAATGAAAACAGTGAAAAAAAGAAAAAAAAAAAAAAAAAAAAAAAAAAGCTCCGAAAGTCCGTGCACGTCGGAATGTATTTATCATATAAGCTGATATTTTTACAGAATTTGCCCATTTGACAGCAAGAACAAAGAAATTACCATCCCTCTTTCCACCAGTAGAAACCAAATCAGCTGGGCACAGCAAGCAACGTCCTTTCGGCAGGATGTTCCACATGCCACGTTGAAGCAAAACCAGGAAGATGAGAGAAATAGCAGATCGTGTCATAGTAAAAAGCACATATTTCCTTATCTCATGCATAGAGATCCCATTCCTTCTTGCCACATACCAAAAGTCAACTGTCTAAAGATCAGTCACAAACAAGTGCCATAATGTGAACCGTAATTGCATGATCCTTCTAAGAAGGTGCTGATCCTTCTTCAAATCACACTTCCAACTCTCACTCCCACTTTCTAGCTATGTATACCTGGTAACATCTTTAAATGGATGCTTCCTGTCTCCCAAACCCAAATTGGTTGCCAATTCACTTCCTGCTTCAAGCAACTATAGCATGAACCTAAAGTAGCAACTGTAACAACCCTGAATTTTGGTACACTCTAAAATCATAATTAATGGTTATAAATTAAACTTTTTGAATGAGAACAAAAACAAGTCACTTGGTTGGTAGAAACACGCTTAGTTGAGAGAGAGAACGAGGGATCGACTCATGCCGCCGCGACTCTCGGTTGTGGGTGAGGTCAGAGGATTGATTCCTGTGACAGTAATAATAACTTTTTGCCAAATTCCAAAAAGATTTCAATTTCTGGATAAGCAAGGATGTGCTCATCCTATCTTATCTGGAAAGAGCTCTCTTTAAGAGGATTCGGGAGAGAGTTCTCCCTTCGTCTCTCGCAAAAAACCAAAAAGAGAGAAAACCTCACACACACACACACACACACACACACACACACACGCACAGAAAGAGAGAGAGTTCTAGGAGTTTAGATCTGGTAAGTCCTTGATCCCTTTTCTTTTTTTCTTTTTTTTATGCTACTAGTTTATCTTTGTCCGATCTATGTGATGGATAGTGTGGATCGACCACATGGTCGTTACATTGGTCCGTAAAGAAATCTCATGAAGAGATTATTTGGAATCCAGATCTAGGTTATAGTCCTTTCTTGTAGAAATCAGTGTGATCTTACCTACGGGCCTTATATCTAATCTGTATGGATCATTTGATCCTAAGGGCCAAATGATACTGAGACCCTAATTTCCAAATCAATCCGACCTGAGGATGGATTCTATCAATCAAATCTAATAACAGATACCATTTTACACCTTAGATTCTAAGATGGTGATAAGACAGATCGGATCTGATCCCCACCATGCATGAATAATTTAGGATACATTTAACTTAATATCCAGAAAGTGTGGGTGGATCTAACCATATGATAGGCCATCGTACATAACATGCTTAGATCTAAAAGTTGAGATCATGGATGGTCTGGATCTAAACGATCTATTGACACATCCCTAATGTGAGATTTTAGGAGTCAATGGATGATTCAGATTTGTCCCCTATGATCGATGGATACTTTTAAACAAGAAAAAAAAAAAATTTGTGAGATTCAAATCGTTCGAACTATGTCCAGCGGCATTGGATTGATTGATTGGTTCAATCAATCAAAGGCACTAAAAAGTGTCCAGCAACCAAAGTCCAAAATTCGAATCGAGATCTACCGATCGAGGGAAGTTTGATCGATCAAAGGTATAGTCCGATCGATAAAAGGTACAATTCGATCGATTGAACAAACGGTTTTGATCGATCGAAAGAGACACGGAGAGTTATGTGGAAATTCGAATTAATCTAGATCGATCGAAGTGGATTTCAATCAAATCTCGATCAATCGAAGACCGCGCCGATCAACCTCGATTGATCGACGGTTCGTTGAAATTTTCTATTTAAATTGGAAATATGATATTTCAATTACACCATGTGAAGTAATTATAGTCCTTGATCATCTTGAGACATTAGAATGATCAGAGTACTTTGATTAATAAAGTGGAACCCATATCGAAAGATAACTATCTACATATGTTGTGGGTGAGATTTAAGAGGATTCAAATCTGACAATTGGATTCTCCTTGTGGGTAGCCCGGAGCTAGGATTTGATCAACCAAAGGTGAACTGATCATATAGGTCTAGATAGATGTAAACAATGAGTTAATCGAGCTATGTAATTAGGTAATTGTTAATTGATTGAAAGTGGGGTGACATCTCAAATTTCACATCACCAAAATAGAGGTGAGTAAACCCCACATGTTTCCTCCCCGTTGTGATTAAAGTAATCATTTGATTGCTATATTCATTGTATTTGCTCGTATGATTGTTTTGTTGAATCTGTCGATGTTAAAATGCTACTACTGGAACATTATGCCAACAAATTATTAATATGATGCATCAATCACTTCCATTCATCCATGCCATGCATAGCGTTCATGCATTGTTTCCCTGGGGGCTCTCCCTAGAAGACCTGTAGGTACTTACAGTATGGGCTGACCTAAGGGACTATCCACGGTTAACTACTATATGTGAAGTCCTACCAAGATGGTGGAAGCCTACCCTAGAAGGGGAGATGCGGGTTGATGGAATCCAACTCAAGCAAGTGGACTGATCAACCCACTTGACGCATTCACGCATCCATGCATCTCATAACATTCATGCATTTCCTACTTCATTTATGACGTGCATAAACCATGATGGCTTCTCTCACTGGGCCTATCTAGCTGACATCATATTGATGGAAAAACCATACAAATTTTGTGAAAGATAAGACAGTTGCTCAATTTCCAGGACAAGAGGTTAAACTAGTGGATGATCCACAAGGGCAATGGCTCTATCTTGAAGAAGATGAGTTGAACATGCTAAATTATTAATATGTTTAGATGGAATTCATGCTACTTTCTTTGTTGTGTTTAGGAGTTGCTCTCGTGAGATTTCAAACAAATGGACTTAGTGGAATAATTAGTATTCTTTATAATTATTAGAGATGTATGAAGATGAATGTTAGTGAATGTGGGTGTTGAATGATGATTGTTATGCATGGATGGTGGTTGTGGATGCGAACTTAGAAGACATTTAATTTTGTGCCTTTGGGAAACAAATAGGAATACATGGTTTTAGCACACTTGGTGTACGAGTCATAGTCTGTAATTCGGATTTGAGGGTGCACACTCTGTATCCGAATTGCGGGGTATGACAACAACTGTTATCACGTGTAAATTTTCCAAAGGATAAGTTCTTCAGAGTAGAAGGAACATGCAGTATGTCTTCAATGTAAAGAACCGGATAAGTTAGGTGGAGTTGTGTCACCAACATAGTTCATTGACAATCAAGTACCATCATCAACCATGAAAGCAGTGAGACAAATAACTACATCAAAGGTTATACGACGCATAGCTCCAATACCAAGGTACCAATTTAAGTTTGTTGAAAATCCAAGAGTCTAAAGGTCACTACTTGCGGATGAATCTCAAAATGGTAACTCTATGGGATAGATGACCATAGCAAGTAAGAGAAATGTGTCCTTGTCCATGTATCTGCCAAATAACTTGGCACAACCATCAAATTAAGTAGGGAAAAGGTATGTCAAGGAGGATGCATAGTTGTTGATATAGGGCCTAATAAATTGATGACCATAACAATCTTCAGCTTTGGTAGAATTCATCTGACTTATTGGTAGATAAATTTTCACTTAAAACTCATATGACAAATATGGCACTGCAGAAGAATCACAAAAGAAAGAAAAGGAGGTACAGGAATAGAGCTATCAACATTACACTTGAATAGAATCATCAACATAAACCATTGGATCATGAGTTCTTAGGGCAAGGACAAGCAAACTCCTCCAAAGGAGAAATTGGAGCCACCTAACCACATCGAGGAAAGAGAGCAGATTGTCACGAACTTTCTAACTCCTTAGCTCCCTCACCTGTGAAGCACTCGAGAAACATCCCCATGCAACTGAAGCCAGCATAACTCCTACTTGATCAACTAAGTAACACACTCCAAGGACTCCGTGAGAATGTAAAAGCATTTACAATGAAAGAGGCCATCAAGGCTAAAGCTCCCAATGCATATAAGTGGGTGCATGCAATAATAGACGACCGTTGGGAAAGGACACTTTCTCACCCACTACATCAGGCCGGTAAGTACTTATATGAATTTTTTTCTATAGGCAATAATAAAATAACGATTGTACTGATGTGTAGATGTTGGTTTTCAACGTATTTCCTGAATCTCATATATCACTACAGCCGGAATCTCTACGAAGACAATTCATTAAAGAGGGTTGTACATGAGGTGTACAATCACTTATTCCCCGACTGTACGGGGAAAGGCACCTTCAGTAGTGAGGTAAATATATTCCGCACATACATTATCTTTATCTTCATCTCAATCATTCCATACTAACCCTTGTTGCTATACGCCATCAATAGATTGTTAGATTCCGCGACATGGTTGGAATGTTTGAGTGCTCCATACAGTGAAGTCAAGGAACACTGTGATAGCATATGAGTTACGGCAGTAAACTTAAATTTCATATTATTTTAGAAAATAAAAAACTAATGAAAGAATTTTATGATACGTGGTGGTCCATGTATGGGACTGACTGCAACGTTTTACAGCAACTGGTTGTCCGTGTGCTTGCGCAGACAGTGTCCTCGTCATCCTGTGAAAGGAATTGGAGTACATTCTCCTTCATCTACACAAATAAGCGCAACAGACTAAGGTATGAGATGCTTCATAAGTTAGTGTATTGTCACTACAATACGAAGTTACGAGAGAGGCTACTCCACGCCGAAGGAAGAAGAAAAGAGCAGGAAGACCCACTGAACCTAATGACAGTCAGACAGCATGCATATGTTAAGGATGAGGAGACAGTGACATAAGGGATTGTTGTTGACGAGCATGTGGAGTGGCAGAGGTCTCCTGATGAGGCATTCGACCCATTGACGAGGAGTCCGAAGGGCAACCTGCAGTAGTCACTATCACATGGGACACGTGGCGGGGAGACATTGTCTGACACCGAGAACAAGTCAGGGAGTGATGCGGGGGATGGGTCCAATGATGGTGATGACAAAGATAAGGGTGATGATGACTTTGATGACAGTAACGATGATGGTGTGATGGTGATGGGGATGGTGGCGACGAGGGTGGGAGTCAGGATCAGAGGCATCTTAGCCCTTTCACTGGGGAGGAGGATTTCGATCATGCTACGCAAGACCCTGACCGTGGTTCTTATCCAGGAGAACCACGACCTCGTCTTATCTACAATAAGACATAGGAGCATCAAAGGCTACTGAAGAAAAAGTTTACTCAAAAGCTTTCAGATTTTGAGTTGCTGGCAAATGCATGAGGGATACAAGCGTTCGTGACAAGCAAGGTGGCTCTAGATTTGGATCACGGATGATGGAGGGGAGTTCGAGTTACAGGCCACAACATGGATATAGATCACAAACACCGAAGAGTAGCTCGAGTTCTGTGCCACAGTATGGGTATGGATATGGACCTTGTGGATATGCAGCGAGTGACTCCATCAGTTACGGCACATTGTTTTTCAACTATGGTCAGGAGTTCACTTTTATCAACCACAAACTATGACGATTACGCAGTACCCACAGATGGGTGTATTGATTCAGTTCGGAGGGGAGTACCAGCATTATGTCAGGGAATATCTTAACCGGTACCACTCTACTATGACCTAGGCACAGTATTGTTGATTTGTGGAGCAGTACTACTCCCAGCCCCATCAAGATGGAGACGGTGATTATGAGCTACCGCGCAACTCTATGTGAGTCTAAGCCACAACCAGTCCACATCATTGATATGTATATTTTTCAATTTTTACTTCTTCTTTTGCTTGTCAATGAATTGGTTGTGTTTTCACACGTCTTTGATATATTGATAAATGTCATGCATTCAATTTAAGGTCCTTTTTAACAATCCCTGAAGTTTCATTGAAAAATTCAACCATTTTCCGAATGTTTCCCAAAAAGTGCGATAAATTATGCGATATAAACAATATATCCCGTGCGATAACAGATACGTATCTGTATCCCAAGGGTGTGATACATAGCGCGATACCGACATTTTGAACACTGGTTAGCCCTATACAACGATGACCCCCTCACAAACCACCCACTATCCTAGGTGTTGTATTTAGCAACAACCAACTCCCTCAAAAGCCTTCCCTCTTGCACCCTGAATCTCCAGATCCATTTTCCCAACAAGGCCATGTTCATTGCCCCCAAAGGTCTAATTCATGCCCTCCTCTAATAGATCTGCACACCTCGTCCCACTTAAGAAGATAAAAATTTTATGCCTTCATTTGCGCCCTTCCACAAGAAATCATGCCTCAATTTTTCAAGCCTAGATAACACCGAGATGGGACATTTGAAAAGAGAAAGTATACGGGCATGTTGGAAAATGTCGTCTTGATAAGACTTAAGCGATCTCCCAAGGAGACAAAACAACTTTGCCAACTAGTCAATCTCCTCTCAATCCTTTCTATCACCCTATCCCAAAGATGAGTAGCCGATTTCCCCATACAAAGCAGAACACCAAGATAGGAAGAAGGAAAATCCCCTAACTTGCACCTAAAAATGCTAGTGAAATTCTGAAGCTCTTCTCCCCCAACGTGAATGCCCGACATTTCCAATTTGGAGAAATTCACCTTTAACCCTAAAACTGCCTCGAAGCAAGCCATCAATTTCGTCACCTCTGCCTCACAAAAAAGTAAGGTGTCATCCACATATTGTAGGTGGGTGATCTGAGGCCCCACCCGTAACCTTGCTGTCCTCGAACAAACCATAATCTACCCCCCTTTGGAGGATAACGTTAAGACCCTCTCCAACAAATAAATAAGAAGAGAAGGGATCCCCATGCCTTGGCCCTCTAGAGGATTTTAAATATATATAAATATATATATATATATATATTTTTCAAAGCTTTGAAAAAGCTTAATTGGAGTTGTTAAAACACACCAATAAACGCAATCCCCAACAAATTTGGATTTGAAAAAAAAAAAAAATTTCTAGATTTTTTAATTTCACTTGAATATCGCATGTGTTGTTGATGAAATATGACTCATGCTGATATGTCACCAATTTATTGGAAACTGCAATATATCAGCATGTATCGACGCCAATATCGTCGATACTAGGCATTCTTTACACACCCCCTTTTTTCGTTTCGCTAGATTGCTAACATCACTAGTATCAGACGATCCTATCATGCATCAACCATTGATGAACACAGGGTACTACAGAAGTTTTTTAGGTATCATAGGCAATGTGTAACAATAGTTAGATACAACATTAAATGAATGAAATACATGAAGCTTTAAAAAATATTATATCATTGCAAAATTGGTCAAATTGTGCAATTTGCAATGACGTACAATTCACATTGTATCACATAATTCATATCGTATCACACACCAACAATATGAATCGCAAGTTCAAATCACAAATCCCAAATCCCAATTCATCATAACCACATTGTATGAATCATACAATTACATACGAATTGTATCAAATCATACGACAATTGTGGACTAAGTAAATGGGGTCTAAAAAGACATAAAAAAGAAAGTCAAGTTTTTGGTACACTTTTGTTCTTGTTTTTATAACCCTTCTGCTTTCAAAACATGTAAAAGACCCTCCCCTATAAGAATTCCTTACTTTTGTCTTTTGAGAGAGAAGATTTGGGGATTTTAATATTCAAAACCAAAAACAAATAAATCAAAATTTCAGTAAAAATAATTGAATGCTGCTTTCCAACATCATTCTACACTAAAGAAAGGTAAAATTATTGAAGGACTTGCATGTTTTTATGGTAAATTTCTTGAAAGACAACAGAGACAAGAATCCTTTTTTATCATGATATTTGATGCAGGACATGAAATTCAAATATGATGTGCAAGATGGTCAGGCTTTAGATCACGTTGGTTCAGAAACAATTACACAAAATTCCATATCCCACACAAAAGTTCAAGCATTCAATCAAGGGGAATCTTATGCAGATCCAGGCCTACACATACTAGGGCCGGATCAATCAAAATTATAGACCAAACAATATTCAAATGAGGGTAAATTCATCCTACACATGCATAGAAATAATTCCCCAATCCAAGGGGTTCACAGATTTCAATTTGGGGAACCCTAAGGTTGAAGAAAGGGTGTAAAATTGGGGATTTGAGTAATTTACGGTTAGGGTTAGGGATTTGGGATGAAAGAGGGGTGTAAGAGAGGAGAAAGACGAACCAGAGACGCGTCACACGCGTGGATAGCGGTGAAGGCCCAAACGCACGTGTGCTGAAGGTGTCTCGCACGTGTGTGGGGCCCACGACTCGGAAAACGGCCAGCTTGGCCCTGGTCGGCCAGGGGTGGGCCACAAAACCTCCAAATTTCAGCCTGACCCGATGCACGGTCTGTGCGTGGTGCTCCGTAGAAGTTTCAGTCCTTTTGCAGGGTCAGATTCTGAAAATCTACTGTAGAGAGAAAAACAGCTGCAATAGATGATGGATATGAAGCATAGATGATTGTAGGAGAGGAGAAATATGGATGGTAGAAGGTAGGGGCGAATCGGGATAGGTGTGGCTTCGCATCACGGTAGTTAGCCCTTCAAGGAAGGGAAGATTTCACACCCGATTGAATCTCCACCACTCGGAAATATAGAGTAGAAAAACGCAGAAATTTTATTATTCTTCAATGAGAAAAAAAAGACTACAAGGGGTGCCTATTTATAATAAAACCCTATACCCAAAAACCCGCGCCATGTGCGCAACCAATTACTTGGAGATGAAGTAATAAAAAATAACAACTAATCAAAGCAATCTAAACCGTCCATGATATTCCTAATAACAATAATAAGCAAAACGCAAAGTATTAAATTAATTAAAATAGTGGGTCACGATCATGAGAACCCACGGTGGGATTCACATTACTATTGGATCCACTCCAACAAACCAAGATGCAGTCCTCGACTTAGGAGGCCCTCCCTGGACGTCGTCATCAATCCAGATCGATGGTAGGGCCCTCCTCCTTGTGTACGTGCGTAGGGGGGCGTGTGTGTGCGCGTGATGTCCCCATCAATATTGGTACCATATACAAGTTCTCAATTGCCAATATTATGACATGAATTGCTTTTCTCGTTGCAAATTGATGGAAAATGGATGATGGATGAGCACTTAATTTTTCTAATTTATCTTTCAGATTTATTTATTTTTTTGGCATCTTAAGAAAATAAGAAAAATATTATGGTTTACAATCCGATTTGAGGTTATATACGTTTCAACCCCTATTACATTTGCAATACAATACCAATTTTGACAATGTTGTTGTAGCAGAAGTCACTAATATAGTTCGGTGGAACATGCAAACAATTATACTAGGAAAATGAGTTCCATTAACAAACCTGAACAACAAAAACATTTTGGGGTGCTAAACGCTTTATTGAGCTTGATAAAGAAATGGTATCTCGACCAGATGCAACCACTAGCAAAGGCCCTTCCCTAAAAGAAATCATGTATTAGAAATTTTAGTAAAACATAGAAGAAAATCATCTCTATGGTTTTGAGGCATTTCAGCATATGTTATTAAGGAATTGACAAGAGGAAGTCGAGAATGAAAGTAATAAAATGAATGTATCATAAAATCACACTGATGTAGGACTAATTAAAAAAATGCAGCAGGGCATGAAAGCATAATATCATTGCTACAAGATCATGGGAAAAAAAAAAAAGTAGACAAAAATGTAAACAGTCACTATGGGTTGCCAGCGCTGAAGCATAAATAGTAAGGTTTTGAAAAAGAAGAGTCCTTCTGAGAAAAATGATTTTTTTTTTTTTTCTTTTGAGAGATAAATGAGTTTAATAATTTTGACAAAGGAATAGATAAAATTCGACTACTTCAAGTTAACATTTTGAGAAAAATGAATTTGATTAATCACAAATTCACAATATAAAAAAGGTGAAAGACCATGGTACAAGGATCTTAGAATAGGGTATAGGTATTAAGGAGTTTGCTTCTGTAGCAAACGATGTAGAGTATCCATAAATAGAACAACTATGGGTGGATGAAAGTAAAACCATGGTCATATAATAGAAAATGAAAGGGGCATTTTCTGATTTACCCTTACACTTGTCATGCAATGAAAATAATACAACCAAATCTCCCTTCTTCTTCTTTTTTGAAACGGAGCAACCACATCTCCCTTAATCTCCCTTAATTAAGGATACATACTTTTTGTAAGTGTTTACTTTTGTCACTTAGTACTTCCAAAGAACAAAATGCCTTGTTCTTTAATTTTCTCGAAACTTTCCCTCTCTTGGAATGTGATGGTGTCGGGCTTTATATACAACTACTATGTGGCAATTTCCCTATTGTACACAAGTCATATGCCTCAAACCCAAACCACCCAAATAGTTGGAGCCAATGTTTTAAATATCAATTGCCGATATATCCCACGATATATCTTGTATCCCACCTGTGCAATACAAAACGCACAGGTAGTGCCTATATATCCCACATGTTCGATCCGATGAGCATTTTCAATTTTTGATCCCCTTTTTTTTGTTGAAATTATGTTAAATCAGCGTCATATGGCTATAAATCCATTGGTTCTTCATGTTTTGATTGAAAAATCATGGAGTTGGAGCTTTGATTTCGATATTCATTGGTTCTTCATGTTCTCCAATTTTTTTCGAAGTTTTCCTTCAACCAACTATTAATTAAGACTAATTTTGAAGTCTACTTTTAAAGTTTTTAGGCGTATTTGATGAAATGATCATCACATACTTCTAATTTTCAAATTTAAGTGTAGGTGGTCTGATTCAGAGAAAATTCAAAATTTCCCCAATTTCTCCCAAATTGCTTGCGATGTTGCACTCCAAACATGAAATCAAGCTTACATGAGGGCTGATCTATCGATTTGTCAAGTCCTTGTCAATTTTTGGAAAATAAAATTCATTTTTAATTAAAAATTAATTAAAATATTATAAAATTCATTTTTAATTAAAAATTAATTAAAATATTATTTTTTCCCAAATTTTCCTTTCAATCAGCTGTCAAATCAATTGAGACTAATTTCGAAGTATTTAGGACTATTTGATGAAATGATCACCGCATACACTCTAAATGTTATGCATTCAATTTGAATATAGTTGCATTAGTTTAGTCAGACAGTGCATAGCTTAGGACCCTATACAAAGGAAACCTATTATGTGCACTTCTTTTTTTAGATGTCATGATGTAAAAGTGTGTATTAATGTCTTTTCTAACAATCCCCGAAGTTTCATTGAAAAATTCAACTATTTTTACCACGTTTCCCAAAAAGTGCAATGAATTCCCCGATACAACTAATAACCGATTTGTATCTGTATCCCAAGGACACGATACATAATGCAATACCGATATTTTGTACATTGGTGGGAGCCACTTATATTGGTCAAATCCCAAAACTTAAAATTTTCTAACACTTATTTGTTGAATTTGGACCATTGTTTTTTTTTTTTTTAACACGGGGTGTCCCCTCCCCTTTTCAAGCGAGACTATTTCCTATGGATACACGCAATCATTTTTTTATTTTTTTTTGAAGACATGTTCCCGCCCCTTATGAGGCAAGACTATTCCCTGCGGATACACGCAATCACCCACAATCACGTGTATCAGGTAATGCTGAGGAGGGGAGTCGAACCCACACCTATAGGGAGGAAACCCACGGTGATGGCAGCTCGCCCAAACCTCATGAATTTGGACCATTGTTGTCTTTTGTTTCTCTTATCTTATAGTTGTTTGTTGAATTAGGAACATCAACCTTTTGTTTCTAACACCCATTATATGTCCACCAACCAAACATTTAGCATCATACTTTGTTGAATTCGACATTTGTTTGTTCAATTTGGACCACTATTGCCTTCTGTTTCTATTATCTATCATATGTTTGTTTGTTGAATTTGGACCATTGTTGCCTTTTGTTTCTAACATCCATTAGATGTCCACCAATCAAGCATTTAGCATCATACTTTCAGTGTAATTTTTAGGTAAAATTCCATCTGCAGCAGGTCTATGATGTGCCCTACAATTTGGACATTCTGAATTGCAATGCATGCATGGCATGTGTACGATCACTAAGACACCACAACCTTTTAAAGTTGGTGGTTACTGACACTATAAAATGTGCCTTTTATCACAATTGATTCAACCAAATGGCCACATGAACCAATTGATCAGGATCAAGGTGTCCCGTATCGGTATCGGTTGGCGTAACGGTGCCCTCTGAAACCAATACGGATACGGGGGCGTAACGGCGATACGGGGGCGTAACGGCCCGTAACGGCGCAAATTTTTTTTTTTACCAAAAAAATATGGATTAAATCCGGAATATTCTAAACATTCCAAATATGCATTCATTTATAAATTGGAACATGTTTAAGGTGGTGTAATGGTCCACTCTTTGGTGAGAAGTTGTATCGGACTGTCTGATGAATTTATGAACCAGATAACCTGAATTTGACTACAAAATTCATATATTTAATTTTCTAAATAACTAATTTATATACTTAACAATTTGATATCATTTCTCCCAATAGTTCTTTTAAAAAATGAAATTAAATTCAAGTAGATCGCGTTGCCAATTTGGGGCTGACTTGGAGGACCAATCCATGCCCCAAATTAGCCTTAAATTCAAGCAATTTATTGGCATTATCCCACTTGTGAATTGGTGGACATTTATTGGATAGTGAATCATGAAAAGAAAATTCAAAAGGCCCTAATTTAAAAAAATAAGCGTCCACAAATTAACAGTTAAAACTATTCAAACAATTTGATTTTGGCATTTTGAGTTAGCAATTAATGTTCATAATTTAATTGGTAAATTTTAAGTTAATACATGTCTCGTGTACAATTTTTTAAGGGCCCGAATTAGGTAGGACTCAGATTGTGAAATGTAGCACACGACTGTCAAAGTTTTTTGGAACCCACTCGCGATGAATGTGTTATATCCACACCGTCCATCCATTTTGCCAAATAATTTTAGGGCAAGAGCCCAAAAATGAGGTAGATCCAAAGCTCAGGTGGACCGCACCATAAGAAACAATAATAATTAAACGACTATCATTAAAAATTTATCGGGGCTACAAAAGTTTTAGATCAAGCTGACATGTGTGTTTTCCCTTCATCCGCGTTAGTGTGACCCTATTAACAGGTTAGATGGAAAATAAACATTACAGCGGATCCTAAGAAATTTTTAATGGTGAGCATTCTATAACCGCTGTTTCCTATGCTATGGTCCACCTGAGATTTGGATCTTACTAATTTTTTGAATCATAACCTAAAATGATGTGGCAAAATGGATGGACGGCATGGATAAAATACATACAGCATGGTGGGGCTCATGTGGCACGTGTACATTTTATTAACTTGTGCAACGTGCTGCGTAACGCATACCAGTCCATTCATTTGACGCAAGCAAGTCCTGTGGGTCTGATCATGAGGTATGTGTTGTATCTAAACTGTCCATTCATTTGACGAGCTCGTCTCAAGGCTTAACACAAAAAATAATACAGATCTAATTATCAAGTGGACCACACTGCAAAAAGCAATGGGGGATTGGACGTCTACCATTGAAAACCTTTTTGGGATCACAAAACTTTTGGATCAATATGAAATTTGTTTTTCCTCTTCATTCAGGTCTTTTTGACCTTTTAAATAGATTGGATGGAAAATAAACATTATGGTGGGCCTACGAAATTTTTAACGGTGAAAATCATCATCTCGCTGCTATTTTTGGTGTGGTCCATACGATCTTTGGATAAGATTCATTTTTTGGCTAATGCTCTAAAATGATATTTAAAAATAGATGAACAGTGTAGATATAATAAATACATCACTGTGGAGCCCACGTAACTTTGATCTCCTTTGAACCGTTCGTGCAACTCGGAGCTCGAGGACTGTCAACGCTCGTCTTAGCATGACAAGTACCTCCAGCTGGTGCGCGGTACCCCTCCGAAAGAAAGAGAGAGAGAGAGAGAGAGAGAGAGAGAGAGAGAGAGAAAAGAAGAAGCAGTTGCAAACAGGTCATAACCTCACTTTTCCCGAGAAGAAGAAGAGGAAGAGGAAGGAAGAAGAAGAAGAAGAAAAAGAAGAAAGAAAAAAAAAAAAAAAAAAAAAAAGGTAAGTATTTTTATTTTTATTTTTCCTATTTTTTAAAGGTCGTAACAGCCATTACGGGTCAGTTACGGCCGTTACGCCCGTAACGGCCGTTACGTGTACAAAAAGGGGACTCCGCCGATACGGCCCCTATCGCGTAACGGGTACCACCGTTACCATTACGTTAACCGTTTTGGGACACCTTGATCAGGATCTTAAGAATTCAACTGCTTAAATAGTTTGTATTGATGATCTGAAACAGATTCGTGGTCTAATTATCAATCTAATGAGATCAACGGTCAGATTACATCGTTAGTCTAAGATGATCAATGGGATGGCCATTATATTTCTAGGACTAATTAGTCTTTAGGGTGAGATTGAGTCATGGGTTAATAGATTTCTCTTTTTTATTTCATCACTTTCTTGGTGGGCTACTTTTGGGGCACTAGACAATGTTTGAATGATGTGAAATTGGTCCTGTTTGATATTGCATTGATTTAGCCTTCAAATGAACCTAAGATCATGCAATTCCAAGGCTGTTTGAGTTATGGCTGATTTATATAAGGCCCATATGGTGGAAAATATAAGATTCAGGGACAGTTGTCATTTTTGTTATTAGGGCTTATCTATTGGGTTTTAAGCCTATATAAGGCATTGTTATGAAGATGTATGGCATTATTATTATGATTATGGAATAAATTTCTTTTTCAGGTTTCTTTCTGTGGTTCTATTAAGTAGAAGATTCGGAGAGTGGGTTTTTATTGATCTCTAGTTTTGACTAGAAGATTGTAGAGTTCTTTACCACAATCTTTTTATTGTTTTCTTTGATCTGTTTGCATCCCCTTTTAGAGTTTGCACCAATAATTCAAGATTCAATAACACACACATTAACATAAGAAGCCCGTTTAGGCACCACCAAATGTGCCAGCATGGCACATAGGCTCAATACAAAAACAACCATCACACAGGTCTTACCTTGTAGATAACCTGGCACAAAAATTAATCAGGTCCACTCATAAGGTGGACCACAGCTTACAAAGCAAATTGAATGCTGAAAAGGCAGCCAAACTTTGAGACATGTCCACTTGCTTCTAAAACCACAGCCCACTGGATCAGTGGATTGGCATGATTTTTCCGTCATCGACATGGTAGAATCCACCTAGGGCATGTTTGTTTCTAAGGGTAGAATTGTAAATACACTGAAATGAGTAATAATTACTTACCATCGAATTACAAGCATTCAGCAGCTTTGATATGACAGTTTCACTAAAATCAAGGTGTAGCAAATGAAATAGATAAATTGTGGGGCCCACTGTGATATATGTGTCTGATCTATGCTGTCCATCTGTTTTATCAGTGATGTGGACCACACGTAATAGTGGATGAGAATTGAACACATACCGTTGAAAACTTTTAGGAGGCCATAAAAGTTTTGGATCAAGTTGATATTCTTTTATTGGTTCGTTCATGTCTTTTTGACCTTTTGAACAGATTGGATGACAAAGACACATCATTGTGGGCCCTGCACAAATTTTCAGTTTTAACGGTGGATGTCATGATTCCCTTGTTTCCCATGGTGTGGTCCACCTTTTTTTTTTTTTTTGCGCTTACAATCTAGACCAGTTTTGGGCTGATGCCCTAAAATGATCTTGTAAAACAGATAGCTTGGATCAGACACATACATCATGGTGGGACCCAAAGATTTTACCTACTCAAAAAGTGGGTTACAATCTTGTTTTTCGAGGCACATTTAATGTGTGATTTCCATCTCTCCAAACATCTTGTAAAAGTAATTATAACCCATTTACTATCATTTACCAGGGTAAATGGTTAAACAAACACGCCCCTAGTGAACATACTAGATATTGTGCTCATGTGCCATGCGGCAATTCTGTCTCATACACACATGTTGGTTTACTAAAGCCAGATATGATGAATTATGGTCAAGGTCATGAGGAACAAGAATATAGTGATAGGTCGCCACCACTTTCTAATTTGTGGTGTCTCATGCACTGTACAAATGGTATAAATGCAACTCAATCCAGACCAACCAACCTAATGCCCATTGTGGATGGTGCATAACCTACAAAATGAGCTGATCCAACGTTCCTAACCCTTTAACTGGTGGATACAAATTATAATATGTACTGTTAAAATTAAATGGTTGGGAGGTCCAAATTTAATGAGCAAATAAGATGCTTAAAATTGTTAGTTAGCTATGGTTTCACGCTACACTCCATCCACAAAAAGGCCCATGATTGGAGGGGTCCAATTTCCATACATGAATGAAACATGTATGATGGATTGCACCACAACCTAAAGAGGGGTGATTTAATTAACTTGACCTAGGCCATAGCAGATGTTTCTATCGTACTGTTTTCCAAATAAGTGAAGTTTCCTAGAAAACAGAAGTGAAAGGGCATTTTGATCTTAAAATGACAGTTTTGCTAGACTTGTGGAGTTAGTGTATATGCATAAATATTTTCAAAAGTAGGTGTGTCTTCTCAATTAAGGCAGATATGTGTGTACTGGGTTCATGGGACAAATATGAGGGACCATCAGATACTTTCCCAAAAGGAAAACTATTAAAACCAAAGGAAGTCTGAACCCAGATTTTTTATTCAATGAAGGACTATTCCAATCTCTTTGATAGAAAGCCACTCATTGACTCCCAAAAATTAAGCACCAGGAACTTCCTAGATGCACAAGATGCACTTGCATGATAAAATCTAATGGCAACTGAGAGGATAATATTGCATCACTCATTACCAATGGTAAAATCTAGAGCTGAAGGACAATTGAATCACCATTCTGAATTCCTGCCGCTAAGGAACCCATTCTCGAAAAGAAAAAAAGGAACAAGAAAAGAAAAGAAAAGGAAACAAAAGAAGAGGAAATCCAGTGAGAAACACCCCATAAGAATGACAAACTTAAGGTTGAGTATTTTATTGAATAGAATGAAAAATAAGAGCATGTTTCACATTTTCTAAGAAAGGGGCATTAATAGGAAACTATCTGTAGGGAAGAAAAAGGAACTATGGAACCCTCCACACAAGGATGTGCAAAATAGTTTCTGTTCAAACGAGCAGGGATCAAGGTTTCAGTGATCCAGACGATTGATCTTATCGCAACACCCCCCCCCCCAAAGGGCGGCTCAACATTTTTGGGGGCCCTAGGCAAGTCATAAAAATGAGGCTTTTTAGTTTAAAAAATAAAAAATTAATAAATTCAAAATTAAACTATAAAAATTAATAAACTTTTGTATTCAAGTTTATCCAGTAAATCAGTTTTGATAGATAAAATTACAAAACAATTCGTAAGGTGAATCCTAGATGGATGAAAGGAAAACATAAATATTAGCTTATCCAAAATTTCTGCGCATATGTAGAAAAGTTTTTAATGGTGAGCATTCAATATCCACTTTTTTCTGTGTTGTGGTCCACTTGAGCTTTGATACTGCTTCATGTTTTTTCTAATATTCTAAAATGGGATGAAGAAACGGATCAACGGAATAGATATAACACATATAATAATGTGGACCCCACAGAGCTCAGGGTTACAGGAATCCCTAAAGTGGTCTGCATGCAATCCGCGTCTATTGTGAGAATAATAAATTTAGAATTGTATAGTACTCTAGCAGTGTTATAGTTAATAAATAGGCATTCCTAGATTGTTAATATAGCATATTTTGACTCCATCCAAACCGTCTAAATTAGGTGATCCGTTCTGGATAGCCTAAATTACAAAAAATCCATTGATTTAACTATTCTATCTTCCAATTAGTGGGAATTTGTATGTTGAATTCAAATAATTTGTTTAGTGTACAAGAATCAACCAGTTAGGAGATCCATTCATTGTGTGTTTTTGTTTTTGTTTTTGTTTTTCATGAACCATCTAAACTAGGACCCACAATCTTGAAGTTGTAGCCAGTAAATAGATAGTTATGAAGAGAAATACAAGAAAAGTCCATTTGCAACAGGAAAAAGGCTGAAAATTGATGACTATGAATGTCCTATGGAGGAGATGTGGGGAGTGATCCACTCATGGAGAGCCAGATTAGATCAATTCTCCGGATCACTGAAACCATGAACAAATCAACAATACGCTGTGCATATCCTCAGGTTGAGGATCCTATGATTCCTCAAAAGAAAATGTATGTCTCAAAGGAACTTTTCACCTTTCCTTTACAAACTCAACAATATATCAGGAAGAAAAAGGAGCATGAGTTATTAAATCGTACTTCTCAAAAGTCTCACGAGCCATTGTTGCTATCTGCTTGGCATCAGCTTCTAAAATAGATGACAAACCAGTATTTCCAAAATTTTCTGCAAGATATGGCAGAATCTTCTTGCCTCCTAGAGTCCTTGGTTGATCACCAAAAACACGCCTGATGACATGGTCTACCTTTTTGTGAAGAGAGACTGGGAGCCATCGAAGCCACTCATTAATTCCTCCTCTTGGTCTTAAAACATGCTGCACGCCTTGGAAATAATGAGAAATGTGATCATACAGAACAAATCAGCTCATGGGAAAAAGCTGAGAGTAACAATGTTGCAAAAGAAAAAGGATAAGAAAACACAAATATAGAACCCGGTTAAAGAACACTAATTTGTAAACTAAAGTCAAATGAGTAGGGAAAACGAGCAGTGCTTTGTATTGGAAACTGGCAATGTACCATAACCAACTCTTCATAATACAGACAGAATGCTAGAGATGGATTACTTTTGAATTGGGACCCTCTCTCCCTCCCTTGCTCTCATTCTAAAATTGAAGCAGGACAATCCTCAATGTGTTTTAAATAAAATTGCACAGGTGTGAAAGCACGTGTGCATGAAATCTGATCCGGTAGCCAGGTGGCATGCTATGATGTGACCATATCCAAGAATAGGCCACATGGACAATCTGATACAATAAGGAGAGAAAGATGAGCACCAAATGTGCCTTAAATCTGAGCTGCTAACCAGCTGGGCTTGGTATGGATGCGATCATGTCCAAAAATAGGCCAGATGGACAATCCTATACACTAAATTTGGAGAAAGATAAACAGCTAAAAGTTGTTCAACAGTCCACACTAAAATGCATTTAGCAGTTAGGATTGTCCGAACAGCCATACTTCTAGAAGTATGATTTCCATGTACCCAAGAATCCATCACAAGTACAACTTGCATGTATCCAAGAGTCCAACACAAGTACAGGTTCCATGTACCCAAAGTACCACTAATAGTGTCCTTAAAAAACATGTCACCACCACCGTCACCTTGTCCCAACTATTTGGGTCAGCTTTAAAATCTTGTGTTGCCGTTCAAACTATATAAGGCCCTATCCTTGGTCAATGATCAACCCTTCATATACGTTCTTACCATCTCAATACAAGTCATATCGGCATTCCTCTCCTCCTCTTTTCAGGTCCTTGAATCCAATCAATGTTCCCTTCCTAAAGCTGCCTTTGGTCTTCATTGCACATGAAGAAGTAATAGACTAATGTTGCGTCTGTTGGATTGGTGCTAGTTGGACGCTGTCGATCATTATTTGGATCCATTGATCTGTCTACATCCATGATCGGAGACATGTTTGCTGGGCTCAGTAACCATTGATTAAATGGATCGTTTTGTTTGTGGTCCAGTTTGTCGTTAAGCCTGAGGCCCAAAGCGTTGATGGTTCTTGTTTTGCTGCTGTGGATGATCAATGGTGGGCCTGCTTGCTAGATTTTGTGCCACTGGATTTACATGTGTATTGTGCAATTTACACACAGCAATCTTGTCGTTTGTTGTTTGCTGTGGGTCATTGTTGTGGGCCTGGTGGATTGCTGTTGTGGGCTGGAATCACTGTGGGGATCCAGGTCTCTGGTTATCATTGGTGTTGCTGCTCTCCATCTACATGCCACGGGTGGGTGTGCAGGGGAGTTAAATGAGCGCCAACGAAGATGACACACTGTCAGTTTGTACGAGACTTCGTTCACTACCTCCAAATACATTTGTCAATGTAGCATCTTTGCACCAGATCTTTTGACAAAGATGTGTTTTTCATTCTTTGTAACAGGCAGTTAGTTTGGACTCTGTGTTTGAGGTGGACAGTTGGTCTAAACTTGTTTGTGTTTGAACCGGACAATTGGTTTGGACTTGTGTTTGAACTGGGCAGTTGAGCCAGACTCATCTGTACCTAACAGTTGGTCTGGCTACATCATCAAAAGTGCCTGCTGGCCATTCATCATTGCCATTTTGCTCGTTGCTCAGCCTTCATCACCATAAACTTTTTTTTTTTCTATTATTCTCAATAAATATGTATGCCTTTTCAAACTCAAGTTCCTCTTATTAGAGCACCTTAAGTTTGAGAGGGGATGTTAAAGTATTTTCTTATTAGGGTAGATTATGTTAGGCCTTGTTCCAAGCTGAGCATCATTGATATAAGATGCTTCAGCTTGAGGAGAAGTGTCAAAGAATAAATCTAAACATACTCGAATAGGTTTTGCAGGCAATTCAATAAGTTGTATGAACAAGTTCAATTGGTAGAAGAAGACTCCATGATTTAGTCGGGTCACCTCTCAGGAAGATTCTCAGTGCTAGTGCACTCTTTTTTATAGCACTCTGTCCGTGGGCCCTCGCAATCCTAGGCCCTCTCATCCATCCCATCATTGGATTTACAATGCCTCTCCCCGTGATGTGGTGTTTTTGTGGCTGATTGCTAGGAAGAGTGTTGACTACTGATAACCTACATCATAAGTCTCTAATTCTTCCAAACGTATGCCTGATGTGTATGGAGAATGCGGAATCAATCGATCACTTATTTATTCACTACTCTTTCGCTTGAGAAGTATGGTGTTATTTCCTTAAGGTGTCTCATGTCTTGGGTTATGCCAGGGTCTATGGAGTCTCTTATGTGGGCTTGGCATGGAAAGGGCGGTGGGAAAGCTGGTAAAGCAATTGGGAGGTGGTGCAGCTGGTTGATGGAAATGATCTACCGATATGTAGACACTTTCAATTTAAGCCACAAGAACACAAATAAAGTAGAAGAGAACAATTCCAGAAATTTAATTCAATTCAAATGTACCTTCATACTACTCATGCTAGACCCTTATATAAGCTTTAAGACGTACATATAAAGAAGACTCATGATGTCATTGACAACCAATGACTGATTACAAATATGAAAAAAATAATAATAATAATATAAATACATTTAATAATATTTGACTAATGGATTATTGCAAATGATCCACCAAAATGTAGGCATCTTCAATCTAAGCACGAGAACACATGAAGTAGAAGAGAACAATTCCAGAATTTTAATTTAATTTAAATGTACTCTCATACTACTCATGCTAGACCTTTATATAAGCTTTAAGACGTACATATAAAGAAGACTCATGATGTCATTGACAACCAATGACTTGTTACAAATATCAAAAAAAAAAAAAAAAAAAAAAAAAAAAAAAAAAAAAAAAAAAAGATATAAATACATTTAAGAATATTTGACTAATGGAGTATTGCATAGCTAAGTAGTTGATTTTACCAGCTAGCTACCTAAGGGTTAGGCCTCCTTATTGATGGGCCAGCTATTGGGCTTAGGCTTAATAGGCCTGAGCCTAGCCAATGGATTGTGGGCCCAGTTCAACTACATCAATGCTCCTCGACTGGAAAGAACTAGACTTCGATGAGTTAATGGCCTGATATTGCTCATAGAGGTCAAGATTCAGGTGCTAAAAGCTTGCAGTTGTGATCCATGTAGCATCAGAGACGTTGTCCTTGCCAACAGATGAGAAACTTTTGATAACCACCTTGGTGCGTTGAGACAATCTGGTCATTAAGAACATCAATGATCATGTTTGTAGGTGGTGAAATGGTTGAAAGTGTGATGGCTTGTACTTCGATACCATCATCAGTATGCCCATGATAGATGAAAAGTCCTCCTATGCCTTGTTCGTGCCCAGCCGATCAGATTGTTCATGTTTCTTCCCGACCATGGTCAGATCTGATAATTGTCCTAGTCGTCAACGTTCGCCGCCTGGGTCCCTTCCCCTTCTCCCAAAGCTTCAGCAGTCCAACTCCCAGTCCTTCCGATCTTCCACATTGAAAGTAGGACTGATAGGTAAATTTGGTGGGAGATCTAAAACATAAGCATTAGCACTAATCTTCTTTATGATTTTGAATGGTCTCGCATTGCGAGGATAGAGCTGCTTCAAGGTACTATGGGGCTATCGTTCAGGACGAATATCGGTCATAACTGTGTCACTTTCTACGCATTCAACAAAATGATGTCTTGTATCTGCATGTTGATTATAACTTTCATTACTTGCAGCGATATTGCGTCAAACTTCATCAAGCACTTGCTGCATATAGGGGATGCAATCGTCAGCTTCTACGCTTGGTCTCGACTCTGTGGGTAGAAGAACCAAATCGACTGAAACACCGGGACGTATACTAGTTACTGCTTCAAAAGGTGGCATCCCTATAAACCTATTGACTGAATTATTGTAAGCAAATTCAGCAATGGGTATTATTAGGTCCCATGTGGCTATATGATCGTGAACAAGACACTATAATAACTTGCACAAGCTATATTTGACCACTTCCGTTTGACCCTCAATCTGACGATGGTAGGCACTAGAGAACTAAAGCTTGGTTTTCGTTGTTGCCCAAAGAGTTTTCCAGAAATAACTTATAAACTACGTATCACAATCAAACACAATTGTCTTTGGAAGCCCATGAAGATGACACCTCTCGAAAAAATAATTGAGCAAAATCCTGTTGTATTCAAGCATAATATGAACTGAGCCATCTTTGAAAATTGGTCAACCACCGCAAATACCGAATCACCTTTTCGAGCAGTTTTTGGCAAACCCAGACGAAGTCCATGCTGAGATCTTCCCACGGAGTATGTGGAATTGGTTGTGGTTGATACAATCCACTGTTTTTTCTTTTCACCCTTAACGAGCTAACAAACCCTGCGTAACTAGCAAATCTTTACAACATCGGATTTTATACGAGGCCAAAAGTATCTATCTCCAATGAGAACTAAGGTCTTATCACGGCCTAAGTGACTATTACACCCACTCAACTCTCTCACAACATACTCACGGATGGACGAATTTGGTAGGCATAGTTACACCCCCTGAAACAAGTGGCTATCATGAATGTTGAAATGTGGGTGTCTCATATGCTCTCCACCAAGAACGTCTAAATACCTCTGAAATCCTTGTCTTCGGCATACTCACCCATATCTCTTTGAATCCTGGAATAGTGACCGACATTCGATGTAGAATGATGGAAACTATCCTAAGATGCAAGATGAGAGATTTTATTTATTTATTTATTTATTTTTGAAGACACATGGTGTCCCCACCACTTTTTGAAGTGAGACTAATCCCTGCGGATACATGCAAGATGAGAGATTAATTACACATTAATTTCAGCAATCAACATGTAAAATCAAGCATATCCTCATAATAGATTCTAAAATTCAGATTTATAACATGAAGATCCTGGGTTTTCACATACGTGGTGCACAAAAATTTAAAATAGTTCAAGAGTGGCCAACTTAGAAGTAGGGACTTCCAATCTAGTATGGGTAGTGCAACAAACATGTGAATAGATAATGATGCAAGCAAAATGCTGGTTTGGGGAATGTTTCACAAAAATAAAATGAAAAATAAAAAATACAATTCATATTTTCATTAGGGTTTTAGATTCATTGAAGGAAATTTAAAAATCGGGTTTTTAGCGATTCAAAGGATATAGGATTTAGAAGGTTGTAATGGAAGGAAAAAGAGGAAGACGAGAAGAAGAAAAAGAATACCTTTCGAAGAAGAGAAAGTGGAAGGATGTACCTTGGGGAATCCACCACCAAATAAGCTTCTACCCTTCCACAATTCAATCGGAATAGAGGGTTTCTCACAAACCCTAAAACACAATGAGGAAAATTCTTTTACACAAGAGAGCTTCTCTCTTTTTTCTTTCTTCTCAATAACACGATTCAAAATAATTACAACTATGTCATCATCCAAAATAAGAAAACTAAAACATTTATTATCAATATCAACCATCAAATAAATCCTAAAATTAACTTTAAAAAAAAAAAAAGCAAAATCGGAGTCCAAGGGGCTCAGATCTAAAAGATCTAGCGAGCCAATAGCTTGATTGAAAAGATCCAACGATCAGATTGACACAAAATAGAAATCCTAACTTAAAAAGTCTCCTAAGCAGCCCACATGCATCATCCCAAAGTGGAGTCTTCCCGATGCCTGTGGGGTCTTTAAAATGGCCAAGTGAGCCCCATCTGGAACTTGTCTCCCATCCACAAAGAAAGTTGGGTTGATGTGGGTGGTCGTCTCCATCTCTGGTACACCTGAGTAGGTCCTCTGATGTCCCCATCGATCTCCCTGGCTGAGAAGAATTCGCCACTGGCGAATTAAAGTTGTGATAACGCTCGAGAAGGTTTGGATTAATGCATTGGAACTCTGCCTCTATAATCCAAGTGTTGTCCGACTTCGACCTGTTCTTCCAATTCACGAGGTATTTCTGATATCCATCATGGCGGGTAGAGACTGCTTGGTGGTCCGAAACATCATCGATCTCTTCTTTCCAACCAAGTAATGATGGAAGAGAAGGCAATGGGTGGGAAGTAAATTCAAGTAAAGGCCATGAGCTGGGGACAGAGTCAAGGACACCATCTAGGATAGGAGAAAGGTTTGCAGGAGGGCTAGAAGATATATGTGTGGGTCTGTCACAAGGCACAAGGTCCTCCACGTTAAATGTTGCATTAATGCCCATGTCAAACGGAAGATCCACCACATACGCATTAGGGCTCACTCTTGTCAAAATTTTATATAGACCTGCACTACAGGCATGCAATTTCCTCACGGTTCCCTATGGGAATCATTCGGGCCTAATGTGGACCATGATGTAGTCACCCAGCTAAAACTCCTTAAACCTACGATGTGAATCTGTAGAGATTTTATAATGTTGATTACTAGCATTAATGCGCATCTTGATCTCACTGTGCAAATCATGAATATGCTGTGCAACTGTGTCTGTGGACTTAGATGACTTATGTGAAATGGACATGGGTACGAGATCTGTAGGCGTTCTAGGCTTGTAGCCAAATACTATCTCAAATGGACTCATTCATGTGGACCTATTGATGGAATCGTTGTATGCAAACTCGATTATGGGCAAAATTGCATCCCAGGTCCTAATATGGTCTCCCACTAGACATCACAGCAAATTCCCTAAAGTTCGATTGGCAACCTACGTCTGATCATTAGTATAAGGATGGTATGCCGAAGAGAACTGTAACTTAGTCCCTATCATGTGCCATAAAGTTTTCCAAAAATAACTCATAAACCGCACATCTCGATCTGACGCAATGGTCTTTGGCAAACCATGTAGACAAGCTATCTCCCCAAAGAATATTTTTGCCACGTTAGTGGCATTAGACGTTTTAGAACATGGAAGAAAGTGAGCCATTTTTGAAAAACGGTCCACAACTACAAAAATGGAATCGTACTTTTTATCGCCTTGGGGAGCCCAAGCACAAAATCCATGCTAATATCAACCCATGGGGCGTGGGGGATTGGCGAAGGTGTATATAAATCGGTATTCTGCTTCCTCTGCTTTGCCAACGACAAGTCCTACATTACCCTATAATGTTAGCCATGTTTCGCTTGAGACTTGGCCAATAAAAGTGCTCCTCTACAAGGGCAATAGTCTTGTCACGACCAAAATGACCAGCTATCCTTCCAGCATTAAGCTCCCAAACAAGACGTATATAGGGTATACACAATCTATCACCTCTAAACAAAAACTCACTAACCAGGACAAACTACTACCCCTAGACTGACCATCTAATAATCATATGTACACTTCTCTAAAAGCTAGGCAACTAAGATAATCTTCATTTAAACACTCAAACACAGTGACTTTGACGCTCATGGAGTGGAGTAACGCAACTCTATGACTCAATGCATTGGTAGGTTTATTCTCAACCCCGGCCCTGCGCTTCAACACAAAAGTGTACTCTTGGAAAAATTGGACCCACTTGGCATGCCTTGGGTTCAACTTCTTTTGCGAGTTGAGATAGCACAAGCCTCATGGTTAGAAAATAAAATGACCTCCTGTGGTAATAGATAATGTCGCCAATGGCGTAAGGACTGCACTACCGCATAGAATTCCTTGTCGCAGGTAGAATACTTTTGTCTCGCTTCATTCAGTTTTTCACTAAAGAAAGTGACAGGGTGCCCTTTCTGACTAAGCACTCCACCTATACCCACACCAGACGCATCACAAGTGACCTCGAAAGCCTTGGAAAAATCTAGAAGTCACATGATAGGAGCTTCAGTCATCTTGACCTTAATCTCCTTGAACGCCCTAGAGGCTGCTTTAGTCCATTGGAACTCCTCTTTTTTAATGCAATCGATAATGGGAGTCATAATGGAACTAAACCAGCTAATGAACCATCTGTAAAAGGTAGCTAAGCCGTGGAAGCTACGCACCTCATGAATATTACGCGGCTCAAACTAACTAACTATGGCCTTGACTTTCTTGGGATCCGCAAACATGCCTTCAAATGACATGATAAAACCTAAGAAGATGACACTACTAGACAAAAACGAACACTTCTTGATGTTGGCATATACCTTCTCTACCCTAAGGATCCCACACACTTGCCTCAGATGGTGGAGGTGTTGTTCCTTAGCCATGCTATAAATAAGAATATCATCAAAGTACACCACTAGAAACTTTCCCATGAAGGGTCTCAACACCTGGGTCATCACCCGCACAAATGTACTCAGTCAACCCAAAAGGCATGACTAGACACTCATACAACCTATTATTCGTCTTGAAGGCCGTTTTTCACTCATCACCTGGGCGAATACAGATCTGGTGATACCCACTCTTAAGGTCTATTTTGGAGAAAATTATGACATTGGTCATCATGTCCAACATATCGTCAAGGCGCGGTATAGGAAACCGATACTTAACAGTAATCTTGTTGATGGCCCTACTATCCAATATCCACACACATACGCCACATGTCATCCTTCTTAGGCGTCAGAAGGGCGGGCACAGCACATAGACTCATGCTCTGTTGAATGAACCATTTCCTAAGAAGCTCATCAACTTGCTTCTTGAGTTCCGCATGCTCCATGGGGTTCATTATGTAATGAGGAAGGTTTAGGAGAGTCAACCCAGGGACAAGATCAATGGCATATTAGATGTCCCTCATAGGTGGAAGCTCATTTGAGAGGTCATCAAGAAAGACATCTTTAAACTCATCCATCACCGAAATTACCTCACTAGGCAACTTTATACCAACCTAAGGGGTAGCCTCTCTAGTCACAAGGGCATACACCTCCGAATCATCCCTAGTCTCTCTTTCAAATTCTTCTACATTAATAATATGAAAAGACTTAGGTTTGGGCTTCCTCAAAGTTTCAGGAACACCCTTCTTGGTGATCTCCTTCTTTCCCGGTATACTCTTGGGTGGAAGAGGACTCAATCTAATTTTCTTGCCCTCAAACATAAATGTGCAAATATTCGAGCGACCGAATATTGTAACGTCCAAGTCAAGTAATCAGGGCCTACCTAAGATGATGTGGCCAACATCCATGGAAACCACATCGCACCACAGTGAATCCTTATACGACCTAAACTGGATGGAGATACAACATCGCTGTGAGACCAGAATGGAGGACTCATCAACCCACGACACACTATAGGGTTGAGGGTGAGACTCGGCTTTCAAGCCCAGTCGACTCACGGTGTTAGTAGAGACCACATTTGCATAACTGTCACTGTCCACAATTACTTTACAATTTTTTCCTTCACACTTGGTATAAGTGTATCAGATTGTGTTCCTGCGCCAATCATCATTTTCTTTATCTTGGGCAAAGGCACATCTAACTACTGCGAGAGTGTGGGTCTCCTAATCATCAAACTCATCATCACTAGCATCAATACTAGGCTCGTGTTCCTCTACATTGCAATTGTCCTCGTCATACTCATTTGCATCATCTATCATAAGAGCTTTACCTCTTTCTTTGTTTGGGCATTCCTTTACAGGGTGACCATAACTATTGCAATGGAAATACTGCATATGCTCACTTCCCTTCATGGTGTGCCGTAACAGCCATTACGGGGCCGTAATGGCCGTTACATAAAGGTAACTGATGCAGGACATGAAAGTTAAATATGATATGCAAGATTTCAGACTTTAGATCGCACTAATTTTAAAACAATCACAAAAAATTCCACATCCCAAGCATTCAACAAGGGGAATCTATGCGGGTCCAAGCCTACACATGTTAGGGCTAGATCAATTAAAAATTATAAACTAAACAATGCTCAAAGGAGAGTAAATTCATCCACACATGCAAAGGATTACTTCCCAATCCAAAAGATTTACATGTTTCATATCGGGAAAACCTAGGATTTGCAAAAGTGGAATAGGACTTGGGATTTAGGATTATCTAGGGTTAAGGATTAAGGAAATAAAGCGAGAGAGGAGTGAAATAGAAGAGAGAAACGAACCCAAGATGATCCACGCGTGTGGACAGCGGCCCGGGCCTGACGCACGTGTGTGGGATCCTACCCGCTCATGTGTGGGGCCCACGAATCTTAAATCAGTCAGCTAAGTGTTGATCGGCCAGGGGAGGTCCACCATCATGCCAAGTTTCATGCCGATCGGATGTCTGGTTTGTGCACGGTGCTCCGCCGAAGTTTCAACCCTCCCGCAGGGCTAGATTCTGAAAATCTGCTGTAGGGGAAAGATTAGCTACAAACGTGGGTGGATTTGATGAGGGGATGGCTGTAGGAGATGAGGAATATGGATGGTAGGAGATGGGGGCGATTTGGGATGGATGTGGCTTCACACCACAGTAGTTAGCCCTTCGAAGAAGGGAGGGTTTCGCACCCAATTAGGCTTCATAACTCAGAGATGAGTAGGAAAACACATAAATTTTATTCAATCTTCAATGAAAAAAATCATACAAGGGGTTGCCTATTTATAAGAAAAACCTATACCCCAAAAGTCGCGCCATGTCTGCATACTATTACTTAAAGATGAAGTAATCAAAAATAACAACTAATCGATGCATTCTAAACTGTTCATGATGTTCCCAATAACGATAATAAGCAAAACTCAAAGTCCTAGGTCACCTAGGGTAGTGGGCCACGATCATGAGATCCAATGATGCGATCCACATGATAATCGGGTCCACCCTAAGGAACCAAAACAATCCTCTAACTAAGAGGCCCTCCATGGATGTCGTCATCGATCCAAATCGAAGGTGGGGCCCTCCTCCTTGCGTACGTGCATAAGAGCGTGCGTGTGCGCGAGATGTCCCCATCAACTCTCCTCGGCTGCGAAGATTTCACCACTAGCAAAACAAAACTCCTGATCCGCTTCAAGATGTCAAGATCAAGTCTTTAAAGCTCCTCCTCAGTGAGCCACGTACTATTTGAAGTTGGGCGTGGCTTCCACTTGACCAGGAACTTTTGAAATCCATCGTCTGACGTCAATATTACATGATGGTCCAGAATATCCTCTATCTCTTCTCTAGGTGTGGGAAGGGTAGGTATGGGAGGTAGAGGCTGGGAAGATGGGTCAAGAGGGGGGCCATGGATCAAAGGAAAGGTCTGGGGAATTATGATGGTTAGGTGACAGGTTGGACAATGTATCAGTGGTCCCCTAAAATGCAACTATATCCTCCACATTGAATGTGGAACTAATTCCTGTGGAAGGTGGAAGATCTACCACATACGCATGGAGACCGTTTCGTTTTATAATTTTGAATGGTCCAGCACTACGTGCATGTAATTTACGAACAGCTCCCTGAGAGTACCGCTTTGGCCTGATGCGGACCATCACAAAGTCTCCTACATTGAATTCCTTGAATCGTTTACGTTGGTCAGCAAAAATTTTATAATGTTCATGACTAGTATTGATCTTTCACCTAATTTCTTGATGCAATGAATGAATGTGATGTGCAAAGGACTCTGCAGACTCTGATGGCCTATGGGACAGACATGGGGACAAGATCAATAGGCTTCCTAGGTTCATAACCAATAACGACTTCAAAAGGACTTAAACCTGTGGATCTATTGACGGAACTACTAAATGCAAACTCAGTGATAGGTAGTGCAGTGTCCCATGTCCTGGTGTGCTCCCCCACTAAACACCTGAGCAAATATCCCAGACTCCCATTGACCACCTCAAACAGGTTTAGTAGAATCGCCCCAGGGACTAAATCAATGGCGTGTTGTATATCCCTCATAGAGGGAAGCTCATCCGGTAGATCATCAGGAAAGACATCACAAAACTCATCCACTACCGGAATGGCCTCAGTGGGTAACTCTGCACTAGCCTCTGGTGCACTTTCCCTAGCCACAAGGGCGTACACCATCGAGTCCGACTCAGTCACTCGCTCAAAGTCTTTGGTATTTAGAATATGGAGAGACTTAGACTTGGACTTCGATTTCTCAAACCTTAAGTAATAAGAGAAAGGGAGGTATTTTTCCTTAAGAGTTTCTTTCATTTCTCATCAATTGACTATTGTGGGTTCCCTCAACCTCTCTTTTTTTGGCTCCACGGTAGCTCAAAATCTCTTTGCTTGGCCCACAAACTTCATATTGGCAAATCAGACTTGACGAGCATCCAACATGTCGTACCACTCAAAATAGTGGTCCATATCCGCCAACCAATCTAGAAAAGTTTTAGGGCCCAAGTAGCCATCAAACGTGAGGGCATCTACTCTAACTCCTTTGAGAAGTTGCGCAACGGGGTCACAGTGGTCTTGATGTCCCTCACGAGGTGGGTGCACGGGTGCCCGCCCATAACCGATTCCTTAGCCACCTTCATTCCTTGGTCTATCCTCTGGACCACCTGCTTGGGATTGGGCATCTTCCCCAATGGTGGGGTTTGCCCTGGCGAATATCTCTAGTTGGGTAATGCGCACATCAAGCCATTCAAAGCGCTTACCCAAAGAATCAAACTGTTGGGTCATTTTGTTCATTGACTCTTGCAATTGCTCTATATTTAGTGTAGGGTGCAAGCCAAAACCACGACCCGTACATGTGAGCATACAACTACTAACTCAACTTAAAGACCCTCTACACAACTATATGCGTCTAAATGGGACAAAATGATCATATAGGACTCTATATGAGGGAAACTACGCAACGCTCCTAAAATTCCAGTAATAAAACTGTCCAAACAGTTTGTTAACAGAAAATTCAGCAATGAAAATTGGGGAATTTCTGAAAATAGAAAATTCAGTAGTCCATGTTGTGAATGAGTGGTCCTAAACAACTCTATAGATGAAATTTAATGCAAAGTAAACGCGAGTAGACTAAACCCTAAACATGCAATGCATTCCCATATAAGAAATCTAAGCTCTAATACTAAATTTGATGCAGGACATGAAAATTGAATATGATATGCAAGATTTCAGACTTTAGATCACACTAATTTTAAAACAATCACAAAAAATTCTACATCCCACATAAAGGTCAAGCATTCAACAAGGGGAATCTATGCAGGTCCAAGCCTGCACATGTTAGGGCTGGATCAATTAAAAATTATAGACTAAACAATGCTCAAAGGAGAGTAAATTCATCCACACATGCAAAGGATTACTTCCCAATCCAAGAGATTTACATGTTTCAAATCGGGAAAACCTAGGATTTGCAAAAGTGGAATAGGACTTGGGATTTACGATTATCTAGGCTTAGGGTTAAGGGAAATAAGGCGAGAAAGGAGTGAAATAGAAGAGAGAAATGAACCCAAGATGATCCACACGTGTAGATAGCGGCTCGGGCCTGACGCACGTGCGTGGGATCCTGCCCAAACGTGTGTGGGGCCCACGAATCTAAAATCAGCTAGCTAGGTGCCGGTCGGCCAGGGGAGGTCCACCTTCACGCCGATCGGATGTCTGGTTTGTGCACGGTGCTCCGTCGAAGTTTCAACCCTCTTACAGGGCCAGATTCTGGAAATCTGCTGTATGGGAAAGATTAGTTGCAAACGTGGGTGGATTTGATGAGGGGATGGCTGTGGGAGATGAGGAATATGGATGGTAGAAGATGAGGGCGATTTGGGATGGATGTGGCTTCGCACCACGGTAGTTAGCCCTTCGAAGAAGGGAGGGTTTTGCACCCAATTAGGCTTCACAACCTAGAGGAGCAGGAAAACGCACAAATTTTATTCAATCTTCAATGAAAAAGAAAAAAAAAAACCCTGCAAGGGGTTGCCTATATATAAGAAAAACCTACACCACAAAAGTCGCACCATATGTGCATACTGTACTTAAAGACGAAGTAATAAAAAATAACAACTAATTAATGCAATTTAAACTGTTTGTGATGTTCCTAACAACGGTAATAAGCAAAACTCAAAATCCTAGGTCACCTAGGGTAGTGGGCCACGATCATGAGATCCAATGATGGGATCTACATGATGATTGGGTCCACCCTAAGGAACCAAAACACAGTCCTCTAACTAGGAGGCCCTCCATGGATGTCGTCATCGATTCAGATCAAAGGTGGGGCCCTCCTTGCGTACATACGCAAGGGGGGCAGGCGTGTGCGCGAGATGTCCCCATCAGTAACGATGGCAACCGTTACACGTTATGAGGTCATAATGGTCATAACAGCCGTTATGGAAAAAAACGACATGTAATTGCTGTTGACAGTACGTTACGTACCCTATAAAGGCCATAATAGCCCCATAATTATCTGTTATGGGGCAGATATAAGTTTTCCATACTTTTTAATCACCATTACGAGACAAATACACGTTTTTCAAGACTTTTTTTTCAATAAAAAAAAAAAAGAGACTGTAACGGCTGTTACGACCTGCATCATAAAGGTAACGGTGGTGGTCGTTACCGCCACCGTTACCATTACAGAACACCTTGCTTCCCTTCCAACTAGTGTTAACTAGACCACTACCTTTAACATCTCTGTTATAGATGGGAGCACCTGTTGGGGCTTTGGTCTTGCTCCCAAGGTTAGGTTTGGCTCCCTGAGGAGCAACCCAACCATTAGAATCACGAGACCCAAACCGCTTCATGGACGGTTGCACTAGGTATCATTCAAGCTCATCTACCCTAATGTAGGCCTCCTTTAGTGTACCAACATCATAAGGGATGAGCTCACGCCAAATCTCAGGGGTGCAAACACATTCTAAAACAAAACAGGATCACAGCAGGGGACACATCAACATCACGTCGCATCATGTACTCCTCAAATCTCTTGATGTAATCTGATACAAACATCGACCCTTGCCTCAAAGACTGCCACTGGTTCAAAAGGTGATCACGGTAAGAGAGCAGGACGTATTTTTCTTTAAGTTCTTTCATCTCAACCCATGGTGTGATAGGTTCATCTCCACGTAGCTCTGCCTTCCGTTCTACATTGGTCCAGAACAACTTGGCTTGACCCATCAACTCCATCTTAGCAAACCTCACTCGACAGCGATCTGACATATCATGCCAATCGAAGAAGTGGTCCATGTCAGCTAGTCGGTCAAAGAAATGCTTCGGGTTTAAGTGGCAATCAAAACTGGAAACATCGACTTTGACGCTCTTCATAACCCTTTCCTCAAGGTCGTAACAATCTCGCTACTCTCTACGGGGCACGTGGGCGCGCAGTCCTACATGACCTACTCACTGACCAAAGTTCCTATTACGACCCCTAATAGGTTCTACTAGCACTGGACCCTGCTCAACTGGTTCCTCATCTGCTGGCTCCCCTACCTTGTGACAAGGGTATCATGAGAAGTAGCCTCTAGCCACGTGATATGTTGGTTGCTAGCAGTCAATTGCACGGCAGTGGTCTTATTGTGCGTCTCAATGGCCGTCAAACGGCGGTTAATCTTTTCAAGAGCCTTAGTGATCAGATCTAGGTTCATGGTGGGGAATAGACCATAGCCACGACCTGTTCGCATTTGCATACACTAAACGACCATAATGAGAGACAGCCTAGCTAAATGTGTACTATATGATGAATGCAATGCAAATATCAGATTAGACGACGCTCAATGTGATGTTGTATGATGCACATGTATTTGATGCATAATGACCCTTAGTACCTTAAACCCTATGAACAGCCCTAAAATGATTCTAATAAGGCTAAAACTAAAAATTCAACAACTAGGTGTCTTAAAGTCATTAAATCTAAAAATTTCGGTAATATGGGACTTTAAAAATATCCAAGCAGAAAATTTAGCAAGCTATATGTGACCTATATGCTCTACTATTTACTCTACCCTAAATCTAGGCTTTAATACCAAATTTGATGGAGGATGATGGAAACTATCCTAGGATGCAAAATGAGAAATCAATTGCACATTAATTTCAACAATTAACATGTAAAATCAAGCATATCCTCATAATAGATTCGAAAATTCAGATTTATAACATGAAGATCCTAAGTTTTCACATACGTGGTGCACGAAAATATAAAATAGTTCGAGAGTGGCCCACTTGGAAGTATGGACTTCCAATCTAGCGTGGGTAGTGTAACAACCACGTAAATAGATAATGATGCTAGCAAATTTCTAGTTTGAAGAAAGTTTTACAAAAATAAATATTAAAAAAAATATAAATCATATTTTAATTAGAATTTTGGATTCATAGATGAAAATTTAGGAATTGGGTTTTTAGCATCAAATGATCTAAGGTTTAAAAGGTGGTAATGGAAAAGAAAAAATGAAGACGAGAAGAAGAAGAAGAATACCTTTCAAAGAAGAGAAAGATGAAGGATGTACCTTGTAGAATCCACCACCAAACAAACTTCTGCCCTTTCACAATTCAATTAGAATGGAGTATTTCTCACAAACCCTAAAACACAATGAGAAAAATTCCTTCACACAAGAGAGCTTCTCTCTTTTTTCTTTCTTCTCAATAACACCACTAGTGTTGGAACTCTACCTCCCGTGTGCTTTTCTAATTAAAAATTCAAAATAATTACAACTATGCCACTCACTTAAGCGAAATGGCCCATCATCTAAAATAAGAAAACTAAAACATTTATTATCAATATCAACCATTAAATAAATCCTAAAAATAAGAGAAAACATAAATAAAGCAATATCATAGTCCAAAGGGCATAGATCTAAAAGATCTGATGGCCCAATGGCCTGATCGACACGAAATAGAAATCATATCCTATGACTAAACTGATCTCCTAAGCAGCCCACATGCATCATCCCAAAGTGGGGTCTTCCTGATGCACGTCCAATGCATGTGGGGTCTTCAAAATGGTCTAGCGGGTTCCATCTGGAACTCGTCTCCCATCCACAAAGAAAGTTGCGCTGATGTGGGTAGTCGTCTCTGTATCTGGTACACCCGAGTAGGTCCTCTGATGTCCCCATCAACATTGATGGCAATAAATGAGCACAACGCTTAATGTATGAACCTAATTGCCCTTGTCAGCCTTGTAATGGATGACAAAAGAAAACTCCTAAGGGCCTGTTTGATTTTTCGGCTCAATTGTAATTACCTTGTAAATGGGTAATAATTATTTACTTAGGTAATTACTACATCTTTCCCAATGCGGACAGTAACCGCCTACTTTTTAACACAAATCGAGAAATAATTATTTACTTAGGCCATCGTTTCCTTTCGTGTGGGCCACTTAAAGTTAAGCGTTGGATTTGCCTCATTTTTCAGCTCATGCCCCAAAATATTCTAATAAAACAAATGGACGGCACGGATATATCATATACATCACAGTGGGGCCCACAGATTTAAGTCAATACTTTTGGACTGATTTTCAAGGTGGAATTACTCACCCATTTTCAAAGCAGGTGAAAAAGTAATAATTACTTATTTACCAGGGATTTACATGGAACATGGAAAATCAAACAGGCCCTAAAGGTAAGCGCTCCACTCGACACAACGAGCACTCATCTTCTATTGATAGTTTAAATACTTGAGTGCTTCTTAATTAGAGTATAGTATAAATTCCTTGCCAACCAAATAGTGATGCCAATGTTGTAGAGTCTGAACAACAGCATAAAACTCTAAGTTAAAAGCAGAGTACTACTGCTTCGCATCAAAGAGCTTTTCGTTATAGAAGGCTATTGAATGGCCCTCTTTACTAAGAACTCCATCAATGCCAATGTTGGAAGTGTCGCAACTCACCTCAAGTGCCTTCCCAAAATCCAAAAGGCGCAAGACTGAAGATTCGATCATTTTACGTTTGATCTTATCAAATGCTCATGCTGCTACACTTGTCCATCGAAAATCCATTTTTTTCATACAATCGGTGATCGGAGCCATGATACTTCTTAAGTTCCAAACAAAATATACGTAAAATGTTTAGTTTTTTGGATAAGATTGGCAGTTTGATTAGAGTGCGGAGCCCAATTATCCGACTGGATGGGCATATGGGTTTACCCATGCATACTTCATGGGCCTTAAAAAAAACCATACAACCATTAAGCTGGTGTACAAAGGCTCTTAAGAGCACAACACCAGATGCATAAAGCGGTTTAATTTTTATTTAATTTTTTGAAGGGAGAATCTCTAAACATATCGATCAGATGTCTCTAAAGTTTATTAATTTTAAGAGACTAAGGGAGATAATATAAGCCATATGGCTTGTAGATGTCCTATGGTTGGTATAAATATTATATTTGGTTGATGTGGGGTGAGATACTGGCTCCATCATCTTTAATTGCATATTATTAGTTTGTGGCTTGGATATGAACCTTTTTTTTTGGCTTTCGTTAGAGATGGTTTAGTATAAGCCATTTTTTCGGATTAATATGATTTCATCTTCATCTTAGGCATTAACTAACTAAGAAGTCACTCCTTTGGCCTTTTTTTTACCATTAAATGATAACTTAAGCACTCATGGTTATGTAAAGCCATACATAACCATACTTTTATGGATGTATTATGACAGTAAGATGTTTTGGTAGGTGTTAGCCAAGGCCTTTCGCACTTAAATCAAAACGTAAAGATTTTTATTATTATTTTGAAGGATGCAATGAAATCAAACATAAAGATGCAGTCCACAATGTAGTTTAGCACATAACAATTCTTGGAACTATATTGGAGCTGGGTCCTAGGAAACAATTCCTTGTTGGTAGTGAGAACATGGAAGGCCAATGCTCCGATTGGATAGATCGAGCTACGGAAGCCCAAAGAATCAAGTAGATGAGGATCAACAACCATAAATCTGTGATTCCTACATCGAGAGAGGGTGTAGGACTGAGGCAGGAAAAGGATTGTCACACGTGCTTAGTCTGAGGGAAAGTGGGTCATTTTGCCAGCCGCTATGTACAATGGCTGATGATGCTTTGACAACCTCTTTTAACCATTGGCTAGAAAGCTAAGAGCTTTGCATGGAGAATAACTTATCAGAGGACGTGGTGGCAGTCGTTCCCAATCGCCTTCAAGTGCAATGGACACAAGTTATTTCTCCATGATGCGCTCAGAAGCTATTTCTTCACTGAACCTCGTCTGCACTTACTTAAGACTATTTCTATTATTTTATTGTCCCTTTGCAATTCACGCCCACAGACTGCAAAAAGATTCCCAATACGACAATAGAGTTTCCATCCATTTTTCTTCAGTATTGAATTAAAGGCATTCTAATAGACCTTTCAAGAAAATTTTCTATTTTCTATTTTCTCATTTCAAAATTTTTTTTTATTTATTTGCAACACCCATTCATCTCAAAAACCTTGGCTTCAAAAACAAAAACGAACTGAACTTGGCAAGCATCTATAAATCATACTAATCAGATTCCAAGATTAAAAGAAAAGAAAATATAGATCACAGAAAATCCTAAGAACAGAGAATTCGAGTGGAAACTCACGTATAGAAATTGGTTATCAGAGAGACCAAGAGCGCGAACCAATCCGATGCTCTGATTCTCAGCACCAGCAAAACCGTTACTGATGATGACCGCGCGGCGGATTACATTGTAGACACCCGCTTCGAAGATCTCCGGCATCCCTGACGAACCGCTCGGCGGTTCCGGCAGCTTTATGACCCTCATCTATCAAATCAACAGACTAGGTAGGGATGCTGCTCTTCTTACGATTTCGGGACTGCTGCTGCCGCCGATTGGCGTGCTTCACAAGGGGTACGCGAGAAGGTTCCACTTTCTCTCGGGGAGCTCCCAAGCCCACACGACTATACGAAGGAGCCGATGTACACGCCGATGTACACGCCACCCACGTATGCCCAAAAACAGTAGCATACACGTGTGAGACCCGACACGTCCGTCAGATGGTTCCCACTATGCTTGCAGATGACCGTGAACAAAATTGAGACCCTGTCAGGCCTCTCTTTGTGCGAATTTATGAGCTTCTCACTTTCTTTGTTGGCAAGTAATTTTTTCCAACAAAAGTTAAATGATTTCTCAAAGGCCAAGGCCCTATTTGTTAAATCTGAACTTGGAAGTCTGAATCTATAGTCTTGAATATGAAGTCAGAAAATTAACGTGAATCTAGAATCACATGTTTGTTAAATAACATATGAAATGTTTGAAATATATTAATTTGACACATTTACCCATAGAAAACAATTGTGATTGAATCCCTCCCATTAAAAACTCCGTGAATTTCACTTAAATGTTTATTTGTCATACAACCTATTGAAAAGGTCACAAATAACTAGATAAAGAGATGACACAAATATCAACATGATCCAAAGCTTATGGCCCAAAAGAATTTTTAAATGACCAATCACTATTGTTTCCTCTACAAAGGTCCATTTAAGATTTGAAGCTAATCCCTAAAATAAGCTTTCAATATAGATGGACGGTATTGATGTAGTCACATATATCACAGTAGGCCCCAGGCGTGAGCCAGATTTCATGGAAAAGCCTTTTCCAGAAAGTCCACGGCTGGAAATCTAGGTGGGGCCCACCACGATGTCTGTATGAAACCCACCCCGTCCATCCGTTTTGTGAGATCATTTTAGGACATAGTGCTAAAAATGAGTTGTATCCATTACTCAAATGGGCCGAAAATGTGAGGATTGGACGCCCATAATTAAAATATTCGTGGGGCCACAAAAATTTTCAATCATGCTAATATTTGTGCTTTGAGTTCATCTCACTATGAATGATATTATGAACCGTATTGATGGCATGTAAACATCACTGTCGACCCCGGGAAGGTTTCAACGATAGGAATTTTCCTACCCACCTTTTCCTTTAGTGGGCCCATTTAAGACTTGTATCCTCCTCATTTTTTGTCTCGAGTCCTAAAATGATCTTAAAACACGGATGGACAGATTAGATTTATCACAAACATAACGGTGGGCTCCAACTAAGATTCCAACGTAGGAACCTCCTGTGAAAGGCATTTGCACATAATTCGCACCCCAAATCTAGGAGGGGATTGTGCACTGTCCCAACAAGATCTACCTAAATATGGATAATTAATGGCTTTGTGAGGCCTTCCATGATATATATATTTTATCCGTACCATCCATTCATTTTTTTTCATATTATTTTAGAAATTAAAACCAAAAACAAGGCAAATATAAGGCTTAACTGGGCCACACTACAAGAAACTGTGGGAATTGGGTGCCTATCATCGAAAACTTATTAGGGCCACATAAGGCTCCGATCAAGCTGATTTTTTGTGTTTTTCCTTCATTTAGGTCTGTGTGACCTTATAAAGAGATTTCATGGCAAATAAGCTTCATGGTAGACATCGGGAAGGTTTTAACGGTAGTCGTTTCTGTCCCACTACTTTATATGGTGTGGTTGACTTGTACTTTAGGTGTGCATCTTTTTTCGGATCATGTTTTATAATGATATAAAAAAGTTGATAGACTGTGTGGATCTAATACATAAATCATGGTGGGCTCAGAGAAGTGCACCATGTTAAAAGTTGGGATATGTATAACGCAAGGGAGAAAATCTTTACCGCAAATGACAAATTTGGATTTTAAAAAATAATCATGGAGCACATTCTTGATTCCCCATTAAGCTAGATTCCTATCACGGAAAAATTTCGGCATAAAATGGTGGAGCGCTTTCCTTCTTCCGCGTTAACAAGCACTACTAAACATGGAACATTTTCCATATTTCGCATTAAGTGCAAAAATTCAGCATTAACAAACAGGCCCTAAGTTCAAACGTGCCACCGTCCATCTTTAATACCTAAATATATTGGTAAGTTCAAAAGAAAAACCTATCTCCTAATTCCGCACTTGGGATGTGAATAGGATTTTTTTTAAATGTTGTTTGGTAGTGTTTCTCCTTGTCTATAATATCCAACTTACAAATAATATATGAGAGTAACTTGTTGATGCAGTTTTCCGGTAGACCCTTCTTTCACCCTTGCACGTCTACACAAAAAATAAACAAGGAAGACCCTAACTAATGCAAGGGACCCTCCGATGCCAAAGTCAGGAATCCAAGTCTTTATAGGGATGATATGGTATAAAGGGTTAGAGGTGTAAGAGTCTGTGTACCTTTCACCATTGGAGGTTCTCCCTATTTATAGTAGAGGGAAGATCACACCGTCTATCTATCTTTTCTATTTGTCATATACGTATCGTAGTCGAATTAGAACTCCTAATGTGTCGGGGATCTTCCCGAGATCCTTGGGATTTTGAACTTATCCCGTGAGATCCTCGGAGGGAACTTCGGGCCGTTTCCTTGGATAAGGTTGGACGTCAGTCGGAAGCCGGTAAACTCGTCCGGCCTATAGATAAGGTTAAACGTAATGGTGCCTCTGAGATACACTAGTCGAGATATCAGAAGGTCAACGTCGTTCTGATGATTAAACCGACAAAGCATGTCACGCCCCAAACTCAGAAACTGGGCTCACAAAATTTTCGATTGCCCAATCCGGCACCGACCGCCTCCGTAGAACCTCATTCTCGACTCCCAGCACCCATTCACCAGGTTCCGATCCTGGGATGCTACGAGGAGGATTTTCAACATCAGTTTGATTCGTAATAAGCATAACCAAAGGCATAACCCACAGACAACAACCAAAAACTCCATCACATTTCCACTATGATCAAAAACTTTATAATTACAATGAGCATAAAGGGAAATACAATGATAATGGACAAAAAGCTCCAAGATGATCTATTATGCGCTCCTGCCTCAGCGCTGCTACGGTCCAACGTCACCTGTACACAACGGTCATGCATAAGCTTATGGAAAGCTTAGAGGGTGGTAAAAGTGTGTGCGCAAGGTAGTAATATAATTATACAGTATCAGAGTAATGCGGAACATGCTGATGAATCCATAAATACCATTAGCCGTACCAAGGTCATGCGATGCAAGTCATGAATGATGTCGGCCATACGAAGGCCATGCGATGCAACATGTAACTCAAGCATGTCAATCCTCATCTAAGTCCACATATCAATACAGCTCAACTCTGGAATATTACTGGGGTCTAGTACACTCCAACCAGATTGTCGCCCCATCGCGCACAACCATCGCGCACAACAAGATAAATGGAAAAGACCTCACTATCCTCTTGCCAATATCGGACTGGGCTCGTCGATAGCAGACTCATTCCTTGAGCTGGTCAAACTCAGTCTAGCTTTGCCCCCTCCTCTCGGGCGAGTAAGGCTGCACCCCTTTCCAATCGAACACGACACAGTGAAAAGTGCGGCCTCCTGGTAATTGGCACTCGGCGCCCATGTGTCCACTTGGTCTAGACGTTGGAGCAACCTCCTGGTACCATAAGGGTTTAGGGACTTTCACCCAGGGATATCTATAACACCCCATGTAGAACAAGATTTCTGGTATCCAATCCTGCCAATCACGACACGCCTATGGGGGCTACAACCCTGATGTCACTAGGGCGTTCAGTATACATGTCATACAATGTAAGATGTATAAATCACGTAATCACGCGCTTATGTGGGCAACTCGCCCTATCGGGGAGCCCATAAACACGTCAATCATATCACAAACATCGCGCGCTCATGTGGGCAACTCCGTTGCCTCGATCGAAATCAATAATCGAAATCGGTAATTGGAATCGAAAATCAAAATCGGTCAATCACATACGGCGAATGCGGCCCACTAATTTGGGTGGACCCATGCAAAGAATGGGCCTAACAAGGCCTAATGGGAAGGTCACAATGAGGACATCTAACCATCATTGCCCATCAATGTGGATGTTAAACCATCATTGCTCCCAGGGCATAGCCGTCAAAAACATCATTACATACATCATGGTGGGATCCCTAATCAGATGGACCGAATCAAATAGGCTGATCAATGGGCCGATTTCAATGGGCTGATTTAAATGGGCCTCATGAATATCAAATCGGGCCCACCCTTATGCATTTTGAGATCCAACTTATTCATAATTAGCATAAAGATAGATGAAGTGAAAACCAATCATCCGCTTAGGTGGGAACCACTGTGGCTCTTAAAAAGTTTTAAATGGTGGATGTCACTATACCCCATTATTATTGCAAATGGTGGGGTCCACTTGAACTTTGGATCTCACTCATTTATCCCATGTTATAAAACGATATCTCAAATGGTTGGACGGTTTGGATACAACACATGCATCATGGTGGGTCTCATAGATATTCGGTGTGGATGGAACAGGTGGGACCCACGAAACTTGATGTTGTGTACAGCAGCTAGCGGTGGGTCCACTTGCTACCTTGCACAGCAACAATAGGGAAGTTGTTACTGCCTAAAAGAGGCAGAGGTGGGTCCCAACCTCTCATGTAGGGCCCACTCTTATGTAATATGAAATATATATATATATATATTTAATACATAACAATGTCAGCTGTTGTACATGTAGCTTTTCTGCATTAAAAGAGAGAGATGGGTTCCACGTAGGGCCCACCACAACATCTGTGAGAAGTATATTATATTATAATATAATATATAATATATTATATTATATATATTAATATAATATAATATATTGTATTATATATAATACCCTAACCACGTTCAGGCCGTGGACGGCCTGGACATGCATACATCTCACGTGGGTGGATCCCACGTAGGGCCCACCACCTTATATATATAATATAATATATAAAATATTATATATATAACATATAAAATATATAATATAAATGCATATATGCTGACGTCCAGGCCCTTGGACGGCCTGGACAATCTCATGCATCAAGGACGGCCCCACACATGCGGTGGGTCCCACCGTCCAGGGACGGTGGAGACTGCACACGCAGCACAGTGCGGCCCACCTGATAGGGTGGATGGCATGGATGGGTCCCACGGACCTCCACCACTGGCACACACTACATTGTCAGTTGCACTTCACCGTTGGCCACTCCCAATAGGGAGTCACTACCAAGACCTCAACGTTGAAATGAGGTATCTTTCACTCAGCCTACCACTGGAGCTATGGATCCGGGCTTGGATACCTGTCAAGGAGGGCCCCACACGGACATGGTTCCGCCGTCCAGAGACAGTGGAAGGTTTGGATCAAACACATACACCATGGTGGGGCCCATAGAAGGGATGGAGGGCGTGGATGGGTCCTATGGACCCCACTATCAGCCCACACTGTTAGTACACCCACTGTCATTCCACACTCCACTGTTAGCCTGCCCCACTGTCGGCCATACACCACTATGGTGCACGTCCAGTGTCCCTGGACGCTGGACTGCGGATACAACACAGGCATCATGTGGGTCCCACTTGGACTTGACCCACCAGATTTGGATCCATCTGATATTTGTGTTTGTCCTACATCTAGGCCCACCCAAAGACGGTTAGCAAGGTGAGCCTTATGGATGGGATGGCATGGATCATACATCATAGTGGGGTCCACAATACATGAGAAAGAGAGACAAGAGAGGGAGGTGGAAAGGGAGAAAGAAAGATCAAAGATAACGGAGGGGCCCCGCCACTATGGGCCCCTCATGGATACAAGCATACATCAAAGTGGGCCCTTAAATCACAAAAAAAAAAGTCGAGATCCAAGATCACCCACCGTTCCTTCTTGCTCCCTAGGCTTCCTTTGCTCCTTAGCTTCGATCTTAATAGAGGAGATGGAGTTTGGATGGTTGAGATGGGAGATGAGAGGGTAGGAAGTGGGCCACACACAAAGTTCTCTTGGAGTTTAGAAAGGGCTTGGACGTATGGTATCTTGGTTGCTTGGAAATGAGTTTGAAAAATGAGGGAGTGAGGGTTGTAGAAAGAGAGAGAGAGAGAGAGAGAGAGAGAGAGAGAGAGAGAGAGATGGGTGATGGATGTGTAAGAGACTTTTTAACTTTTTTGGTAGATGGTGTAAGAAAAGTATGGGTGTGTGTCACGCCCCAAACCCAGAAATCGGATTCACATGAATCCAATCGCCGACCGGTGCGAAGTAGTACCCCATTCTCGGCTCCCGGCCCCATACGCTTTTCGATCTGGGATCCTACAAGAGGAGGATTTTCAAGATGGTGTGGAGCATAACCACAAGCATGGTCACAAAATAACAACACCACATATCCACTATATCAAAAACTTTGAGTTGTCTTTGAAAGGAAATACACAAATCAATCAAGCTCCGAGAAGACCATTTGTACACTCCAAGCTGTCTTTGTCGAACCTAACATCACACGCACGCATCTATCGTGCATAAGCTTATAGAAAGCTTAGAGGGTGGTGTAAGTGTGTGCACCTGAGGTAAGTGCCAAGTAAGCAATATCGAGGTAATCGAGTAAGCGGGAATACTAAAGCAAGCCCATAAATCATACAATATCGAAATAAGCAAAATATAGACAAGTCCATGAGTCAATCAATATCGAATACGCATTATAACATCTATGCAAATGAAGAGTCATAAAGAGTCAAACATCAAATCTTGGGATGCGATGTAGTCGCAATTCCTAATGAGTGCACGAATCACGAATCGTGTATGTAGACCGTATAAATGCATAAACATAGTAACACAAATGCCATATGGTAGATGTAATGCTTTGCGTGCGGTGCGAATGGAATGACCATCTTTGAGTGTGAAGTCGGGATGATAGTACGTAGTATCGCGAGTGCGTCCACCACAAGGACTTCTATCCAAACCGGTCCCATACCTAAATTTGGATAGTCGGACTCAGGTGTGGTAAACTCTGATCTCGGGTTAGTCGCGCGAAATCCTAGTCATGCGAAGGTACACGTAACAAATAGTTGCGCACCACCGGCCCAGAGTGAATAGTGAATGAATGAATGAATGAATATCCAACTCACACTCAATAAGTCCACATATCAAGATTGCTTCATCTCGGGATCATCACCGGGTCTATTACACTCTACGCCACCAAACGCCCCCCTATCCGAAGCGCCTGTAAAGTGAAAGAGACCTCACTATCCGCCTTTGCCAATATCGGGCCCGGCTCGTCGATAGCGGACCCATTCCTCAAGGGGTCAAACTCAACCTAGATATTGCCCCCTCACTCAGGCGGGTAAGGTCACACCCCTTTCCAACCGACCACGACACAGTGGGAGACGCGACCTCCTGGTATTAGGCCCTCGTGCGCTCATATATCCACTCGGTCTCGACGTTGGAGTCATCTCCTGGCCACGGAGGTTTAGGGATTTTCACCCAGGGACATCTATGGCGCCCGTATGCTAGAACCAAATATTTCCGGTGTCCCATCTGGCCATCCACGATATACCATGTGAGGCTGCCTTGATGTCGCCAGGCGCGTGATAATCATGATGCAAGATGCATGAGTCATACAATCCAGTCATGCATCACTCCTGCGCATACCGTGCGCTCATGTGAGATAACCTCCGCCTATCAGGGAGTCTCATATCAACATGCTCAATGACATATGCAATGGTCAACCACATCTCATAACAAACATGCAGATGATGCGTATGGGCATGTATCATGATGTTATGCTATCACATACTCATAATCGGATCAATAACCAGGCATCACAATGCACCGCCTCGGTTGTCGGTAATCGGTCAATCGGCCACGACAAGTAGAATCGACAATCGGCCACGTCAATCGATAATCGGCCACGGTCGGTAATCGGTCACGATAATCGGCCTCGATCGGTAATCGGTCAGTCGATAATTGGCCACGATCGGTAATCGGTCACGATAATCGGTATTAAGCCACGATCGGTAATCGGTCACGATAATCGGCCTCGATCGGTAATCAGTCAATCGGCCACGACAAGCAAATCGGCAATCGGCCACGATCGGTAATCGGTCAGTCGATAATTGGCCACGATCGGTAATCGGTCACGATAATCGGTATTCATGATCGGCCTCGACAATGTGGACATTTAACCATCATTGCCCCCCCAAGGGAATGACCCACATAGAGCCAAACATATTGTGGGCCCACGACCCCACACAAATACCTAATATACAACATAATACACAGCAGGTGGGCCCTACTCATGGGCCTGGAATACGTCAAATGGGTCGTGCCTCATAGGCCTATTACATATTACAAGGGCCTCGCCCATGAGCCACGAATCATCACAATGGGCCACAACTACGGGTTGCATATTCATCACGGTGGGCCACGACCCGGGTCCTCAGACACATCATAATGGGCTACGGCCCATGGACCTCAATATACATCAAGTGGACCGCATTAATGGGTCTCATATACACGACAAGTGGGCCTTGCACATGGGCCTCGAATATACAGTATGCGGGCCCCATACATGGGTCTCATATACATCTGATGGACCACGTACCTGGGCCTCAAATACGTCTCAATGGGTTGGGCCCTGCTCATTCCAAATGAGCCCATCAATGGACAACTTAGATAAAACACGTACATCACGTGGGGGCCACGTGAATGGACGGTCTGGCTGAAACACATTACAAGGTGGGCCCCGTCACATGGGCCAAAATATAACAGGTGGGTCCCATGGATAGGCTACACCAATGGGCCTCCAATGGGTTTGGACTACACCAAAAATCATTTCACTAGGTGTAGGTGTATTACTGTACACAATCATTCCATGGGGCACATGGCCCACTAACGATGATCAGCACGGTCCAAACATTACCCAGGTAAATCAGTAATGTCCAAACATTATCCCTGTGAATCGGCGCCATCCAAACATTGTCTATGTAATCAGCGCCATCCAAACATTGTCCATCGCCGTCCAACATCATCCCGACCGTCCCAAAGGTCTTTGTCTCCAGACGAGGTGGATAAGACAAATACATCAAGGTGTGGCCAGAGCACCATCCAAACATTGTCCAGCACCGTCCAGCGCTGTCTGGACGGTGTGGATGAAACGAATACATCATGGTGGTCCCAAGCTTCACCGTCCTGATGGATGGTGTGCATATATAGTACATACATCAAATGGAGCCCTATCCAGCAAAACGTCCCAATGGACGGCTGGATGGAGCAGATGAACGACGTAGGTAAAAACATATGCACAGAAGGTGGGTCCCCACTAGATATACATGATATATATGTTATATATATATATATATATATACAAAATATATATTTTATTATATATATTAAATATTTATACCTGTGTGCGTGTGTGGGAGAGAAGGAGAGTGTAAGTGTCAATGGCCGTCGGCGCCTTAATCGATGGTGGACTCCACATGTACAGACGGTTTGGATGGAACACTTCCATCATGGTGGGGCTGAACATACGGATGAAACACATACACTATGGTGGGTTCCACCGATAAACGGACGAGGGGGGAGGGGGCTTCCACGTACGACGGCTTTCGCGCAGAATCGCCCATCATCAAAGCGAGATGGACCAATTTGGTAAAACACCTACCTCATGGTAGAGCCCACGATGGACGGTGGCGTGGAGGAAACCATACCTTTGGGGTCCCACGGAAATTTCTTTGAGGTCATCTTCACAACAGGTCTTAGGCGTGAAGCACACCATCCGTCGTCGCTCATCAGGTGGGTCCCACGTGGGGCCCATCATAACGTTTATTTTCCACCCAATCTGCTCGTAAAGTCACAAAGACCCGATTACGGAGGAAAAACAATTTTCATTTCAATCCAGAACTTTTGGGACCAAAAAAAAAGCTTCAATGATATACGTTCAACCCACTGTTACCTTTGGTGGTGTGGACAGCATAAGACCCATGTACAGCTGATTTTTAGGATATTTAAATGATTCAAAGGGGCCCATCAAATGGGCGGTGTTGATGTTCAACAAGCATCATGGTGGAGCCTGTGGTGGGACCCACCGTCCTTGCCAGTTTTGACGGGGCCGCTGTAATTCTTGCGTCGAGGACGCAGCGATGGCGTCTTCCATTCTCTTTTCTTCTTCTTTTTTTATTTATTTATTTAAATGTAAGGTTTTTCATAGGTGGGGTCCCCATCAGGACGATCCAGTCCGTCGGATGGGTTTCCGGGCTTGAGACAGATCTAATGAGTCTAATCTAGATGTATTTAGATGCACTAAAACATCGCAGCGGCCCTAACAATTCACTACTATTAAAATTAGTCTCATTGCTGGTGTGGCCTACCAGAGAGTTGAATTGGGTTCATTTTTCGGCTTGAGGCCTAAAATGAGCTGGAAAATTAAATAGACGGCATGGATTAGATTCACGCATCAAGGTGGGGCCTACATGAGCAGCCCATTCAAACCCCCTTTCCTTTTTTTTTTCTTGAACGTTAGTACACCCACTTTCAGTTCACACTTCACAGTGCAACGTCCAGCGTTCCTGGACGCTGGACGGTTGTTTAAAACATACTTTTAAGGTGGGCCCTACCTACGGACATGCTGTCCAAGTGGGCCACCCAAATGGTTGGATGATGTGGGTAGTACACACATCAAAGTGAGGTCCATTTGATGAACGGTTTGGGCATCTTACAACTCATTAAGTGGGCCACACAATCACATCTTCACACACAAAACAAATATAAATAAAAAAAAGAGGGAGAGAGAGAGAGGCACCCACCTTAGATCTTCTTGGACTTTTTCTTCCATTAATGCATGCTAAAGATGTAATGGCTGGACTTCAACGGTTGAGATCGGCTTAGGATGGTGGAGATGGAAGATGGGAAGGTGGGCCACACTAGCTTCCTCCCATGGAAGCTCTCTTGCTTGGACGTTTCTCTCATGGTGTGAGAGAGGAAATGAAGGAGAGAGATGATGGGAGGGGAGTGATGGGGGTGGGTAAGAGATGGGATGGGAAGGTTGACTTTAGGTGAGGGTGATGTAAGAGGGGGATGGGTGCTTGTACTTGATTTGATGGGATGGAGTACTTAACTTATGACATGATTGATGGGACATTCTCTTGGGATTTGCAATGCGCGGCGTTTTCCTCGGGCGAACGCGGCAGGACATCTTCTAGCCTGGGTATCGGGTCGGTGCGTGAGTCGCGGCATTGGAACCGCGGCGACGGCGCGGTCGCCAAGGTATAGGTTTTGGGTCGAGCCGACTTCGGTAGGCAGGACTCGGCTTAAGATCGCACGCAACGTCGGATACGAGTCGAGAATTACCAGGGTCGGCCGGAGGGACGGCGAGTCGACGAACGTGTAGAAACTAGGATACGGTCTTACAGTGTGTAAGAACCTTTTTGACTTTGGGGGTTGCTTGGGGAAGGGTGTGAGGTGATGGTGTACTTGGTTGAGGTGATTGGTTGATGGGTTGATAGATGTGACAAGTTGTAGAGATTCTCTCAGAATTCGTATGCACGGTGTTTTCCTCAAACCGAACGTGGGCCCACATCTCCTGGCCTGAGTATCGCCTCGGTGTGTGAGATGTGACATCGAAACTGCGGCGACGGTGTAGTTGCTAAGGTACAAGTCTTGGGTTGAGTCGACTCGGGTTGACGGCGTGTGACTCAGGGTCACGCGTAAATATCGGTTAAGGGTCGAAGGTTGCCGGAATTCGACTGGGAAGACCGCGGAAGTCTACGGAATGGTATGGTCTAGGATACGGGGCTTACAAAGCATGCTTGTGATGTCCGTGTGATCATTAACTTCAGCAGTCTTTAGCCTCTTCCCCTTCTCGGGGATTGATAGCTCTACTAAGCTATTCCTCAGAGAAGTTCGTCGAAGGTCATGCTGACCTATGGTCGTCCCGATTTTAGTCATGCCGACCTTAATTATACGTCGAATGGTTGGCTCCTTCCTCGCCGTCAGCCCATTGGGTCATGTTGGTTGCTGGTCCGACCTTCTCTTATGGATCGACCCATTTTTTTCCATAACAGTAAGCCCCCCTGCTTTCGAGTCGGTAGCAAAGACTTGGAAAGTAGGTTAGATGATCCCAGGTTGGACTATTCAACCATAAATGCTGAGTATGGCAGCTAGCATGGGAGTCAAGGTGTGTTAGTAATCATGTACGACGCGGTTGGGTGGCGTGTCATGGCTCAATGCCATGTGACATGTCATTTTCGGTACCGGACCAATGAAGAAGAGATGCGTGGTCGTTTCTCAGTAACGGAGTCAGATGGTGACCAGGGTCTCACCACCTGTCTAGATGGGGTAATCGAGGGGGCGTTTATACGGCCACGTATTAATGAGGGCATTAATGCTCATCAACGTGTCTTCCCTATAGAAGGGAAACCCTAGCAAGGGGGGCCGACTCATTTGCCTTTTTCCCCTTTGCACATTTCCTGTCTCCGACACACAGTAGTTTTCACATAGGCGATTTTCGACGATCTGCTAACACCTTGTACACATCCTGTACACCAGCATCGCCACAGTCCGGTGAGCTCCGTATTCCATTACACCCCCTCCCTTTCCTTCTTCTTTCTTTTATTTTGATCATTTCCAGCATTTTTTAGCCCGCTGTCAGGCTGGAAACGCCAAGTTCCTGGGAGGGGGCCTTCGGTGCTAACCGTGGGGCGAGTGATCTCCGTCCAATGTCTAACCTACCATTCCCATTGATGGTGATGAGCAACGTCGAATTCCAGATGTCGCAGGCATCACGGGTGTTGTAGAGGTCTCCGACAGAGTGTCCGGCGGAGGCCATAGAAGACAAATCCGATGAGGAAGGATTGGTCAGATCTTCTGATGATGGGGGCGAGGAAGTAGACAAGGGCCCCGTGGAATCAATCCTCAGAGAAGCTGACCTGGTGAGGATCAGGACGGGGTACCACATACCCGATTCTGTAGTTCTTCGGGCCCCCTCACTGGGTGAGCTTCCTAACAATCCTTCCGAGGGGGAGGTAGCTATCTTTCAGGCCGCTCTCCAATGTGGCCTAAGGCTTCCCCTCCAGAGAATTTTGAGACAGGTGCTTGCGCACCTGAAGATGGCTCCGGGGTAGCTGATTCTAAACCCTTGGAGGGTATTGGTTGGCTGTTATGTCCACTGGTTCGAGCTTGACCAGCCCGAGCTTACTGTAGAGGAGTTTCTTAAATTGTACCAAGCGAAGATCAACCCTTTCCACAATAGTTAGTACTATTTTTCTTCCCAAATGGGGACCGGGAAGGGCATGGTAGCGGACGTCCTGACCTTGAATGAAAACTAGAAGAACCGATGGTTCTGGGCTTCAGGGAGTTGGGAAGCACTAGGGTCGATCCTGATCTGTTCTTGGGTCGCCAATGCTTTCACTATACCAGGTTGGTGCTGCCCAGACTTTTTAAAAATTCTTTTTTTTTAATGTCTCTGTAGACTTTAATGTTCTAACTTGTTCGAACATGATCCCCTTTTTGCAGATCTTTCCAATTCTCATCCTGAGCTTAGAGCTGAATCTCATGCTCGGATTGCGGGGGCAAGGTCGATGAGCGTTGAGGGGAGGTCGTGGAGAAAGCTTCTCCAGCCCAAGCTTTTACTTAAGTTGGACCTTAATTCCAAGCTAACAGGTATAACTTCTAGACGACATTAGTACTTAGAAAATTTGCTAACTTCTTTGTTGCTCTGACTGTCATAAAAATGCCTGAAGCTCAACCCGCCATCAAGCCTGCCTTAAAACGCAAGGCTCCCCTCCCTGGAGAAGTGGCCCCAGTGCCAAAGAAGGATAAGTCGACACCAAAGAAGGCCAAAACAAAAGCGACCTCCAAGAGTCAAGGGAAGGTTAATCCCTCGACCCCTACAATTGTGGAGGTCAAGGATGAGGTGACAGCCTCAGAATCTGTCCCCGCTGCTGTTGAGGTGGCGATCGAGACGACCTCTCCTGAAGAGGCTTGTCCTTTTGGGATGACCTTGTTGGAAGAGGTCTGTCCTATCGAGGCCTCAGGGGGTGCCGAGCCTTCTGCTGGACCCTCCATGCCTCGAGTAGAGGAGGGACAACGTCCTTTGAGGACAATGCGAGAGGTCATAGAGGATCTCTTGCCTTAGGTAGAGCGACATATACCTAGTGCCGAATTCCTCGCCATATTGGACGGGACAATGCACCCAATTTCTGACAACGCTCACAAGCTTTGCAAAACTCATGAGTGTCCTTGAACATAGTGGGTCAGTAAAAGCCACACTGCAGAATTTTGGCCATGGTCTTTTTAGCAGAAAAGTGTAAGGCCTGTATCCTGGTGTTGGAGCATAAAAATCATGAAGAAAGATTAAATATCAGAAATTAAACATGAAATGAAGAAATGAGAAAGAAAAAAGAAGATCAAGTACTTTGATTCAACAGTTGCGCGGGTCGCATAAACGGTAGTAGTTGTGCGGATCGTACAACTAACCTAATTTGTTAATTGCACTGCGCAAAGGATTTCACCCCTTATGCGAAACGCACAACTGATTTCATCATTGCGCAGATCGCGCAACTAACTTCATCGTTGCACGGGTTGTGCAATGAAGAGCAGATAAATAATGGTCATGAACGATCATATCTGATGCAAAGTGGGCCCTATGATATAAGGATCGAGGATTCGCACGTGTAAAGGCCTATAAATACCCCACTCCCTCTCTCATTTATAAGAAAGAAGAATTTTGGAAGAGGAGCAGAGCTCTAAAGGAAGAGTGAAGGTGAGAGGAGAAGTTAGAGATTGGTTGCGAGCAGGCCGCGCAACTAACAGATTGGTTGCACAGGCCGCGCAACCAACAACTTGTTGCGTGGGTCGTGCAACCAGGTCACCATGTGGCTAGTTGTAAAAGGGGTCAAAATGCTGCTGAAATCGTCTAGTTTGACCTTCATTGCTCCAAGCTCTCCTTTTATATAAGGGACAAGCTCAAAAGGGGAGAAATTGAATGATCAAATCAGCACAATATTCCTCCCAAGGAGATGGCTGAAGCAACTGTCGAAATGCTACTGAATTCAAGATTCGACATTTGAACTTTATTAATCTCAATTTATGTATTTCAAATGATCTATCTTAGAATCAAGGCATATTAAAGGATGTAAATGAACTCAGTATTAATAATACGATGATTGTTCTGCATATACTCTCTTTGTTATGTTCGAATAAGATAATTTCCCCCAAATCAAATGCATTTTGTTTCTTGTTCGAAACAAAATGGCGACTCTGCTGGGGAACTTATTATTATTTCAATACTAACATTGAGAGTATTATAGAACTTTCGTTGTAGTTTGGCGTCTTTCGACGCCAAAATGGCGACTCTCAGTGGGAACATCCTCCCCTTCATCTCTAAGATAGATTATTTGATTCTTCAAGTATTAACTATAATTATATTTTATATCTGATGGAATCCAACTACAAATTACAACCAATGGCAATTTCTGCAAGGAAAGTGAGCTTCTATTTCACTGTGACCGGATTCATGATAGAATATGCGCCAAACCAACCCCCGGAACACATGGCTCGACTTCCTACAAGCAAAAGCAATCTGACCCGAGCAATAGCTAGAGTTGTATTTGCTTCGCCTCAAGCACCGGAAGGTGACAAGGTTTGGACTGTTGTAATGTCTCACAGGGCGAGAGCACGGAATACAGGAAACCACAAAATGAATTTGCCTTCGTCCAAAGTTAGCGAACCAATAACACGTAATGCTACTAGGAGGAATCCTAAACTTTCTCCTCCTGTGATATATCCTGGGTGAACAGTTCCGTAACTAACGTCGCGCGACTTTCCGGCTCTGGTTGCCCCAACAGCCAGATGGACAAAAGAGCTGAAGGGTAAGGCATTACTAGTAAGTTCACCAATATCTACATCGCCCCATTCAATCAATGGCAATGGGAGCGCAGAGAAGTCAAATGAAACTCCATCTTCCCCTCTCTTCGTAAGCCTTATAACATCAATATATTCCTGTCCCACTCTAACTACAGCTTCATCAAGAAGCGAAGAAGTCGTAGTATATATGGCCGGAGCAAACCAGGAAAACATGCCAACTACATAGGACTGTATGAATGAAATGGCGCAAGCACAGAGAACACTAATGGAAGAGTACAGAAATCTCAGGGAAGCCTTAGTGACCCTCGCACATAATGTAGCCCAGATGGCGGCTCCCCTGATGATGGGCACAATGAATGGGCAAGAGAACCAACTCGAAGGCTTTCAACCACTGGGGGCAGGATCACTTGGGTCTATCCTAGTAGTAAGAACTGTAACACAAGAAGAAGTGAGGCAAGTGTTGAGGAAGCTGTCAGAGCAGGAAGGGAGCGTGAGAATGTCGGCCTATTCAGATATAGAACACCATATTTGAGAGAAGTGGAAGACGTCTCCTTTCCAGTTAACTTCAAACATCCAGACTTTTAGAAGTTTAATGGGGACGAATCGCCAGAGAAACATTTGATGCACTTCATCACCAGTATGGGAGATTTCTCTACAATACCACAATATTGCCTACGATTGTTCGGATCTTCTCTAACAAGTAAGGCATTTCGATGGTATTCTAGTTTGGCCCTAGGATAGATATGCACTTAAGAACAGATGCAAGACGCCTTCATGTCAAATTTCTTCTCTTCAGAGAGCGATGTTAGCATTACGGAGTTAGCTTCGGTGCGACAAAGAGAAGGAGAGCCAGTAGAAAAATTCATAGATAGGTGGAAGACATTGGGAGCTTCTTGCAGACAGTTACAGGAAGAGAAGGAGCAAGTGAAGATGTGCTTAAATTTCATGGAAATAGGAATCGCATTCGAGCTCACAAGCGCTAACATAAAAACTTTTCGAGAGTTAGCAACAAAAGCGCATGTTTTAGAATTGATGGCTAAGAAGATGCCAGCATTTCAAAGCAGAGAAGACTGAAGAGGATCGAATAGACTATTAGTAAATACTATTTCTCAAGAAAGAAAGAAAAGTACTTTCTATAACAAATGAGAGATTAGAAAAAGAGAAGATTCAAATTGGTATAAAGATCAAGTGAATGATAAGCGAACTCGATCGAATGATTATCACGAAGAGTATGATTTTGAAAAAGAAGATGTCGTACCAATAATGGAACAACTGCTAGCCGCCGAAACCATTCAATTACCTCAGCCCAAACGTCCAGAAGAAATCGAAATGACTAAAGATAAGAGATATTGTCATTATCATCGTTATGTTGGGCATCCAATAGAAAATTGTTTTATGTTAAAAGATATGTTGCAGAGAATGATAAAACAAGGTGAAAGAGTAATGAAAAAGGATAAGAAACGAGATAAGAAAGCGACTGTGAATACCACATTTGTAAGGAACCCATTGAAGATTAGGAAAGATAAAAGGAAAGCTTGTAATAAGAGAATGGCCGACAGCGGTGGATTTACTCAGAAATTCTCATTGTGATTCACAATTTGTTGGATTATCTTCTAAAGAAGTCACTTGCGGTTTAGCTTCTATTTGCCAAAGAGAGAATGAACCGGTCGGAGAATTCATTAATCGATGGAGAATCCTGGGGGCATCACGCATACGATTGGTGAAAGAAGAAAAGGAGCAAATTGAGTTATGCTTGGAATGTATAAAGCTAAGTATTGCACTAATTCTTGAGGGTTTAAATTTACAGACATTTCAAGACCTGATTGAAGAGGCTTGTAGTTCAGAAAGGATTATTGCAAAGGTGGCTGATTTTTATATAAGCCAGTTGGTTCCGAACCTCGGAAGAAATCTGACTGATATGATTAAAGAAGAAGGAAAGATAAAGAACCAACAAAAGGAGCAGGGAGGTTTAGGTACAAGAAATGTGAATGAACATACGACCAAGAAAATAAAGAAAGAATTTGCGCGGCCTAAGGCTTATAAGAGATATTCATTTGAAAAAGATAATATGCTCCCTATGTTGAACAAATTGCTGGCAGCTGAAAAGATCAAATTGTCATGGCCGAAATGTCCAAAGGAAATGAAGAAAATAAGTAAAGATGATTATTATTATTACCATCGTTTCTTCGGACATCGAATGGAGAATTGTTTCAGCTTGAAGAAAAAGTTACAGAAGATGATTGATGGAGGTGAAATCGCTATAAGAAAAGTGTATGAAATAAAAGAAGAGATAATAGTACACAAGCTTGATTAGTTCAAAACTGGGGGCAATGCTAATCTTGAGAAAATAGTGTGAGATGATGTAGCAACAATATATTTGTTAAAGGGCACAACATCGTGATTTTGATTACGAAGATTCCCAGAGCAATGCTTCCTTATCAAAAGGGGGCATGACGAGTAGAAGGGCGAAGGGTTGCGAAAGACAAAGTCATGTACTTCCCCTCATGTGAATGAATAAAAAGAGTAAATTTTCAAGTAAAGCTTCTCAAACGTATCAAAAGCATTGATGATTGCTGCCGTTGACGATTGCTGCCAAAGCATTGATGATTGCTACCAAGCATTGATGATCACTACCGACTCGATGATTATCATCAAATTTGCTAAACGTCGATGATTATCGCCAAAATTAGTAACTATCGTTGTCATCATCAATCACTCATATAAGCTGATTATCACCAAAATTAGCAATTATCACTGTCATCATCAATCGCTTATATAAGCTCATTTTATTGAAATTGCTATCATTGCCGAGCTGATACACTATTTTAAACATAATATGAATGTTCTCAGAACATCATCAGTAATGGCGAAATATCAATTATTGATTCACCAATTTTGGCAGTGGAACGAACTACATAGCTAACCACATATAAAGTTATTGACAGCGATGACATCTTACTTCTCAAGGCAGCCTAGCCAAGCCCTATACAACCAACTACGCATAAGGCCTATCACCATCGTCATTCGGGCAGCAGTGAGAAGCAAGTGGCCCTAAAAAGCTTGTGAAGGCCATCATATGCATACCCTTGTGGGCAGCGGACGGAGCCAGTGACTAAAAGCCCTAAAAGGCCAAAAAGTCCTCAACGGCCAGTCACGCGTGAGACCAATGCCGTCTGTATAGCTTTCCGACAGCGTCACGGGGAACGGATGAAAATGCCCTCCTGTGAATGGGTCCGACCTTGCAGGCGAAGAAAATGCGGGCTGCAGTGTGAGCTCTTTGGCCATATCCATAGATAGGCCAACCATGTGTAAGACCCCCCAGATCTTTGGCTTGATTTCAGTATTAACTCATGAAGAAGGGCTTAAACCTACTCATTGATGGACTAGCGGCCCTAGATTTGGTACCATAAAGGTTGCCTTGCGAGCCCCGTGAACTCCAGAGATTACCGCGGCCAACCCTGTGCATAAATCCAACCGAGTTCATAACCCCAGTAGCTTCATTGGGCTCCTCTGATAGATCGCGGTTTGTGAACTCACCAGGCTGTGAGAAGTCTAGTGAACTTCTAAAAGTTACAGAGACCATCACGTGAGACCCAACTCCACTACTCACGAGTCTAAAAAACTGTGTAGCTCCACTACTCAAGAGCTTAAACTGTGTGTGATTATCTGACTAAACTAAAACTTAGCACCACCAATTAAGACAGGAATCATATAGGAAATCCCTTACTAACAAGACATAAGAGGATATTAAGAAAAAGAGGAAGAGGCATAGTACATCAATCATAACACATCAATCAAAACATCACGTAAACAAGATAAGAGCATCATTACCAAGAATATCATGAGATACTTGTATAATTTGCAATTCTGAAAGTACTTATAGCAACAAAAGAGAAAGTATCAAAGTTTTACATCTCATAGTTCTCCTGTAATGCCTAACACTGCTAAATATTGTTGTAAAATTTTTTGAAGATTAACTTGAGCAGCTGCATGTTCCAATCTGGCATTTGAAATAATTCTGGTAGGATCCGGGATGCCAGCCAACTTTTCTTCCAAAGACGCAATTAGTTCTTCATTCTTAGCCAACTCAGATCTTTCAGCATCCACAGAATGAAGACTACATTGCATCTTTTCCTGTACTCTTTCAATGTTCAGATCTTCCTCCAGACTTTGCTTCTCCAACTGGGCTATTTCTCACTTCAAAAGAGTAATATGATTCTGAATATCCGTCTTATTATCAGCAAAAGTCTTTAGTTGCTCTCGCAGAGATAGTTGTTCTTGGTCGTGGCAAGAGACAATGGGAGCAATCTGAGAAACCTTCTCCTTAGAATACGCGAGCTACTTCCTGTATTCAAAAATTTCAGGCGGAACAATCGCAATTCCAGCTGATGACAGAATAATTATCGAATTATGGAATCTTAGGAGAGCATCGCGTATAGAAGAGACATTGACTTTAGCCATCCGTGAAGCACCGTCCAAAACATCTAAAGAAACAGCCAGATCTGACCATTGATCAGGATCTTTGAACATCTCGACAATAGCTAATATGGAATTCCTGATCAACGCTAATTTGTACACAGAAACCTTCTCAAAGGATAACACATTTGATGAAGTCCCAATGGAGCTAGAACTTGCCACACCACTTTGAGGTAAGTTCCCTATTAAGAAATAAGAAATATGAAATTATAGTGAAACTGTAAGTGCAGATAATATGGAAAGTGTTAACGAAGAAAAGAATATACCTTCTGCTGGTATTGGAACAGTGAGCGGTTGTGTCTCCCTAGCAAGAGGGGGATTAGGTTCCACCATCTCAGCAAAAGATGGAGCCCTAACTTTAGTACTCGAATCAACAGTGATGGGAGTTGGTAGATCAGTTGATTCCATTAGAAAAGTAATTTCACGTGCCACTGCCCATGGAGGCATCGAGAATCTTAGTGAAGCCGCTGGTACGACGGGAGGTAAAACTATGGGGGAAGTACTATCTGCCTCTGTATTAGCGACATGATCACCTAAAATAAAATATGTAACACAGGAAAGGAGAAAAGAATAATAATTAAGAAAAATAGCAAAATCCTCTTACATGGTGAATAACCATATTCCCTGTAGTTTAGGGGTTCGTCTTCTTCTTCTCCCGCAATGGGTGAAGTCTTTACAGGAACAACCTCAGAGGTCGGAAGGATATGTTCTTCATCAACAGGAACATCTTCCGTAATGACATTGTCTTCACCGCTAATATCAACTTCTCCCTCCTCATATTCATCATCTTGATTTTCTCCTTCCGCCTCATTTTCATCAGAAATAGTATTTTCAGATGAAGAAGTTAAACTTTCACCGTTCGAATTTCCTTTGCTAGACTCTTTAATAACAACTTGTTTCCCTTTGGAAAGAAGAGATTGGTTGCTTTCCGGTTGAGGGTCTGCATTAGCTAAAATCGGAGAAGCAAAAGCAATGGTCCCTTCTTGGGGAGAAGCTTGGGCACGCGTTCAAGATCTTGTCATTGGCGAAGAAGGACTAGGATGGACACTCTTGGGAGCAGGAGAAGAAGTCAACTGATGTTGAGGATGAGTAGAAGAGGTTGGCCAACCCTGAAGATTGACAATGTTCTCTGGTGGAGGGGCAGCAGCTTTTGTGACTTCTTCTCTTCTTGAACGGTGGAGAGTAACCTTTTCAAACTCACGAATGTCACCATAGGCTATCCACCCTTCGAGAGTATTGTCAGGCTTCTTCTCATGGATAGGTTCATCTACGGATATTTTGACATAGTGATGGCCAGCGAAAGGAGCATCACTGGTCTCCGCTATGAAACCTACTTCCTCTTCAATTGTGCGACCCTTGAGCCTGGGAGGTGGAAGCCATATGGGCTTAGTTACTGGCAAACCTTTCCTTACCAGATATGATTGGTGAACCCACCATCTCATATGTTATATGAAGCCCGAGGAGTACGATTGCAGCCCGGGATGATGAAAGAAGAATTGGCTCAGCCTAACAGTTACTTCCAAACCATTGCCCAATTAAATGGGCCAGTGCCATAACTCCGTATTCTTCGAGTTACAAGTCCGCAATCTTCTGGAACTGCCTGTTCGAAGCCGAATTGATGGGCAAAATGGCTTAGATATTATGGTTCTCTCCAGAATTTTGTTCCCTCCCTCGATGGAAGACTGCGTGATCTAATCGATAGGAAGAATCCCCTTTCTCTTGTGGTAAGTGATTCTGTGTTTGATTTCTCTCTGTACAGTGTAACGAGGCAGACAGAAATGAAAGTAATTAATCTTGACATCAGAGGAGATGACATCTTTTGCCCAATCATAGGATCTCTTTGCCATGACTCTCTTTTGGAAAAACCAGAGAGGGATATGAGAAGGATGGACATAAGCTTTTTCTGGCACTTCGAAAGTCCAAGGGAAATAGACACCAAGCTAGCCAAGAAAGTAATGCCATGACATCTAAGTAGAAGCAATCTCTCCGAAACCTCTATAAATTGAGCATAGATCGGGAGGAGTAAGAGAATATTTAACTCCCTCAGCCATGACACCTACTACTACAAACAACGAAGGGGGGATGACATCTACTGACTTAGAGCTTAGGAAGACCACTATGCTTAGCCAGTAAGCAATGAATGTTGCAAACTCCTCATAAACAAAGTACTCAACACGATCTTTCATACCCTTACGAAGACGTTCGAGCTCTCGTGAACGGTTACCATTAAACCTGGAAGAAAAAGAGAGAAGCATGTGAAATCGAGATTGTGTACTAGGATGCAATAGAAGCATTAATTTGAGAAGAAGGAAAATTACCGAAGAGCTCTTCTGAAGTGAGCCAGCCATTGCATGGGTTGAATCTTGTGGATGTTCAGAAACTTAGACATCTCCTTAAAGAGTTCAGTGGTCGATTCTGAGATAGAGGGAATGCGGTCAGGCGAAGAAATAAAGGCTAGCTCCCCATTGGTGGGGACGAATTCGTCAAAGAATTTTCTGGTTATCGGCAAACCGGCGATCTTGTGAATGTCCCAGAGCGTAATGCTCATTTCACCTTCGGGAAGGTGAAAAGAATTGGTAGAAGGGCACCAATAATTGAGAAAAGCCTTCAGAATGGAGGACTCCTTGTGTAACAGCCCGAATTTTTCCCAACCTGGAATTAGACGTCCTTAGGCAATAGATCGATCCTAACACCTTATTAACTTGTCAGAACTCAATCCCAAAGTCTAAAATTGCTTTTGAACCCATTTCCTTCACAAATCCAACCCTTCACCACCTCGTTCTTTCAATTTTCTTAAGTACTTTCACCCTAAACACTATCTTAAACTAGTTAAGTATTATAACTTGGATTACCTTATATACAAACTACAAAGGCCTGAGTACCACCTCGACCAGAAATCACTTAGGACTAAATCCTTTAGAAATGAGACAAAGTAACTAAGTGCGAAACCAGATTAGCTACGAAATCCGTTTGAATCGTTTTAAATACGATCTGCAAGACCCAAAACTTGTAGAATCATTGACGCTTGGTTACCCTAAAACCTAGGATCAAACTCATTACCCGACTGCTCTCGAGAGCACTTTGAAACTCCATATCAGGTCTGGACTGTACATCGGGAGTCCGATTAACACAAAGTTAAGGACTTAGGACCGCCTCACTGGGCTTAACAACCATCTCAGAAATCAAATCCAAACAGTGTTCCACGGCTGTTCGCTTGAGTCCGGAGCGAGAGAGTGTGAAAACACTTATTTCTTTACAAAATAAATATCTTGAATAGTAATCTGACATCTCTCGTTTGCGGATCAGTTTTAAGCAACCAGACCATAAGAATTAGACCAAATTACACCCTCGGATCAGGAGAAATTTCATACACATTTACATGTACTCGGAATCTCCGATCGAGATCCACTGACCGTTGAACTGAAACTGGTCCGCCACGCGTGATCTGGAAATCTGACTGAAATGAAAACTTAACTAAACATAGATCCAGTGTTAGTAAGCTTAAGTCCGACCTTTGGCTCAAGGAGGCCCGCCAGAAGTCCTCCGTTGAGCTGAAAATAGCCCACTTTGGCTATAACCCAAGTATACCTTGACCTGAAGTCTAATTTGGAGACTTTTTAGACTATATAAGGACCTTAAACCCTCTCTCATTGTAGCCATACAAATTTGAGAAAACCCTAGGAGAGAAAGAGAGAAAAGAGAGAGAAAGTGTGGGAGACGCGGGAGTCTTCCTGCCTTGCTTCCCTGCTGCTATACGCTCCGTTCTAATCGCTTTCCTGGCGATTCCAGCTCCGTTTCTAGGTAAGAAACCCTAACCCTAAACTGATTTGGGGTTTTAAGAGTTGTAGGTTATAAAATAGCTAACCTATTTCATTCTATAGGTTGCCAAACTGCCGAATATGGAAGCTTAGCAAACCTATCGACTCCGTTACGATTCTACGACAAAATGTGCGGACTTTAGGTGTATAGGTTATGGTTTTCAATGCTTTCAATGTCAGATAATGATAGATTCATAATCTGCATGCAATTGTACATGTACAAAGTGCTTTCCGTTTTCTGTTTCGATTAAAGTTGTAGAATATGGAATTTTATATATTCTAGGTATTCGTAGAAAATACCATATATGTATATTTTTTGGAAATGTGTTTGACATGATTATTTGTTGTATGGATATACGATATATGAATAAAATACTTATTTGGCGAAAGGATTCGCCTGAATATATGTTTTACTAATATACACTATGTATGTAGAAATACTGTATTGTAAAGTACCGTATACATGTATATTTTAGAGATGTGTTTGCCATGATTAATTGTTGTATAAATATATTATGTGTACATAAAAATACTTGCTTGGTGAAAGGATTCGCCCTCATACATGTTTATTAACATACACTATGTATGTTGAAATAGTGCATGTTAAGTGTTTGTGGAAATGCTTGAGTGAATAAGTGTTGAGATGTTGATGCTTTATGAGGATGTTGAGATGGGATTCTCAACTACCTTAGAGACATGTATGATTACCTCCATGAGGTTGTTTACTTAAACTGCTTACTTGTGCAGTATATGTGTTTGTATTCCTACTTATGTAGTGCTTTACAACATGCTTCATATCATGCTTTATAACATGCCTTAGCATGCTTGAATTACTTTGTTTATCATGCTTTACTCCACATGCTATGGATGAGAGTTAATTGAGTTTGGGACTATGTCTATAGTCCAGACAATCAGTACCAGATTTGAGATCGTGGTTAAGTTTCATGTTGCCACGTAAGATGTGTTTGACGAACCCGAGCCGTACGTTAGTTGGCAACAGTGGTTAAGCCACGCGAAGTGCTTATGCACTTCATGTTGTCTAATTGATTGTGCGCTTGAACTAGTCAGACTCGCCACGTAACCCGATATGTCTAATGTATGTTCACCATGTTTGGTCGCTACTGCCTGAACCTAGGGTACCAAACTTACCAGTGAAATCCCTTTTAACCATGGTACCTCGTTCCGCGAAGACTCATGAGCTGGGCATGGTGGTATGGGACACCGTGGTCGAGCCGTCGACCCTCTGGCGGGGCCACGTGCCTCCCCGTAGTGACCAGTGAGCAACTAGACTCGTGAGCCGATTATGGTGGTATGAGACACTATATTCATGCTGTCGGCCTACATTGATAAGGTGATGGGGGAGTGGTGCAACGTATGTGAGCAATAGCCCTGACAGCCCTTTATAGTGACCTCGAGCATACTCTGAAATCGCGGTGATCCTTAGAATTTGCCACGGTATATAGAGTATGAACTAGGCCTGTTTCTGTATAGTGATGAATCGTTTAAGAGGTGATGGGGGAGTGGTGTAACCTTTGTGTGTAATGCTACCACAGCGACCTTTGCAGTGACCTAGAAAATACGCCATCGTCTGATATTAACTAGGACTGACGACCCTAGAATGGATCATGTTTGGGAATGATAAAAGGGAGGTACCTTAGTTTGCCAATTTTGAAAAGGACTAACTAAAAACTCGGTAATCATGCTCATCATACATTGCATGTGCCTGGAAGATGTGGAGCACTGAGGGATGAAAGCATGCCGCGAACGTGAGATGGTGTCGCACGAGGGAGGGTGTGGTGAGGGCATCCATCATACCTGCATCCATACTTGCATTAATAAGAGTAGTTAGGAGTGTTTGATTTTCCTGCTTTATCATTACTGGTTGACTGTATTGATAACATGTTAACCTATGCTTTATTGTTCCACTGAGTTAGCTACTCACTCCCACGTTACGGGACGGTGTTGTACACACCAACCAGATTTGTTGAGTTTCAAGTGATGGCGATGCTTATGAAGCAGAGCCGGACTACTACTATGATGTTGAGGAGGAGTTCTCTTACATGTAACTCTCTGACAGGTCTATGAAGACCTGGTATTGTATTGACGGGGCTTTTTGGGATATTGACTAGAGGACCTTTCACATTTGGTATATTTTAGGATTGTACTTGTAATTATTTAACCTGATAATGTTATCACACTCTGGAGACTCATCATAGTTTATATATTTTATCTATCTATCATAGTCTTCCGCTTGCAAATTTAACTGTCTCTGGAGTATGATATGTTGTTTTGGCTTAATCTCACTCATGCTCACTACTCTAATACAGTCAACATTCAATCATCATTCATTTTGTTGCATAAGTGATGTTCTGGAACTCGGGTGTTGAGTTACTACTCGACCCCCGATTTTCGGGATATTACACCTTGTAAAACGGATGAGATGTTGCTTCAATCGCGGTGAAGATGTTAATCTTGGACAAAGTCCCCGCATGTTTCGCTAGAATTGTCATAGCCCATTCAAAATAATAATTGCGAGGAGTCAGGAGACCTCTTGTTCTGAATTCCTCTGGGCTCCAGATAAGGCAACGCTCGCTGAAATGCTGTCAAAGCGTCTCATAAAAATAGGTCAGGTATCGGCTGTGGAGATCGTAGGATGGGACAAGGAAGATCATAGAGTAAATATCATCAATCTGTTGTCTCAATTTTGGTGGCTGCAGAATGCCTTCCAATAATCTCGGTTCCCTGAACGACTAAGACTCCGTGTAAGCTAATCTTTCTGCTTTCAGATGCTCCTTAGGCTCACAAATTAGCATGAAATGGTGACAATGGATGCTGACCGGGATCACTACAATGCCTTGCTTGTAGGGGTTGTCGAATTTTATGATACCTTGGATTGCGAAGATTGATTCCCAGGAGTTATGTAGTTTCTTCCTATTGTGCTCCTTAATTTTCTCTTAAAATTCCTGAGCCTTGTTCCGACGATTCTTCTTTAGTCGAGAGGGGGGAGGAATATCTTCTTTAGTGGGAGGCTTTTGGTTGATCGTCTGATGGTGTGCTATTGTCTTCAACCACTGCTCCCAGTCATATTCACGACCATGTTTGGGAGGTCTTTCGAGATCGCCCATTACGATGGCTCTGTGGATGGGGGATGATAGTGTTTCAATACGTTAAGTGAAGTCAAAGGTGGGGAGTACTGACTCTTTTATATAGGCAGGGTGTGTGTCAGTTGTTTTAAATCACTTGCGCGAGGGTTAGACTGGAGACAATGGGGATTCAATGGCTTAAGATGCTGCGACTTAAAAGGGTTCAGAGTTTGGTAATTCTTGGTGGGAAGGTTGATCAGAGGGAGGATCGACAGCAATGAAAATTCTTGTTGTGCAAGCCATGATGAGAAAAGTTGAATCCTGAAAAGAATGGATTTGAAAGTGAGCAAAGATAAAGAAAAAATTGTTAAGTCTGGAAATGACTAAGGGTTGGTTGCGTGGATCGCGCAACTGAAGCTTGTTGCGTGGGTCGCGCAACTGAAGACCGTTGCACAGGTTCGCGCAATGCGTTTTACCTTGCGCCAACGAAATGTTCGTTGCACGGGTTGCGCAATCAAGTTTGGTTGCGGGGGAAGAAAAAAGTTTGCGAGAGCTTCGCTGCAAAAGTGGAATATAAGAAAATGAGTTGGGGCTGACTATTTATAAAGAACGATGCCAAGTACAGTACTCGGGCGCTTGTTGCGCGGGTCATGCGATGACTGCAGGAAATTCAGAAATTTGAGAAGATTGATCCTGATTCTTTGATTCAAGGGAACAAAGAACGGATCAAGGGGGCATTTGTTGGAGCATAAAAATAATGAATAAAGATTAAAGATAAGAAATTAAACATGAAATGAAGAAATGAGAAAGAAAGAAGAAGATCAAGTGCTTTGATTCAGCAGTTGCGCGGGTCGCGTAAACGGTAGTAGTTGCGTAGATCACGCAACTAACCTAATTTGTTAATTGCATTGCGTAAAGGATTTCACCCCTTACGCGGATCGCACGACTGATTTCATCGTTGCGCGGATCACGTAACCAACTTCACCATTGAGCGGGTCGCGCAATGAAGAGCAGATAAACAATGGTTATGAACGGTTAGATCTGATGCGAAGTGGGCCCCATGGCACAGGGATCAATGGTTCGCATGTGTGAGGGCCTATAAATACCCCACTCTCCCTCTCATTTGCAAGAGAAGAATTTTGGAAGAGGAGCAGAGCTCTAAAGGAAGACTGAAGGTGAGAGGGAAAGTTAGAGATTGGTTGTGTGGACCGTGCAACCAACAGATTGGTTGTGTGAGCCACGTAACCAACAACTTGTTGCGCGGGTCACGCAACTAGGTCACCATGTAGCTAGTTGTAAAAGTGGTCGAAATGCTGCCAAAATCGTCCAGTTCGACCTTCATTGCTTCAAGCTCTCCTTTTACATAAGGGATAAGCTCAAAAGTGGAGAAATTGAATGATCAAATCGGCACAACATTCCTCCTAAGGAGATGGCTGAAGCAACTGTCGAAATGTTACCGAATTCAAGATTCGACATTCGAACTTTATTAATCTCAATTTATGTATTTCAATTTTATTAATCTTAATTTATGTATTTCAAATGATCTATCTTAGAATCAAAGGTTACTAAAGGATGTAAATGAACTCAGTATTAATAATACAATGATTGTTCTGCATATACTCTTTGTTACGTTCGAATAAGATAATTTCCATCAAATCAAATGCATTTGTTTCATGTTTGAAACACCTGGTACTGTACCGTTCCACCAACTCTCACGATCCTCCCCATCAAATTCTAGCAACACGCGACTTGTAGACAGCAATTGCGCACAACTCTAAGTCATATACCAAAGATCAAAGTTGACTCAACCCGAAACTTATACCCTTGCGACCACACCATCACCACGGTTCCAACGTCGCTCTTGTACACCAATGTGATATCTAGTCTAGGAGTTGTGGACCGCGTATATTTCGAGGAAATACCGTGCGTTATGAATCCCAAGAGAGGAATCTCTACCTAACCTATTATATCACTAGTCAAGTACAACCCATATCTAGCACATCCCTCTCTTACCAACAAAGCATGACAACCCATACCTCTCTCATCCAAAAGTCAACCCTCATGTCACTCCTCTTACACCACCATACCTCTCATCCCATCTCTCCTTACACACCCATCATACCTCTTACACAACACCACTCCTCTCTCATTTCACTTCATCCCATATCATTTCTCTACTTAAATCACTAGCAACCAAGAGAGAAAAATCCTAAGGAGAGAAAAAGAACCCAAGCTCAAGACCCATTTTCCTACCCCAAAATCTTACCGTCCAACCATCCAAACTTCATCATCCACCATCAAAGTGGAAGCCTAGGAGCTAAGAAGAAAGACCATAGGTGGCTGATCTTAGGTTTAGATCTTGATTTTGATGCATGGGGCAAGTGGGGCCTACCGATTAATAGTAGAGATCCCATTTTAGACCCAAGGTGTGGCCAATGGCCCACCAAGATACACATGTCTATTTCATGATGGGGCTATTCTCCATGGACCCCACCATGATGCTTCTTTTGATAGACAACATATAGTGGTCATCTAAACCCTTGATCTTGTGGTGGGGATGGTATCCCCACCTTGATTGCATATTTGTAAGCCCACATGTGGTGGGACTCATTTGATGTATATGTTGTAATGCTTGGAGGGGAGCTCATAGTGGCGGAGCTCTGCCCTGACACACGCATCTCTCTCCCTCTATCTCTCTCTTTCCCTGTCAATGGCCCATATTGATGCACGAATTTTATCCACGCCGTCCACCCAAGTGGACCAAACCACTGTCCCACTGGTGGGATGTCCTTGTTACCCAAATCAGGGCCACTTTGCTGACCACCTTGCTGCCATTTTTGGCTGCCCATTTTCGGGTAGGCTTAGAAGAAGGGAAAACACCATATCAACATGATCCTTGAGTGAGGTGGCCCACCACGTGGACCCCACCTGATGTATGCGCGACTTCCACTCTGACCATCCGTGGGACACTGCTGGACTATTGTCCAGTAATTGTAGGGCCCACCTGATATCCCTGTGTTCGTCCAGCGTGGGACGGTGGGGCACACCTGATGTATGTATTGTATCCACACCGTCTAACATGGGACAGTGGAACCCATTTGATGTGTGTTTCATCCACCATCCAGCGTGGGATGGTAGGACCCACTATATATGCATTTCATCCTCACCGTCTAGTGAGCAGGCATGCCCACCTGCTGACTGCAATGGCTGACACCCACCGTTGAAACCTTCTGGGCCCCCGGTGATGGTTGTGGGAGGCCCAAAAGCTAGTCCATTTCTGGGTGGCCCACATCAAGTGGGACCCACCACGTTTGTGTTTCATCTAGGCCGTCCATTGCTTAGACGCCCAGTTGGGCCAGGGCGCTGTTGGACTGACCGTCCAGCAGCTGGCCCACATGGCATACGTATTTTATATCTACACTGTCCATCTGGTGAGGCCCATGGTGATGTGGAGGCCACCGTGAGGCCCACTGTAATGTTGTATGTTATCCACATGCCCTTTTTGGCTGGCCCACAATCAGGTAGATCCACAGTCTACCGGACTGGCGTCTAGCAGCATATGGGCCTGCTATGATGTTTATGTATCATTTATTCATCCTGCCCGTCCTTTATGGGGCCCATTTATGAGGTGTGGGTTCCCCCATACCCTCTATCAGATTCTCTGAGGGCCCACTTTATAGTGGAGGTCCAGTCCATAGCAGCAGATCGCATCTCAGGTGGGCACACACCATGGGATCAGTTGGGTTAGGGCGTCCCCTGTCTTAGGAGACCCACCATGATGTACGTATTATATACACACTATTCATTTATTTTGCCAGGGCCATCGGGTCCCATTACTTCGTTAGGCCCACTGTGATGCATGCGGCCCACTTGTTATATATATATGGGGTCCATTTGCATTGGGATGAGGCCCATTGTGTTGTGTGAGGCCCGTTGTGATGTGTGAGGCCCATTATATGAGAGGCCCATTGTGATGTGTGAGGCCCATTATGATGTGTAGGCCCATCGTGAGGCATGCATTTTGTCCAGGCCATCCATCAGTGGACCATCTAGCTGGCCACTTGTTATACGTGATGAGGCCCACTGTGATTGTGTGAGGCCAATTGTGATTGTGAGGCCCATTGTGTTGTGTGAGGCCCATTGTAATTGTGTGAGGCCATTATGTTGTGTGAGGCCCATTGTGATTGTGAGGCCCATTGTGATTGTGTGAGGCCCATTATATGTGTGAGGCCCATTATATGTGTGACGCTCATTGTATGTGTGAGGCCCACCATGATGTATGTGATACACATGCAAACCATCCGTCCTTCTAGAGATTTTTAGGGCCAAGGGCCCCATTGTGATTTAGATTCTAATCCTAAATGGACCATACCCTAGGACAATGGTGGTTAAATGTCCACCGTTGTAAACTTCCCTAGGGCCCATTGTTAAACCCATTTCCACCCTTACCTTATTGGGCTAACCCAAACCATTAGGTCCCCACTTATGTTAGTAATACCCATTAGGCTAACCCAAACCATTGGGCCTCCATTGATGATGGTGCTTTCCACCATGCCTTGTAGGAATTATCTAAACCTTGGAGCCCACCTTGTATACGGATCGGGTCTATAGGAAGGCCCAGTTTATTGCATGATAGAGAGAGCGAGGAAGCCCACTTATTATACATAGTTTCACCCTCTCAGCTCACTTTGTTGTATAGCCATTAGACTCACCCATGAGGTCCACTCTTGATGTAAGTATAATGCCTAGGCCATTTGTTATTTAGTGCATCATCACCCCTTGCCGTAGATGGAAGAATATGTGGCATCAGATTTGGTGTAACCATTGTTTAATACATCCTCTTTGTAAGACCCATATCCTAGCCTGTACTGTTCTGTAGGCTTCCACGGTCCTCCTGGTTGAATTCTGGCAACCCGCGACTCGTAGACAGCAGTCGCGCGTGATCCTGAGTTGTATCCTATATTCTAGAGTCGGCTCGACCTGAAACTTATACCCTAGTGACCACACTGTCATTGTAGTTCCGACGCTGCGTCTCGCACACTGAGGCGATACCCGGGCCAGGAGATGTGGGCCCGCGTTCAGTTTGATGAAAGACGCCGTGCATTGTAATCCTTAGAAAACATCACATCAATCTTATCAATCACATCAATCAAGTACACATCACTCCCATCACTCACACCCATCCCCAAGTACAACCACCCCCCTAAAGTCAACTCTCTCTCTTACACAAGTACTCCCATCACTTACTCACCATCACTCACATCTCTATCTCTCTCATCTCTCTCATTCTCCCAAGCAACTCCCACGTCCAAGCTTCCCATGAGAGAGCTAGTGTGGCCCACTTCCTATCTCTCATCCCTACCCTCTAAAACTAATCTCGACCGTTGAATCTCATCCATTGGAGCTCTAGAATGCGTTGATGGAAGGAGAAGTCCATGATCAAAGGTGGGTGATTTTATTTGTTGATTTTGATAATTTGAGGGCCCACATATGGTGGGACCCATCTTGATGTATGCATTGTACGGGGAGGGCCCATAGTGGCGGGGTCCCTCCCCTTCTCACTGGTCTTCTTCTCTCTCTCTCTCTCTTATGATGGGCGTGGCCCACTAGATCCACACCGATTGTGGACCCACTGTGATGTATGTATTTTATCCATGCCATCTACCCACATGGACCGCACCTGGCATATGTCCCTCATTCAAGCCGTTCGTCCATTCGGCGGACATCTAGCCTCCCTGGATGGGGTGAAAACGCAAATACTAACTTGATCAAATACGTGGGGCCCATCTTAAAGATGTGATGTACTCAGCACGTGGGACCCATTGCTACAGCAAGTTACGTGGGTTTCACCCAAATTGTCCATTCACAGCCCATCTGGATGTATTGACGCCACCAAGTTATGAGGACTACATCATGTTGTATTTGTTACATCCACACCATCTAGATGATCTGGACGGTGCTGGAATAATACTAAATAATAGATATTATAACATATATAATATATGAATATATATATGATATTTAGATATATATATATATATATATATATATATATATATATATATGATATTTAGATATATATATATATATAAAATATTACATTATATACATGGTGGGCCCCACATGGGACCCACCGTGATGTATGGTATAATCCACGCCGTCCATCCCTAGGACAGTAGGACCGACTCTGCATGTGTGGGGTCACCACCGTCCAAGAACGTGGACTCCACATGATGCGTGTGTTGTATCCATAACGTCCAACCATCTATTGATGGCCCACATGATCAATACCATCCATCCAGCAACAGATAGCTGCTGGACTGACATCAGCAAGATTTGTGGGTCTCATGCGATGTATGTTTAAATCCAAACCGTCCACCTGCCAGCTCTATACTGCTGTTTGGATGACGCCAGAAAGTGTGGTTTGATCATGAGTTGTGTGTTAGATCCAAACTGTCCAACTGTTGGACGAGCTCGTCTTAAGGCTTGAGGTTAAATATAAGACAGATCTATCTATCAGATGGACCACATCGCAAAATCAGTGAAGGATTAACCATCTACCATTATAATTGTTTGGGATCCCAAGCAGTTCTGGATTAATATAAAATTTGTCTTTCCTCTTAATTCAGGCCTTTGTGACCTTATGAACAGATTGGATAGAAAATAAACGTTATGGTGGGCCCTGGGAATTTTAAACAGCGGGAAACATTATCACCACTGCTATTGTGGTATGGTCCAGATGATCATTCGACATGATTCATTCCTTGGGTAATGCTCTAAAACGATCTCTAAAAATAGATGAATAGTGTAGATAGTTCACTTAGAACGGTGGGCCTGACTTAATGTATTTATGGCATATCCATGAGGCCACCTTGATGTATTTATGACCCATCCGTTAAGGCCCGCCTTGATATATATGAGGCTCATTGGTGTGGCCCGTTGATGCAGCCCACTTGATGTTTATGAGGCCCATTGGTGTGGCCCGTTGATGCGGCCCACTTGATGTTATGAGGCCCATTGGTGCGGTCTGTTGATGTGGCCCACTTGACGTTTATGAGGCCCATTGGTGCAGCCCGTCAATGTGGCCGACTTGATGTATATGAGGCCCATTGGTGCAGCTCGTTAATGCGACCCACTTGACGTTTATGAGACCCATTGGTGCGGCCCGTCGATGCGACCGACTTGATGTATATGAGGACCATTGGTAAGACCCATCCATGAGGTCCATCATGATGTATTTTGGCCCATGGCGGGGCCCACCTGTTTGTATTGTTAGGCCCACGTAATGAGGCCCACTTGATATATGAGGCTTGGTATTGAGGCCCACGATAAAGGCCCATTGTGATGTATTCGAGGCCCATTGTGATGTATTTGAGGACCATGGGCGTGACCCATTATGATACATGTGAGGCCCTTGTATGAGGTCCATTGCGATGTATATTAGGCCTTTTGTGAGGTCATGGGTCTACTATATGTTTAGCTCTATGTGGGCCACTCCTTGTGAGCAATGTTGTTAAATGACCACGTTGATGGGCAATGATGGTTGAATGTCCACATTGTGACCTTCCCTTAGGCTTTGATAGTTTCATTCTCATCATTCTCTTGTGGGTTAACCGTAATTAGTGGGCCCCATTCGCCATAGACGGATGGCTCCGTGCTATCGGATTTGATATGACCATGGCCGAGGGCCGATCTTTATTTATGGTTGATCGACTGTTCATTTATGGACCCCGCCTTATTTATAGTCCGATTGTCGAGGTCGATTGTATAGGCCAATTTCGATTGTCGAGGCCGATTCCAATTGTCGAGGCTGATTCCGATTATCGATGCCGATTCCGATTATCGAGGCTGATTATGATTATTGAGGCCAATTCCGATTGTCGAGGCCGATTCTGATTGTCGAGGCTGATTACGATTGTTGAGGCCAATTGTATAGGTCCATTCTAATTGTTGAGGCTGATTTCAATTGTCGAGGCCGATTCGGATTGTCGATGTCGATTCTGATTATCGAGGCCAATTCCAATTGTCGAGGTCGATTCCGATTATAGAGGCCGATTTCAATTGTTGAGGACGATTCTGATCGTCGAGGACGATTCTGATTGTCGAGGCCGATTCTGATTGTCGAAGCCGATTCTGATTATTAAGGCCAATTCCGATTGTCAAGGCTAATTCTGAGTATCAAGGCCGATTCCGATTGTCAAGGCCGATTCCGATTGTCAAGGCCGATTCTGATTATCGAGACTGATTCTGATTATCGAGGCCAATTCCGATTGTCGAGGCCGATTCTAATTATCGAGGCCAATTGTCGAGGTCAATTTTGATTGTCGACGCCGATTCCAATTGTCGATGTCAATTCTGATTGTTAACGCCGATTCTGATTGTCGAGGCCGATTATCGAGGTCGATTCCGATTGCCGAGGTCGAATGTCGAGACCCATATGATGTATATGCAGCCCGTAATTGAGGCCCATTATGATGTGTATTCAGCCCGTGTTTAAGACCTAATGTGATGAATATGAGGTCTATGTGATAAGGCTCATGGTGATGCATTTGAGGGCCAGGCGATGAAGCCCATTATGATGTATATTAGGCCCATGTTAGAGGCCCATCGTGATGTGTATTAAGCTCTTAAGTGAGGCCCATGGTGTTATATATATTAGACCCTTGTGTGAGGCCATGAGTCCATTATATGTTAGGCTCTATTAGGTCATTCCTTGGGGCAATGTTGGTTAAATGTCCACATTGTCAAGGTCGATTATCAATGCTGGTTATTGATACTGATTACACTACGCCAAAACAACGAAAAAAGGACAGTTGAAAACCGTCTCAAAAGCCCAAAAAGGACGGTCCTGGACCGTCGCAACGGCCGTCAAATTTTGACGTGTCGTATTTTTTAAAGGACGGCCATAAACCGTCTCTAAATAAGGACGGTCATGGACCGTCTCTAAAAAAGGACGGCCATAAACCGTCTCTAATGGTAACCCACATTTTCCTGAAAAGGACAGTTGGTGACCGTCCGTAAAAAGGACGGCCCATGACCGTTTATAATAAGGACGGTTATAGACCGTCTCTTATCACTCATAAAAGGACGGTTATAGACCGTCTCTTATGGACCTGGAAGGGACGGTTATGGACCGTCTCTTATGAACCTGGTAAGGACGGTCTTCAACCGTCTTATATATGTATATACACCTGATATACACCTGTTAGACCATCATATTCTTCCTGATATACACCTGTTATATTCTTCCTGATATACACCTGATATTCACCTGATATTTCATCATATTCACATCCATCTAAACCTAAACTATGTAAATTTATCCAAACAAAAACTACATTCATCCAAACATAAACTACATCTATCCAAACACACAATATACACCTGTTACAATATCATGTTCTTCCTAATATACACCTGTTACAACATCGTACTCTTAAATACACCTGTTATATAATATATTTCATCACATTCACATCCATCTAAACCCAAACTACATAAACAATCTTATCCACATTACATTCATTCATGCATAAATACGCTCACACCAACCCTGCAAAAGATCATACAAAAATAAAGGAGAAAAAGACTTATCGGATCATCCTTTTGTTCATAGAACCTCTCTGAGGATCCTGCACAACTTGAAAAAGATCTCTTATCAGCTCCTGCCGATGCGGCTATGCCGAGAACAACTTTAAAAGAGGCAAAAGAAAAAACACATCAGACATTCAAAGTTCAACCACTTCAAAGAATCACAAACCTTGACATAAAGTTTAAGGCAACATTTTCGATATACAGTTTATCGACTCTGGATGACTGTCTCGGTTGCAACAACTGCGACACTATGCCCAACTCCGTTTCGCAAACACGTTTAATCTTTCCTGCAAAATCAGAAAATAAAATGCTTTAGTTGATTCATTCCATCTCTCTAGGATTTAGGGTCTTGTTTGTACTCACCATATGAACAACTCATGTCAGGTAAAATGATAATAAGCAATTGGAGATGTTTCTTCTTATCTCCACTTTGTAGGTTTTCAGTGGCTTGTTTGTGTACATCCATCAGAGCCATCTCAATCCTATTAGGGCGATCAGTTTTAGGTTTAGTTTTTAGGCTTAGGTTTAGGTTATAGGTTTAGGTTATAAGTGCAGCTTATAGGTTTAGGTTTAGGTTTAGGTTAGGTTATAAATTAAGGTTTAGGAAATTGAGAATAGGTTAAGGTTTAGGTTTAGAAAATTGGATTCGGGTTTGGGATCAAGTTTAGGTTTAGGTTTTGAGGTTTAGGTTAGGGAGTTGAGATTAGGATTAGGTGTAGGTTTAGGTTTAGGGATTTGAGAATACATTTAGATTATTGATTTAGGTTTAGGTTATAGGTTATCGGTTTAGGTTTAGGTTAAGGTTTAGGTTTAGGTTTAGGGAATTGAGAATAGGTTAAGGTTTAGGTTTAGGAAATCGGGTTCGGCTCGGGATTGGGTTTAGGTTAGGGTTTCCAAGTTTAGGTTTATGTTTAGGTTAGGGAGATGAGATTAGGATTCGATGTAAGTTTAGGTTTGGGGATTTGAGAATACATTTAGGTTTTAGGTTTAGGTTTAGGTTATAAGTTTAGGTTATAGGTTTAGGTTTAGGTTTAGGTTTAGGAAATCGGGTTCGGGTTCGGGATGGGGTTTATGTTTGGGTTTTCAAGTTAGGGTTTAGGTTTAGGTTTAGGAGTTGAGACTAGGATTAGGTGTAGGTTTAGGTTTAGGGATTTGAGAATACATTTAGTTTTAGGTTTCGAGTTATAGGTTAAGGTTTAGGTTAAGGTTAGGTTATAGGTTATAAGTTTAGGTTATAGGTTATAGGTTAAGGTTTTATGTCATAGGTTTTGGTTTAGGTTAAAGTTATAGGTGTAGGTTTAGGTTTAGGTTAAGGTTTTGGTTGAGGTTTAGGTTAAGGTTTAGCTTTAAGGAAATGAGAATAGGTAAAGGTTCGAAGTTTAGGAAATCGAGTTCGGGTTCGGGATCGGAGTTTAGGTTTGGGTTTTCAAGTTAGGGTTTAGGTTTAGGTTAGGGAGTTGAGATTAGGATTAGGTGTACGTGTAGGTTTAGGGATTTGAGAATAGGTTAAGGTTAAGGTTAAGGTTTAGGTTTAGGTTTAGGGAATTGAGTATAGGTTAAGGTTTAGGTTTAGGAAATCGGGTTCGGGTTCGGGATCGGGTTTATGTTTGGGTTTTAGGTCATAGGTTTTGGTTTAGGTTAAGGTTATAGGTTTAGGTTTGGGTTTAGGTACAGGTTTTGGTTATAAGCTACAGGTTAAGGGAATTGAGAATAGGTAAAGGTTTAGGTTTAGGAAATCGGGTTCGGGTTCGGGATCGGGTTTCGGTTTGCATTTTCAAGTTTTGGTTTATGTTTAGGTTAGGGAGTTGAGATTAGGATTAGATGTAGGTTTAGGTTTGGGGATTTGAGAATAGGTTAAGGTTTAAGTTTAGGTTTAGGGAATTGAGTATAGGTTAAGGTTTAGGTTTAGGAAATCGGGTTCGGGTTCGGGATCGGGTTTATGTTTGGGTTTTAGGACGTAGGTTTTGGTTTAGGTTAAGGTTATGGGTTTAGGTTTGGGTTTAGGTACGGGTTTTGGTTAAGGTTTTGGTTATAAGCTACGAGTTAAGGGAATTGAGAATAGGTAGAGGTTTAGGTTTAGGAAATCGGGTTCGGGTTCGGGATCGGGTTTCGGTTTGCATTTTCAAGTTTGGGTTTATGTTTAGGTTAGGGAGTTGAGATTAGGATTAGATGTAGGTTTAGGTTTGGGGATTTGAGAATAGGTTAAGGTTTAGGTTTAGGTTTAGGGGAATTGAGTATAGGTCAAGGTTTAGGTTTAGAAATCGGAGTTCGGGTTCGGATCGGGTTTATGTTTGGGTTTTAGGTCATAGGTTTTGGTTTAGGTTAAGGTTATAGGTTTAGGTTTGGGTTTAGGTACAGTTTTGGTTAAGGTTTTGGTTATAAGCTACGAGTTAAGGGAATTGAGAATAGGTAGAGGTTTAGGTTTAGGAAATCGGGTTCGGGTTCGGGATCGGGTTTCGGTTTGCATTTTCAAGTTTAGGTTTATGTTTAGGTTAGGGAGTTGAGATTAGGATTAGGTGTAGGTGTAGGTTTAGGGATTTGAGAATAGGTTAAGGTTAAGGTTTAGGTTTAGGCTTAGGGAATTGAGTATAGGTTAAGGTTTAGTTTTAGAAAATCGGGTTCGGGATCGGGTTTATGTTTGGGTTTTAGGTAATACGTTTTGGTTTAGGTTAAGGTTATAGGTTTGGGTTTGGGTTTAGGTACAGGTTTTGGTTAAGGTTTTGGTTATAAGCTACGAGTTAAGGGAATTGAGAATAGGTAGAGGTTTAGGTTTAGGAAATCGGGTTCGGGTTCGGGATCGGGTTTCGGTTTGCATTTTCAAGTTTGGGTTTATGTTTAGGTTAGGGAGTTGAGATTAGGATTAGATGTAGGTTTAGGTTTGGGGATTTGAGAATAGGTTAAGGTTTAGGTTTAGGTTTAGGTTTAGGTATAGGGAATTGAGTATAGGTTAAGGTTTAGGTTTAGAAATCGGGTTCGGGTTCGGGATTGGGTTTATGTTTGGGTTTTAGGTCATAGGTTTTGGTTTAGGTTAAGGTTATAGGTTTAGGTTTGGGTTTAGGTACAAGTTTTGGTTAAGGTTTTGGTTATAAGCTACAGGTTAAGGGAATTGAGAATAGGTAAAGGTTTAGGTTTAGGAAATCGGGTTCGGGTTCGGGATCGTGTTTCGGTTTGCATTTTCAAGTTTAGGTTTATGTTTAGCTTAGGGAGTTGAGATTAGGATTAGGTGTAGGTTTAGGTTTGGGGATTTGAGAATAGGTTAAGGTTAAGGTTTAGGTTTAGGCTTAGGGAATCGAGTATAGGTTAAGGTTTAGGTTTAGGAAATCGGGTTCGGGTTCGGGATCGGGTTTATGTTTGGGTTTTAGGTCATAGGTTTTGGGTTAGGTTAAGGTTATAGGTTTAGGTTTGGGTTTAGGTACGGGTTTTGGTTAAGGTTTAGGTCATAAGCTACGAGTTAAGGGAATTGAGAATAGGTAAAGGTTTAGGTTTAGGAAATCGGGTTCGGGTTCGGGATCGTGTTTCGGTTTGCATTTTCAAGTTTAGGTTTATGTTTAGCTTAGGGAGTTGAGATTAGGATTAGGTGTAGGTTTAGGTTTGGGGATTTGAGAATAGGTTAAGGTTAAGGTTTAGGTTTAGGCTTAGGGAATTGAGTATAGGTTAAGGTTTAGGTTTAGGAAATCGGGTTCGGGTTCGGGATCGGGTTTATGTTTGGGTTTTAGGTCATAGGTTTTGGTTTAGGTTAAGGTTATAGGTTTAGGTTTGGGTTTAGGTACAGGTTTTGGTTAAGGTTTAGGTTATAAGCTACAGGTTAAGGGAATTGAGAATAGGTAAAGGTTTAGGTTTAGGAAATCGGGTTCGGGTTCGGGATCGGGTTTATGTTTGGGTTTTAGGTCATAGGCTTTGGTTTAGGTTAAGGTTATAGGTTTAGGTTTGGGTTTAGGTACAGGTTTTGGTTAAGGTTTTGGTTATAAGCTACAGGTTAAGGGAATTGAGAATAGGTAAAGGTTTAGGTTTAGGAAATCGGTTCGGGTTCGGGATCGGGTTTATGTTTAGGTTTTAGGTCATAGGTTTTGGTTTAGGTTAAGGTTATAGGTTTAGGTTTGGGTTTAGGTACAGGTTTTGGTTATAAGCTACAGGTTAAGGGAATTGAGAATAGGTAAAGGTTTAGGTTTAGAAATCGGGTTTGGGTTCTGGATCAGGTTTCGGTTTACATTTTCAAGTTTAGGTTTATATTTAGTTTAGGAGTTGAGATTAGGATTAGGTGTAGGTGTAGGTTTAGGGATTTGAGAATAGGTTAAGGTTAAGGTTTAGGTTTAGGCTTAGGGAATTGAGTATAGGTTAAGGTTTAGGTTTAGGAAATCGGGTTCGGGTTCGGGATCGGGTTTATGTTTGGGTTTTAGGTCATAGGTTTTGGGTTAGGTTAAGGTTATAGGTTTAGGTTTGGGTTTAGGTTCGGTTTTGGTTTATAAGCTACGGTGTTAAGGGAATTGAGAATAGGTAAAGGTTTAGGTTTAGGAAATCGGGTTCGGGATCGGGATCGGGTTTCGGTTTGCATTTTCAAGTTTAGGTTTATGTTTAGTTTAGGGAGTTGAGATTAGGATTAGGTGTAGGTGTGGGTTTAGGGATTTGAGAATAGGTTAAGGTTAAGGTTTAGGTTTAGGCTTAGGGAATTGAGTATAGGTTAAGGTTTAGGTTTAGGAAATCGGGTTCGAGTTCGGGATCGGGTTTATGTTTGGGTTTTAGGTCATAGGTTTTGGTTTAGGTTAAGGTTATATGTTTAGGTTTGGGTTTAGGTACGTGTTTTGGTTAAGGTTTAGGTCATAAGCTACCTGTTAAGGGAATTGAGAATAGGTAAAGATTTAGGTTTAGGAAATCGGGTTTGGGTTCGGGATCGGGTTTCGGTTTGCATTTTCAAGTTTAGGTCTATGTTTAGTTTAGGGAGTTGAGATTAGGATTAGGTGTAGGTGTAGGTTTAGGGATTTGAGAATAGGTTAAGGTTAAGGTTTAGGTTTAGGGAATTGAGTATAGGTTAAGGTTTAGGTTTAGGAAATCGGTTCGGGTTCGGGATAGGGTTTATGTTTGGATTTTAGGTCATAGGTTTTGGTTTAAGTTAAGGTTATAGGTTTAGGTTTGGGTTTAGGTACAGAGTTTTGGTTAAGGTTTTGGTTATAAGCTACGAGTTTAAGGGAATTTAGAATAGGTAAAGGTTTAGGTTTAGGAAATCGGGTTCGGGTTCGGGATCGGGTTTCGGTTTGCATTTTCAAGTTTGGGTTTATGTTTAGATTAGGGAGTTGAGATTAGGATTAGATGTAGGTTTAGGTTTGGGGATTTGAGAATAGGTTAAGGTTAAGGTTTAGGTTTAGGTTTAGGGAATGAGTATAGGTTAAGGTTTAGGTTTAGGAAATCGGGTTCGGGTTTGGGATCGGGTTTATGTTTGGGTTTTAGGTCATAGGTTTTGGTTTAGGTTAAGGTTATAGGTTTAGGTTTGGGTTTAGGTACGTGTTTTAGTTAAGGTTTTGGTTATAAGCTACAGGTTAAGGGAATTGAGAATAGGTAAAGGTTTAGGTTTAGGAAATCGGGTTCGGGTTCGGGTTCGGGATCGTGTTTCGGTTTGCATTTTCAAGTTTAGGTTTATGTTTAGTTTAGGGAGTTGAGATTAGGATTAGGTGTAGGTTTAGGTTTGGGGATTTGAGAATAGGTTAAGGTTAAGGTTTAGGTTTAGGCTTAGGGAATTGAGTATAGGTTAAGGTTTAGGTTTAGGAAATCGGGTTCGGGTTAGGGATCGGGTTTATGTTTGGGTTTTAGGTCATAGGTTTTGGTTTAGGTTAAGGTTATAGGTTTAGGTTTGGGTTTAGGTACGGTGTTTTGGTTATAAGCTACGGAGTTAAGGGAATTGAGAATAGGTAAAGGTTTAGGTTTAGAAATCGGTTCGGGTTCGGGATCGGGTTTCGGTTTGCATTTTCAAGTTTAGGTTTATGTTTAGTTTAGGGAGTTGAGATTAGGATTAGGTGTAGGTTTAGGTTTGGGGATTTGAGAATAGGTTAAGGTTAAGGTTTAGGTTTAGGCTTAGGGAATTGAGTATAGGTTAAGGTTTAGGTTTAGAAATCGGGTTCGGGTTCTGGATCGGGTTTATGTTTGGGTTTTAGGTCATAGGTTTTGGTTTAGGTTAAGGTTATAGGTTTAGGTTTGGGTTTAGGTTACAGGTTTTGGTTATAAGCTACGAGTTAAGGGAATTGAGAATAGGTAAAGGTTTAGGTTTAGAAATCGGGTTCGGGTTCGGGATCGGGTTTCGGTTTGCATTTTCAAGTTTAGGTTTATGTTTAGTTTAGGGAGTTGAGATGAGGATTAGGTGTAGGCGTGGGTTTAGGGATTTGAGAATAAGTTAAGGTTAAGGTTTAGGTTTAGGCTTAGGGAATTGAGTATAGGTTAAGGTTTAGGTTTAGGAAATCGGGTTCGGGTTCGGGATCGGGTTTATGTTTGGGTTTTAGGTCATAGGTTTTGGTTTAGGTTAAGGTTATAGGTTTAGGTTTGGGTTTAGGTACAGGTTTTGGTTAAGGTTTAGGTTATAAGCTACAGGTTAAGGGAATTGAGAATAGGTAAAGGTTTAGGTTTAGGAAATCGGGTTCGGGTTCGGGATCGGGTTTCGGTTTGCATTTTCAAGTTTAGGTCTATGTTTAGTTTAGGGAGTTGAGATTAGGGTTAGGTGTAGGTGTAGGTTTAGGGATTTGAGAATAGGTTAAGGTTAAGGTTTAGGTTTAGGTTTAGGGAATTGAGTATAGGTTAAGGTTTAGGTTTAGAAATCGGGTTTGGGTTCGGATCGGGTTTATGTTTGGATTTTAGGTCATAGGTTTTGGTTTAGGTTAAGGTTATAGGTTTAGGTTTGGGTTTAGGTACGAGTTTTGGTTAAGGTTTTGGTTATAAGCTACGAGTTAAGGGAATTGAGAATAGGTACAGGGTTTAGGCTTAGGAAATCGGGTTCGGGTTCTGGATCGGGTTTCGGTTTGCATTTTCAAGTTTGGGTTTATGTTTAGGTTAGGGAGTTGAGATTAGGATTAGATGTAGGTTTAGGTTTGGGGATTTGAGAATAGGTTAAGGTTTAGGTTTAGGTTTAGGGAATTGAGTATAGGTTAAGGTTTAGGTTTAGGAAATCGGGTTCGGGTTCGGGATCGGGTTTATGTTTGGTTTTAGTCAAAGGTTTTGGTTTAGGTTAAGGTTATAGGTTTAGGTTTGGATTTAGGTACATGTTTTGGTTAAGGTTTAGGTCATAAGCTGTGTTAAGGGAATTGAGAATAGGTAAAGGTTTAGGTTTAGGAAATCGGGTTCGGGTTCGGGATCGTGTTTCGGTTTGCATTTTCAAGTTTAGGTTTATGTTTAGTTTAGGGAGTTAAGATTAGGATTAGGTGTAGGTTTAGGTTTGGGGATTTGAGAATAGGTTAAGGTTTAGGTTTAGGTTTAGCTTAGGGAATTGAGTATAGGTTAAGGTTTAGGTTTAGGAAATCAGGTTCGGGTTTATGTTTGGGTTTTAGGTCATAGGTTTTGGTTTAGGTTAAGGTTATAGGTTTAGGTTTGGGTTTAGGTACAGGTTTTGGTTAAGGTTTTGGTTATAAGCTACGAGTTAAGGGAGTTGAGAATAGGTAAAGGTTTAGGTTTAGGAAATCGGGTTCGGGTTCGGGATCGGGTTTCGGTTTGCATTTTCAAGTTTAGGTTTATGTTTAGTTTAGGGAGTTGAGATTAGGATTAGGTGTAGGTGTAGGTTTAGGGATTTGAGAATAGGTTAAGGTTAAGGTTTAGGTTTAGGCTTAGGGAATTGAGTATAGGTTAAGGTTTAGGTTTAGAAAATCGGGTTCGGGTTCGGGATCGGGTTTATGTTTGGGTTTTAGGTCATACGTTTTGGTTTAGGTTAAGGTTATAGGTTTAGGTTTGGGTTTAGGTACAGGTTTTGGTTAAGGTTTAGGTCATAAGCTACCGGGTTAAGGGAATTGAGAATAGGTAAAGGTTTAGGTTTAGGAAATCGGGTTCGGGTTCGGGATCGGGTTTCGGTTTGCATTTTCGTGTTTAGGTTTATGTTTAGGTTAGGGAGTTGAGATTAGGATTAGGTGTAGGTGTATGTTTAGGGATTTGAGAATAGGTTAGGTTGTAGGTTAAAGTTTAGGGAATTGAGTTTAGGTTATAGGTTAAGGTTTAGGTTGTAGTTATAGGTTTTGGGATGTGAGAATAGGTTTAGGTTTTAGGTTAAGGGTGTGGTCCCTGCAAATACAGATATAAACACGCAAAAACAGAGATATAAACACGGCTTTGTCCAAATGGCTGCCGAGCCCTTCAATCTTCCATAGGAAATGGACAGACTTCATCATGGTCGGCGGTTCCCACCTTCCAGGACCTCGCTCATCCGGATAGCTCAGACGCACATCCGGGCTTGCTCCATTATTTTCGAGCAAATACATAAATACGGCTGTCCAAATGGCCAGTGCCCCTTCCAATGTTTGTCCATAGGAAATGGACACTTCATCATGGTCGGCGGTTCCCACCTTCCAGGGACCAGCTCATCCGGATAGCTCCGACGCACATCCGGCTTGCTCTATTATTTTCGAGCAAATACATTAACACGGCTGTCCAAATGGCCAAGCCCTTCCAATGCTTGTCCATAGGAAATGGACAAACTTCATCATGGTCAGCGGTTCCCACCTTCCGTGGGACCCAGCTCATCCGGATAGCTCCGACGCACATCCGGGCTTGCTCCATTATTTTCGAGCAAATACATTTAAAAACAACATAAATATATCTAAAAGCATCTGGATACCTGAGGAAGGCCTCCCATATTTGTATTGTTGGTTACTCATCCTTTTATCTGCAAGCCACAATTGACCAACAACTTCTATCGCTACCTGTACTTTGAAACCAACAGAAATATAATTGGACCTGTACTCTGAAACCAACACAAATGATAAATGATTCAACGCCTTTAATGTATTCATCACTCAATATATCTTTTGTCATCCAATTCTTGCTCGGGGGTGTCAAATCCATATCTGATATCACGTGCATGCAGCATATAAAAAGTGAGATACAATAAAAAATAGGCTTTTCATAAACTGTCAAAACATGCCACACGTGGTCACCAATCACAGAAAAATAAAGATCTATATATATCCGCAAATATATGCACATGATTAGGCGTAGGTTTTAGGTTATAGATTTTAGGTTATAGGTTTTAGGTTATAGGCTACATCAAGTTATGAGTTTTTAAGTATTGACTCGCATATGTAGACTGAAATATGAAAAGCATCTTACCATTCTTGCACTAAATGAAAATATGAAGTTTCAATCCACAAAAAGAAAGAGGTAATAATTGAAGTTATTTAGGAAACAAGAGCGGAAAATGCAATAAACAATATGTTGTGGTCCACAACATAGAAAAAAAAAAAGTGGATATTGAAATATAAGCAAAAATATTGTTAGCATAATTGCCTTTTGTTGTTGTCCTTTTCTTGTATATGTGATCCCGACCTTCGATTTGGTTGGCCAAGGCATGATGGGTCATTGTGCCTAAAAATTGTGGCAATTGGACAATCCTATTCACTGAATGTGGTTTCTTTTGTTTTCTAGTTTTGTTGTTTGGGGAATATAATTATGTGAGTCGAATCTGTTGGCTTGTGGCTGGTGATGAGGAAGAAAGTGGTCCTTAGAATTTATTGACATCATTAAAGACCATGTGGTGGGCTGGTTTTATAGATTAATAAGTGAGAGCAACCAATTTTGAGATTCATGAGTTCTTGCAGTAATGGGTCTTTATTAGTGTTTAGCATTAGGCTTTTACATTTTTATACAAAGCTAGATATAGAAGGGATGCTTTAGAATTTAAATGATTAAAAAATAACTCGACTAAAATAGAGTATATGAAGTGCATATTTAGTAACAATAGGAGTGAAAATGATAAATTAGTTAAGATTGCTGACATGTGCAACGAAGGCCTAGAATTGTACAAGTTAGAAGGAGTGAGTTGGTGCAAGACAAAGGCTCTTTAAGCGCAATGGAAGGTTCAAAAGCATGTAGGTGAAGATTGTAAGAAATGAGTTGATGACCTCTGGTCTAACTTGATTACGTTTGAGATATATGTCTAAAATAACACCGATCAAGTGGAGCTTATGGTGGTGATTTTTAAGGGAATTCTAGGTTATGGGCTATACTATGTAGACAAGAATTGTAACATCCCGAATTTTTATTGTTTTGAAATTTCAAAAAAAAAAATCCTTAAATTAATTTTTTTTATGTAATTAACTTATATTATCACTTATTAACCATTAACACTCAATCCTAGCTTATACACGAGTGGTTCTGTCTGGTCACGATCAGACCATGTGCGGGCCGTCAAGCCCAGGTAGCTCCGACATACACTTAGTGACGGCCCGTGTGGGCCGCCCAAATGCCCGACCGAGGAAGGTCGAAAAAATCTAAAAATTTAGAAAATCTTAGATCTCACCGGGCTTGTGGTCCATCGCGGACTACGGACCCAATGGACACCTGTAGTACCATCCGGCGCTTGCCCAATGCGCCCACTGACCAATGCCGCATTAAAATCGCACCGACAAAAAGAAACTGAGACTCGGGCCTTCCAGCCGTTGGATTTCTTCTAAATTTACGGTGGTGATTTAATATATTTTTCTACACCCGTCCACCAAATCTGGGACCCGATCGTGGCACGGTGACCGTTGATCGCAAATCGGACCCGTACGACCAAACCCCGCATCCGTTCGTTCCCAAATTTTGTAAGGCCCCTCATCGGGCCATGGACCACTTATTCTATAAATTTCATGGCCGAGAGGCCATCGAAATGCTCCAATCACCAAAATGGCCCCCACAGGACCACTTAAAGGTCAGAAACGCTTTCTCAGATCATATATCCGTTCATCCGTTCGTCCTCAATTTTTGCATGGGCCCTAGTCGGGTCATAAGGCACCTACACGCCGAATTTGGTAGCCAGAGGGGTGTTAGGGCCACCCCAACACCAATAGGGAGTCCCATAAGTCTATTTTAGGAAATTGTGGAAGCTTAGGGCCATTTCCACCAAATTTGACATTATAAAAGGGCCTCATTTGGGGCACCCCTCTCTCCATACGAATTTTACCCTAGAGAAAGGGAAGAGAGAAGAGAGAAAAGGGAGAAGATAAAGAAGAGAAAGGAGAAGAAAGAGAGAAGGAAGAAGGGTAAGGTGGACCTTAGATCGTGGTGGGGCCCAAGGAAATCAAACCTCACATCTCCCTACCTTATCTCCAAGAAGAAATCTCATCCGCCACCGCCATTTTCATTCCGTTGATCGCCTAGGTAAGATCCAACACTCATTCTCCTTGAAACCCTTATGATAAGAATAGTTTTGCTTGAGATTCTAACATGCAAATGTTGTTTTAGGGATTCCAACCGATCAACCCCCAAAATCCACCCTCCTAGGGCGTTCCTAAGCCTTCAACGAATCCGAAAGTGCGGACTATTGATCTTAGGTGGCCTAGCACCATTTATAGTATGGGTCTAATGATTTTGGTTGCTTGGTTGTGGTATTGAAAAATCTAAAGGAATCTAAGAATGGGTGTTTGTTGAAACTACATGGATTTACATGCTTAACTCTTGTTGATGTTGATCTTGTCCCTCATATGTTATTTTGGTTTATGATGACTTCATGTTCTTTTTTTGTGATTGTTTTCCACAATGAGTTACTTCATAGTGCATAGTAATCTTGACTCTTGTGTGTGGTTGACCCCTTGAAATGTTGGAAGTACCTAGCTTCCTCTCTAACCCACGGCACACACATACACTTATTTCTACTAATTTATCATGCTTGTTAGGTAAATAGACTTGTATGGTGGAATGTATGCAACATGACACTGGAATGTTGGTTGATAAGCTTGATGTTGGTATGCTATATCTCTTCGTCAAACCCTTGGATTGTCGGAAACTCGAGGTTAGACGGTAGTCCCATTGGTTGGACTACCCTAAGACTAACCATGCAAGTCGAACGAGTGCATATGGGCGGCAGCAGTTCGACTGCATAGGTCTAGCACCCGATGTCGTTCATCTCATGCTCGCCTGACTCGTGCGGTTTAGTCTACTTACTGACAAATCCTGTTTGTTAACCCTGTGTGCTCACATATGTATGGAACTCCGAACCACCACCTATAACCATTGCGGCCCATTGATAATCCACTTGTAATCGGGTCCACGCCTCGTGAGCCGGGCATGGTGGAATGGGACAACGTGTCCGAGCCGCCGCCTACGCTGGGGTACCGCGCCTCCCCGTAGTGACCGCGAGCGATCCCTTCCTTTTGGCACTCCTCATGTGCCTGGAGTCGGGATGAGGAACCCGACGGGATCACGGATCGCGGTGCCCGGCCTCGCGCATTGAGGGGTCTCGGCACCGCAACTAGTTGAGGGCATTGATACGTGGGGTGAATCAGTTTCCCAAACCTCTTTGGATGAATGGAATTAACTAAGAACTTGGCTAACATATCATTGCATCGCATTAGTTAGGGTGGCGACTCGGCAGTCGAGGTCGCTCTGAGGGAGTGTTGTCATATGCGATCGTAAGATGGAGTCGCTTGAGGGAGAGTTGTGGCGAGGGCATGCATCATTTCATCCATCATGCATGCACATTAATAAGATTAGTTTAGTGACTGTGAATGATTGTTTTTCATTAAATCCGTAATATAACTGATGTTCGTGACAACTTGAGACTAATAGTTCACACTGAGTTGATCACTCACTCCCACTCTGGGGCGGTGTTTTAAAACACCAACCAGACTCATTCATAGATACAGGTGACTCAGGGCATGAGGAGCCTGGCGAGGCGAGTTTGGACAAGGAGGACGGACTCTCCTACTTGCAGCTGATGGGCGGCTCTCCATCGGCTTGATCGGGCTGAATTTTGATTTGCTGAGCCGCGGGCTCAGCATTACTCTTTTTTGGACATAGCCTTCTTTTATTATCCTGTTGGGCAACGCCTTGGGCGACCCTTTATTATTTTTTGGACCTGTATATTTGTGAGATTTCCTTCATTTTAGTAGACTGGTACGATTGTGCTTCATGCTTCAGGTAATTCCAAACTACGCAATAAAATTTGATTAATCAAAAAAAAAAAACCATAAATGCATGATAAGTGACACTCGGGAACTCGGGAGTCGAGCGTATGCATGACCCCCAATTTTCCGGGGCGTTACAAGAATGATTTAGTAAACTTGGAGCTTTTTTCAAGAAACAAGGCAATTTTCAAGCTAAGAGTGCGAATCTCCAGCAAGGCTTTAATAAGCATGTCAGGAACAAGGAACACTTCAAGACTGATACAGGAAAAGGCATAGACTAATCACATTGAAAGCTACAGAATCATGAAACAAGGAAAAGCAAACAGAACACATGCATAACACATGGAATCATTGTAAAAAAGATTAGCAAACAAATTATGTAAGTAGCACAGAGCAGTTGTAATTTCAACTTAATGGCCATGATAGTTAACCAGTATGGAGAATGATAGAACTTCATTTTTAAGGGATGCATAGTTAACTAACTCAGAGCCATCTCCACCAATCAGAGCAGTTGCATTTTCAGGTAAATTAGCAATGACAGTCAACCAATATGGAGAATAAACTATGGTTGAGAATTTTTATTTTTATTTTTTTGAAATCTCACACCTTATTATCAACATCAATCAGAGCATTAAAAAAAAAGGGGATCCACCGAAAAGGGGAAACAGGCCCACCGAAAACAAGAAAGGGGAAATAGGCCCACCGAAAACAAAAATAAAAATAAAAAATCAACCAGTTAGGAGATCCAGTTAGGAGATCCAGCTTATTTTAAGTAATTTATTTAGTGTACAAGAATCAACCAGTTAGGAGATCCAGCTATTGTGTGTTTTTGTTTTTGTTTTTCATGAACCATCTAAACTGGGACTCACGTAAATAGGGAAATGTACCTGGCCGGTGAAGAGACGAAGAGCAGGGGCTGGGCGGACCGTAGTTTCGGGGGGGCGCTAGCACACTGGATGAAAGGTAGAAATGGCCGCACGCATTTCGGGCGGTATAGCCGCACCAAATGAAAGCAAGGGTTCTTGGCCGCACTCGCCTCCAGAAGAGAGAGAGAGAGAGAGAGAGAGAGAGAGAGAGAGAGAGAGTCGGGGTGGGAAGAAGCTCGGTCGTGTGGGTGTTCAGGGACCGGACAACAATGAGAGAGAGAGAGAGAGAGAGAGAGAGAGAGAGAGAGAGAGAGAGAGAGAGAGAGAGAGAGAGAGAGGGATGGCGGCGAGGGCAAAGGAGAGAGATAGAGAGAGGGCGGAGGGAGGGCGTGCGGCGAGGGCAGAAGGAGGGCCCGCGGCAAGGGGATGAGGAAGAGAGAGAGAGGGCAGAGGCGATTTGGGAAGGGAGGGCTGATTTGGGGAGAGAACGGGTGCGGCTTCTTTTGAGCGCGCGCCCAAATTTGGCACACATTTTGGTTGGTGCTCCGTGGGTCCCACCATGATGTACATGTTTCATCCATTTCGTTCATATATTTTTAAAGATCATTTTAGTGCTTGACCCAAAAACTGATAGCAATATAAATCCTAGGTGGGCCACACCACAGGACAAAAATATTTAATGGATATTCACAATTAAAATTCTCCTAAGGCCCACTGTACTATTTATTTGACATCCAATCTGTTGATTTGGTCATAAAGACCCAGATGAAGGGAAAAAATAAATAACAGCTTGATCTAAAACTTTTATGGCCCCCAAAACGTTTTTAATGGTCAAAATTCATTCAACATTATTTCCTATAATGTGGTCCACTTGAGATTGAGATATAATTCATTTTTTTTATCATATCATAAAATGATATATAAAAATAGATGGATGACATGGATGATACACATACATCATGGTGGGCCCCACACGTAGCAACCACCGCCCAACTACCGATGTCAAGGGGGTAGCCAATCCGTTCCCATGATTTATTCATTTCTTCCATCTACTTTTATATAATGTGGTCCAATCAGCTTGATCTCAAATCATCTATTAAGTTCGAACACATTTTCTGGGGCTACCTTGAAAAATATTTAAATTGAACGAGTGATATAATCTATGCTTAATTTGGACTTTTTCTCGACCATCTTTTTCCAAGACATGGATAGGATGCTTTCGATTGGCTAACAAAAGTGATTCTTTAGACTCATAAGCAATCCATGATGGTCCTAAAAATTTGATGAATCAAATTGTTGATTGGACCTACTTTTTGTAAATGATCTTGATCATTCCATTTTCAGACCATTGATCAAATCTTTTCTTTTTTTTTTTTTTGGTTAGATCAATATGATTTATTCATGGTAGCCTATGAAATATGAGTTGGACCTAGTAAACCGTCTAGATCAAGGTGGATTGTACTCTAAAATTTCCTAATACAACTAGAGAATCAGTAGAACATCAGTGGCCCCACCATAATGTATGTGTTTCATCCATTCCGTTCATCCATTTTTACAGATCATTTTATTGCTTGATCCAAAAGTGAGAGGGATACAAATCTCATGTGGATCACACCACATGAAAATAATAGTTATTGGATATCAATCATTAAAATCCTCCTATGGCCCACTATTCGTTTATTTGACATCCAATCTGTTGATTAGGTTATATATACAAACTTAGATGAAGAGAAAGAACAAATATCACTTCATCTAAAACTTTTATGGCCCCAAAATGTTTTTAATGGTCGACCCTCATTCAACGCTGTTTCCTATAATGTGGTCCACTTGAGATTTGGATATACCTAATTCTTGGACTTATACTGTAAACTGATCTGTAAAAACATATGAATGGCATGGATGAAACCGTCGACGATGCTCTGTGGGCCCTACTATGATGTACGTGTTTCATCCATTTCGTTCATCCATTTTTAAAGATCATTTTAGAGCTTTTTAGAAAAAATTAGAGGGATATAAATCTCAGGTGGTCCACACCACATGAGAACAATAATGATTGGATATCCACTATTAAAATCCTCCTAAGGCCCACTGTACTGTTTATTTGATATCAAATCTGTTGATTTGGTCATATAAGACCAGATGAAGGGAAAAAAACAAAAATCAGCTTGATCCAATAGATTTAGGCTACCAAAATTTTTTTAATGGTCGACGCTCATTCAACACTGTTTCCTGTAATGTGGTCCACTTGAGATTTGGATATACCTCATTCTTTGACTTATACCGTAAAATGATCTAAAAAAACAGATGGATGGCATGGATGAAACCGTCGACAATGCTCTGTGGGCCCTACCATGGTGTACGTGTTTCATCCATTCCGTTCATCCATTTTTAAAGATCATTTTAGAGCTTTTTGCAAAAAATTAGAGGGATATAAATGTCAGGTGGTCTACACCACATGAGAACAATAGTGATTGGATATCCACTATTAAAATCTTCCTAAGGCTCACTGTACTGTTTATTTAACATAAAATCTATTGATTTGGTCATACAGGACCAAATGAAGGGAAAAAACAAAAATCAGCTTGATTATAGAATATTTAGGCTACCAAAATGTTTTTAATGGTCGACGCTCATTTAACACTTTCCTGTAATGTGGTCCACTTGAGTTTTGGATATACCTCATTCTTTGGTTCATGCCATAAAATGATATGTAAAAACATGGCATGGATGAAACCGTCGATGATGCTCTGTGGGCCCTACCATGATGTATGTGTTTCATCCATTCCGTTCATCCATTTTTAAAGATCATTTTAGAGCTTTTTACAAAAAATTAAAGGGATATAAATCTCAGGTGGTCCACACCACATAAGAACAATAGTGCTACTTTACTCCCAACCACCCATTTGTCAGCCATTAATTGAATGGTTACAATTGATTGATCAGTACTATTTTAGAGATACAATCCATCTGTAATGGAACTCACAATTTGGATGATCTGGATAGCTGAACATCAGTGCCACAATGAAAAGGATAAGTCACTATCATTTTTTCAAATGGTGGAAAACTAACATAGAAGTCATTTTCCCCTCATTCATTTATAGCAAGTTGATGGACAGAAAGTCAAAGAAAAGAATACATATATAGTGTTTGTATTACTACAACAGGTAAGACATTACTCTCACTATCTTCAAAATTGTAGCCCTAGGATTCCTTTGTGTCAGGATGCAAATGGAACTGATCACCTATTGTAGAGTACCACACATCATGATGGGCGTCCATTCACTCTATTTTACTGATCATTACCCTCAATTTGACTAAATACTAGCCTCGATCATACTACATATGACAAAGATATTGGGCAAACAAGATTGATCAATAATTTGAGTGAATTTTGATCTAAACATCTAAAGTTATTTACTCTTCATGTTCGGACTGATCAGATTGTCCAAAAATAGTTAAAGGTTGTTCATAATATAAAAAATATATAAATGAATAGAAAACACAAACATCAGCTTGATCCAAAACTTTTAAGGCCTCCAAGAAATTTTAAATGGTAGAGGTGTGGTCCACTTGAGCTTTGGATATGCTTCCTTTTTGTTATTTAGACCTCAAATCATCTGTTAACATGCATGGATGAATGGAGTGGATAAAATAAATAAAAAACGGTGAACCGCACAGAGTTTACTCTGGTAAAGGTAACAAGAGTAACTTAAATGTAGTGGAGAAATGTTTTCTTAAAACATTCATAATCATATATTGGGCGTGCCTAAATGTGATTCACATATCTAACCCACTCATTACGTGTGTTCCACTTGGATGAGGGGTCAGACCAAGTTTCAACCGCATCCAAAACTCATGTGGGCTCCACCAAGTGCTTTTATATTTTTTAGGATGTTTTCACATAGTTTTAAATGGTATGGCCCACTCGAGTTTCATTTACCAATGATTTTTGAGATATCTCATAACCTAAAGGGGATACATCAAATCCACGGTGTTGATGTTCGACACACATCATGATGAGGCTAACATCAATTCTTAGGTTCTCACGAGGCTAGTAATTAGTTGGGTCACAATTTTAACAAAAATATTTGGCCCATTTTACATGTCTAGTCCATTCACTCTATTTTATTATCAATACTCTCAATTTGACTAGTTATTCGCCTCAATCACGCTACATATGAGAAAGATATATATTGGGCATACAATTAATCAACAATTTCAGTGAAATTTGATTTAAACATCTGAAGTTATCTATGCTTCAATTTGAACTGATTAGATCGTCCTAAAATAATTAAAGGTTCAATTAGTAGATGTGCCTAATAATTTAGTAATTTTATTTTTCACAAATAAATTTAACATTTTTTTTTCAAAATGTATATTTTTTTTACTCTTTTAATTAAATATCATTTTTATTATAAATAAAGTTAACATTTTTTTTACAAAATTTAGTTTTCTTTTTAAAAAAATATATTTTTTTACAATTTGTCAATTTTTTTCACAATTTTGTTTAATTTTTAAAATTTTCCTTTTCAAAATATTATTTTTTATCGAATTTTTTTCTTCAAAATTATCAACATTATTCAAAGTTCTTAATATTTTTTTCAAAATCTAGATTTTTATAAAATTACAGGTTTTTTTTTCAAAATTTAAAATTTTCTTAAACATTATTAATTATTTTTCTAAGCTTCTCGACTATTTTTTTGCCAAAATTCATAATTTTTTTGCGCTCCTTAATTCTCCAACTGACAGTTTAGGATAGAGACGGTCTTTCACAGGGTTTTAAGACGGTGGAGGGCCGTCTCTATTAGAGACGGTCCTTGTAAGACCGTCTCTATTAGAGACGGTCCTAAACCGTCTCTAATATAGACAATCAAAGACAGTCTCAGTTAGAGATGGTCTTTGGCAGGGCTATAAGACGGCTATGGACCGTCTCTAATAGAGACGGTCCTTGACAGTCCCAAATTAGAAGTACAAGACGACTCATCGACCGTCTACAAGTTAGACTGACCAATGACCGTCTCAATGGTTGCATATAAGATCTGCACCGACCGTCCTAAACGATTTGTGGACATTAAAATTTTTGAGCAATATTAAGGACGGCCAAGGACCGTCTAAAATTTTAGAGACGGTTTATGACCGTCTCTAAAGCGTCTTTAAACCAAGCAATTTTAGAGACGGTCCAGGACCGTCTCAAAATCCGTCCTTTTTTTCCATTTTTCACGTAGTGTTATGAGTATGTGACAACATAGCATCATGATACATGACCATACGCATAATTTACATTTTTGTTATGAGATATGATTGACCATGCATATGCCATAGTGCCGGTGGTTTGTGGGACTCCCTAATAGGCGGAGTTATCCCACATGAGCGCACGATATGCACGGGATTAATGCATGATTGGACTGCATGACTCATACATCTTGCATTGTGTGATGGTGATTACTGTACGCCCTAATGACATCAGGGCCGTAGCCTCCACAGGCATACCATGAATGGCCAGATGGGACACAGGAAATATGTTGTAACGACCTGAAAATCGAGGGTCGAGCAAAGCTCAGCTCCCGAGTTCCAACGCATCACTTATGCAACATAGATAATGATGATTATGATGAGAGCATTGAAACATGAATGAGATTACACCAAAACAACATATCATACTCCAGAGACAATTAAATTTGTAAGCGGAAGACTATGATAGATATATAAAATATATAAACTGTGGTGAGTCACCAGAGTGTGATAATGTTACCAGGTTAATTCATTACAGGTACAATTCCAAAATATACCAAATTTAGGAAGTGTAATGTCTTCTATCCCAAATACCATAGCCTCGTCAATGCAATTCCAGGTCTTCATAGACCCGTCAGAGAGTTACATGTAGAAGAACTCCTCCTCAACATCATGGTAGTAGTCCAGCTCTGCTTCATAAGCATCGTCATCATCTGCAGCTAAGATAGTCTGGTTGGTGTTACAAGCACCGTCCCATAACGTGGGAGTGAGTGATCAACTTAGTGGAACAGTAAAGCATAAGTTAACATGTTATCAAAACAGTCAAGTAGTAATGATAAAGCAGTACAATCAACAATCCTAAGTACTCTTGTTAATGCAAGTATGAAATACTGTCATGATGCATGCCCTCACTGACATACTCCCTCATGCGACACCATCTTACGTTCGCGGCATGGGTTCATTCCTCAGTGCTCCACATCTTCTAGGCACATGCAGTGCGATGATGAGCATGATTACCGAGTTGTTATTAGTCCATTTCAAACAGCAGGATTGGGAAACTAAGGTACCTCCCTTGTATCATTTCCAAACATGATCCATTCTAGGGTCGTCAAACCTAGATAATCTCATACGATAGTATCATTCTAGGGCGCTGTAAAGGCTACCAGGGCTGTTACACGCAATCGTTACACCACTCCCCCATTACCTTTTTAACGGTTCATCACTAAATTGATACAGGCCTAGTTCATGCTCTATTCACTGCGGCAAAACTCGTCGCCTCACCACAAATTCAGAGTATGCTCGAGGTCACTACAAAGGGCTCGTCACCAATCAGTGTAAGCCGACAACTCGAATATAGTGTCCCATACCACCATAATCGGCTCACGAGTCTGGTTGCTCACTGGTTACTATGGGGAGGCACATGGCCCCAGCGTAGGCTGACAGCACGACCACGGTGTCCCATACCACCACGCCCGGCTCATGAGTCTTAGCGGATCGAGGTACCATGGTAAAGGGATTTCACTGGTAAGTTTGGTACCCCAAGCAGAGGCGTCCAAACATGGTGAACATACATAAGACAGATTGGGTTGCTTGACGATCTCAGCTAGCTCGAGCGCACAACAAGTTGAACGATATGAAGCGCATAAGCACTTCGTGTGGCCAGCCCCTATCGCCAACCGAAGTACAACTCGGGTTCGTCAGACACATCCTATATGGCGAAATGAATCTCAACCAGGAACTCAAGTCTGGTATCGATTGTCTGGACTATAATCATAGTCTCAATCGTGATCAATCCTTATTCAGAAGCATGTGGAGTAAAGCATAATAAACAAAGTAATTCAAGCATGTTAACAAACATGTCATAAAGCATGTTACAAAGCACAATGTACACAAGAAATATAAACACATATATTTCATAGTAAGTGATTAAATTAAACAACCATCATGGAGGAAATCATATACGTTTCTAAGGTAGTTGAGAATCCCATCTCAACACCTACCTAAAGCATGATTATCTAAGAACTTACTCTTACAAGCATTTTCACAAACACTTAGAATACACTATTTTAACATACATAGTGTATATTAGCAAAAACATGTATTAGGGCGAACCCTCTCACCAAGTAAGTGTTATACACATATATAATATGTTCATACAGCAAATAATCATGGCAAACACATTTCCAAAATTTATACGTATATGGTACTTTCTACAAATACTAGGAATATAGTATATTCAACATAGTTATCGTATAACCGAAAAGCGAAACGGACAACACTTTGTACATGTGCAATTATATACAGATCATGAATCTATCATTATCTGACATTGAAAGCGTTGAAAACCATAACCTATACACCTAAAGTCCGCACCTTACGCCGTAGGAGCGTAGTAAACTCGATAGATTTGCTAGGCTTTTGCCTACGATGATTTGGTGACCTAGAGAATGAGATAGATTAGCTATTTCATCATTTGCAATGTTTACAACTCTAGATCAGATTAGGGTTAGGGTTTCTTACCTAGAAATGACGCCAGAATCGCCGGGAAAGCGATTAGAAGGAAGTGGTTAAGCTCGGGTAGCGGCGGGGAAAAAGGGTAGGAAGAAACCTCCCACAACTCTCACACTTTCTCTCTCTTTTCTCTCTTTCTCTCCTAGAGTTTTCTCAAATTCGTATGGGCTGGAAATGAGAGAGTTTAAGGTCCTTATATAGGCCCAAAACTCACCAAACTAGACTCAGGAACAAAGTATACTTAGGTTATGTCCAAATACGGTCCGTTCCGTCTCAACGGAGCACTTCTGGCGGTCCCCCTTGAGCCAAAGGTCGAACTTAAGCTCACTGACATTGGATCTAGGTCGAGTTACGTTTTTGGTCCGATCGGATTTACAGATCACGCGTGGCGGACCAGTTTCAATTCAACGGTCAGTGAAACTCGATCAGAGATTTCAAGTACACTGACCCGTGTATAAAATTTCTCCTAATTCGAGAGTGTGTTTGGGTCAGATTCTGACAGTCTAATTGCTCATATCAGGCCCGCAAACATCAAGTCTCAGATTACTTAAATGAGACCCAATTTCTAAAGAAATCTATGTTTTCTCACACTCTTCACTCCGAGCTCAAGCGAATAGTCGTGGAACACTATTTGGATTTGATTTCCGAGATGGTTATCAAGTCCAGCAAGGCGGTTCTAACCGTTTAACTTCGCATTAATCGGACTTCCGACGTGCGGTCCAGATCTGATACGGAGTTTTAATGTGCTCCCGAGAGCAACTGGGTAATGAGATTGATCCGAGGTTTTAAGGTAACCTAGCATCGATGATTTTACAAGTTTTGGGTCTTACAGATCGTATTTAAAGTAGATCAAGCGGATTTCATAGCTAATCTAGTTTAACACTTAGTTACTTTGTGAAGGATAAGGTAGTGAAAGTGAGATTTGTGAAGGAAATGGGTTAAGAAGCGATTTTAGACTATGGGATTCAGTTCTGACAAGTTAATAAGGTGTTAGGAGCGACCCATTGCCTAAGAACGTCTAATTTCAGGTTGGCAAAAATATGAGATGTTACAATCTACCCCCTTCAAAACAAAATTTCGTCCCCGAAATTGCCTAAGGGTAATAAAGAAAGATTTAATTTTTTCTTTTGCCTAAGTTTTATTGATTTCGAGTTTCTACACGTGGTAAGGTATATACTAGCCTGGTTCATTTTAGTCTACCCCCCTTAAAACTTATTTCTTTATCCATTTCTCATACCTTGATGGTTTGCTACAATTTATTTCTTTACCTATTTGGAGTCTTGACGACAATCCCCAATTATTTAGAGTAAGATAGCTGTTTTCATTGTTTGACCAACACGGAGAGACGGTTATAGTGGGCTTGATCCCGATACATCGATCATCTACCTAACCAGGGTAGAAGGCTCATTATATCCCTTCTTAGTCCTGGTAGATCCTGGTCTTCTGCTCGGTCAAAGCAGTGAGTCCGTTGGTAGTCGCCCAGGATTGAGAATTGGGTCAAGCCGCGAATGCTTCGCAGTTTATATTTCAGTAACTCCGTAGTCTGATCACTCTAAAAACTTAGGTCATGTCCATCATTGAAAGGCTTAAATTTCCTATCTCTCGGGTTGCCCTTTAGGTCTTGGTCTAAGGGAGTCCTTGATATTATTTATGTCCAAGGAAATGGTGAGTCAAATCTTATTAGATCATCTTACAATGGTTTCTCATAGTAGAACTTGCTAAGGTTTCTATTATGTTCGTATTCAACAAGCACAGTTGTAGATGCGTTAACCTTGGCTATTGTAACTTGGTTCGTACCCATTGTTAGGCCTATTCTGTAATATGAAATTGTTTAACATTTGAACCCTAATTGCTTTACATTCTAAGGAAGATTTAGATCCTATTTAGTGACCTATCTTTGCGTAGAGTCTGGATCAATTCCATTTGATCCTGGGCCAGTGGGGTAGGGTCCACCACGTTTCCGCTGCGCCTATGAGCGGGTAGACGTTTATACCTACTTAACTCAACTGGGTTCATAACTTTCTACCGCCCTTAAAATTGTTTCTATTCTCAGGGTTCAAGAATTTGTACATCGATCTATATGTCAGAACGAGTTGAAATTTGAGACCTATCTCTGGTATGACATGGGAAGCAATGTAGTAATACATTGGTCTTCTTTTCATCGATGATGCGTATTATGGCATTGGTACCTATGATTATAGAAAGGAGCTAAAGATGATGGGTATTGTGGTTGCTTTCAGGGGCAGGTGTGAGTTTGAGGCAAGATGCCTAATTCTACTAAGGAGTTTTGTCACAGTTCAGACTTATCCTATTTAATCATGTCTAGCTTAACAGGCAGGCCATCTTTCTACGTTCCTTAGGCTTAAAAGACAAAGTCTCTATCGGCTATATACTCCTAATACTTCTCAAAGACGAAGTTATAAACTTTTAGTTGCAAGTGGTCGGGCCAACACGGAAGGAAAGTTGTGTAGCGGGTCTGAGTCAGTTAAGCCGAATAACCAAGTCTAATATTCAATTGGCTTAACATAATTAATTAGTTATTTACCTTCCTTAGCCTAACTAGTAGTTTAGTCTTAATTTAGGAGTAGCGGTAATCCATTGGTTGTAAATAGAAGTCTATACTTATACACTAGATGATTGTATACCCTTTCTAATATAAGAAATTGTCTTATCGCTTAGGGTCAAAGTTGTCTGATCGGAATTGAGTTGCCTGAACTAGAATGTAACTATGCTCGAGCACTCCACACATGACCACACCAACTAAGGAGGTCCTAGGGTTCACGTTATCAATCTATTGGATTTCCCCTACAGTTAGGTCATTCGTATCTAGGAACACCACTCTAGGTCCAAAATTCCAAGGGCCTATTTAGCCAGTGGTTTTAAGTTGTCTTAAATGGGCTTGCATTGCAAATCCCTCCTTGGGATTGGGAATGACATGTTTGGTAGGAGGGTGGGAGGGGATTAAAATTAATGGTATAGGCTTTGGAAAATGAGCCTTGTGTTAGAAAGTGTGAGATGGGATTTCCAAATCCCAGGATAATGAATTTCTAAGTGTAATTGAAAGGAAATCTCGAAATTTACCTTTAATTGCATACATTCCAAACATGGTATTGGAAAACATGGGATACACCCAATCTAGGGATAATACCTTACACATGCATCTATTGTTACGTTTACAATTCTATCCACCTTAATCTTACCTAATGCAATTGGCCGAATGGGCCCTAAACGTCCTCAAACATCTAAAACATTCTACCAACTACTACACTCATCGACATTAAAACATAACATCCAAAGGTGGTAACCAAGGTAAACTACAAGACAACATTATAAATGACTAGGCATCCGAGGCTGGCGACGGAGGAGGGGCACCCTTTCTCTTTCCTATGAGAGAGAGGAAGGTGGAAATCGAGAAAAAGGCCGTAATGACTTCGAAGAAGGCTATGGAAAAGTGAAGAAATGGAGAGAAAAGGCTAGAGTTTCTGGTTCTCCTCAGATTTGAGCCTCACAGAGGTTGTAAAGGCCCAAATGATAGGGATTAAAGAAAGAAAGTGAAGAAAATGGATGGGTTAGAGAGCTTACACGTTTTTGAGCTCCAAATGAGGCATGTAAGAGCCCAAATGGGAGAGAATGGAGAGGGTAGGGAGGTAGGGATTTCTGTGAACGATGGATATGGATGGGTTGTAGCCGAAAATGATATATCAGACGATTGGGAGGGAGATTTGAGAGAGAGGACAGCAAGTTTAAAGAGAACTAAGAGCTTGGAGGTGCTTTGAGAGGGAGGGGGCAAAAACGGAGCAAAAACAGGGGTCCTCACAAAATTTGGTGGGCACCATACGTAACCAGGGGTTGGGTCGACCCTGACCAGCACCGGCCCGACCAGCCCGGCCCAACCTGACCGCGGTCGACCGCAGTGACCGTGGTTCTGCCCGGTCCACCGGACCAGCCACAGTGCCTCCGCGGTAGGGCAGTGTTCACCACCCTCCCAAGGTACCAAAGACACCCCGGGTCCATCGTGGGTCCCCCTGGATTTCATCGATTCGGTCCCAACTCTGCTTTGAACCGTTTTGGGACTAATTTGTAGACCAGAATGAGTTTATGTGATGTGTAGCATATGATTTTGGGGCATGAGGCGCTAATCTATCTAACTAACCCATTTATTTGGTTAGATTCCAAAAGGTTAACGGTCAAAACCCATTTTATCAATTTATTTCCTATTTATGATAAGTTTTAGTTTTGGTATTATTCTTCATCATTTATACCCTAGGATTGGTGTGTATTATGAATGTGCTTAAAAGAAATGAAGTACAGTGGTGGAGGGTGAGATTTTGAAGGAATTGGATAAAAAGGGGTTTTAGGCTTTCAGATTAAGTGTAAGGTGTTGTGGTTGACCCACAACCTAAGGACATTCATTTCTAGGGAACGACTCAAACCCGTCGACTGACGGCCGACTTAGGTCGTTTCACGTGACCAAAGATACGTTGTGGACTAAATTACCGTATAGTCTCACCTGTTGGTGAAACTTGGGATTCGAATATGGTTTCTAGGTTTTATCGCCCCCTTCCTAATTCAGAGTGTATCAAAGTGCATCGTGTTACCATAATCCAAGCCCGGTTTAATCCAAGTCATGCTCTGATACCATCTTCGAATTTCATCACTGTTTGACAACCTATAAGGCGTCAAAATGGCGACTCTCAATGGGAACATCCTTCCTTTCATCTCCGGGATATAATATGTTTATGAATAAATACTAACCAATATTGCATATGGTCTCTGATAAAAAAATTACAAGGGACATACGTATTCGAGCTCTAGATTTCAGGAGATATGGAGATCTTAGCGAAAGAGATGATTTTCTACTTCATGCCAATATGATTTGTAGTCGAGTATGCCTCTGACCAGCCTCGGACCCAACAAGAGTAGCCTGTATTAAGCAGGAAAAGTAAATTTCCAGTTATAACAGTCTCTCCAATAGCGCAAGAAAATGAGAACGATTGGATAGTAGTGGCGTGTCGGAGATCGAGAGTTGTAGTCAGGATGAGTTCATCAGTGTCTGGAACTAGGGGACCCGTTACATGAAACGTGGCAAAGAAAAATCCCGAACTCGCTCCCCTAGCAATATATATGGGGAAATCTTCATCTTCGCCCTCTCGCCAAGAACTTCTAGCCCTACCTCCTACAAATGCTCAATGGACTAAACAACAAAAAGGTAAGTCACATATGGAGAACTTGCCGATTTATGTGTCACCTCGAAGTCTTTCGCCTCGCATTATGACGCAATCAGTTGAATCTTACGAAAGCACGAAAGGGTCAAACAAAACTCCTTTTCCAATAAGTCCCGTCACACCAACCATTCTTGCTCCACCCCGATGATAGCCTCGTCAGGGAATAAAGAAGCTGCAGTATGTATGGCCGAAACAAGTAAAGACCTCCTGCCTACCACTGAAGATAAACTAGTTGAAATGGCTCAAGAGCAAAAGACATTAATGGATGAGTGTAAGAATCTTCGGGAAGCTTTCGTTAATCTCACACATAATGTAGCCCAAATAATATCACCCGCAAAGATGGCTGCTATGAATGAATGGGAACAACAACCTGAAGGTTCTCAGCCACCTAGAGTAGGATCTCATGGATTCATTCCTGCAACGAGAATTGTAACTTAGGAAGAAGTACGCCAAGTGGTTGTGGAAGCCGTCAGAATAGAAAGTGAACGTGACAGTACAAGAAGCTTCTGGTATCAAACGTTGTATCCAAGGGAAGTAGAAGATGTACCTCTCCCTGCTAATTTCAAACACCCTGAATTTCAGAAATTTAGTGGACACGGATCCCCTGACGAACATCTGATGCATTTCATCACGTCTATGGGGAATTCACCCCTGTTCCCCAATATTGCATATGATCATTTGGGTCTTCCTTAATGGGCAAAGCGTTCCAGTGGTATTCTTGCCTGGCCCCAGAATCAATACAGACTTGAGAATAGATGTAGGACGTGTTTATGTTGAATTTCTTCTCATCGGACCGTGATGTTAGTATTGTGGAATTAACATCCGTAAGACAGGGAAAATGAGTTCGTGGAGAAATTCATCAGCAGGTGGAAAACCTTTGGGACATCATGCCAGCAATTACTTGAAGAGAGGGAGCAGGTGAAAATGTGTCTAAGCTCCATGGACAAAGGGATTGCATGTGGACTCACCAGCGCCAATTAAGGACTTTTTGAGATCTGGCGACCAAAGTGCATGTGTTAGAGCTGATGACCAAAAAGATGCCAGCCTTCCAAGCTAAAACTGAAAGAAGAGGGCCGAATAGGGCAGTAGTAAATGCTGTTGATTAGGAGAAAAAGAAAAACACCTTCCGTAACAAGAGGGAAATGAGGGGAAGAGAAGACTCAGACTGGCGCAGGGGTTATAAGAACGACAAGTGACCGCGGCCATATGACTCACACAGAAGTATGCATTCGAGAGGGAAGATGTGTTGCCAATGATGGAGCAGTTATTGGCTGCTGGAACCATTAGGTTGCCCTCACCAAGATATCCAGAAGAAGTTGCAATGACGAAAGAAAGGAATTACTATCATTATCATTGCTGTTGGAGGCATCAAACAGAAGATTGCTTCACATTGAAAAATATATTGCAAAGAATGATAAGACAAGGAGAAATAGTTCTAAAAAAGGACGATGAACAACGATGGAGGCAATAATGAATCTGATGTCCGTAAAAGGATCGTCAGTAACATTGGCTAGAGAAAGTGATTCAGGAGATCTATCTTTAGTTGATCGCCAGAACAATGAACCTGTGAGACAGTTCATCGATCGAAAGAAAATTTTTGGGGCATTTGCATTCAAAGATACCTGATAATATACAAAACTGGGGTATCACATCTTAAATACCCCAATGAAAGAGACGAACAAGGTGAAAGACATGGAATTGCAGTATAAAGCATTTTTCCGCCAATACGCCTATATTTGGTTTATTGACGATAAGCCAATCTGAGGAGCGCCAGTAATTTTGGTTTCAAAAGGTATCAGCACCATACCTTCAAAACCAAAAGGGGGCAAGATAGGTAATAAGAAAAATCATCATAGAATGTATTTCCCTTTGTATATAAATGAAATGCAGGTTTTCAGGTACTCGCCAATGATTATCGCTAATGATTTTCGCCAAATGACCATTATGGAAGTGCCAGTGATTATTGCCAGAGTGGCTATAAAAGTTGCCATTACTATTATCATGATATTGATGCAAGGCCATTTTATTATTTAAATTTATTGAAATTAATAACATCGCCAAGTTGATATACCATTTTAACCATAAGATTTTGTTGACTATTATCAGCAAGCGCGATATATTAATTTTGATTCATTATCCCAGTGAGGCCAGTTCATCATTTGTTGTAGAAGAATGAGCTTATAAAGCTAAATACAAGGATTGCAATAGTAAGGACGATCTATCACGCATGGCAGTGAGAAAGACGCCGCTATGAAGACGAATATGTATAAGGCTTATCATTATTGGCGATGATGATATGGCAAAACTATACGGGTAGCAGTGTCACCTGTGGCATTAAAAAGCCCGAAAAGAGTATCACGTGCACCCATCAGTGACCTATGCCATCTGTACAGCTTCAGGCATCGTCATGTGGGTGGCCAGAGAGTGCCCCCTTATGAATGGGTCTGACCTTGCAGATGAAGGAAAAGTGAGTCTCTGAAGCAGGATGACTCCCTAGATCCCTAGTTTGATTTCAGTAATAACGCATGAGGGAAAGTCTCAGAAGTAAGAGACCCCTTATTGATGGATTGGCGACCTTGGATTTATTACCCGACGGTAGCCTTGTGGGCCCCGCAAACTCTAGAGAGTTACTTTGGTGAACCCTGTGCGTAAATCATATTGAGTTCACGACCTCGGTAGCTTCACTGGGCCCCTCTGATGGATTGCGGTTTGTGAACTCCCCGACGACTATAAGCCTCGTGAACTCTAGAGAGTTACAGCGGCCATTCGTGTAAGGCCAACTCCAACTACTTATGAGTCTAAACTGTGATTGCTCCAACTACTTATGAGCTTAAATTGTGTGTGCTACTGACTGAAACTGGAACTTAGCACTGCCCATACGAGATGACACCATATAGACAACACTATATGTTAATAACAAAACGCCAATATGAAAGGTAATGCTAACACAAAAATATAATTGGAAGAATTGATTGATCATTCATGATGTTCATTCATTCATAGCATTCATGATTCATCAAAGTTCGTTTACGATATGAAAAGAAAAAGTAACAAATGTGAAAACAAGCCATGATAAATATCAAAAGAAAATTCATATGTCCTCTGAAATTCCTAGAGCAAGCATATATCGACGCAGGTCATCTCTTAGTTGAACCTCAACAATCGCGTTCTCAACTTCAGCATCAATAATAAGCCTGGCTTGGTTCAGAGCGTTGTTCCAGATTGGCTATCCGCCTATTGACTTCAATATCAGCCTTGAGTTGGCTAGTTCTTGAATCAGTTTCGTGCTGTTGAGCCTCTAAGTCCAAAATTTGCTACTTGAGGTTTGCAATTTTCTCTTTTATAGTCACCGAGGAATGCTTAGTAGCCTTTACTTGCTCCTCTAAGGAATGAAATTCTTTATCATAATTAGAAATTATTGTCATTATGTTCGAAACTTTCTCTTTAAGCTACGATAATTGTTATTGTCGAGTAAGAATTTCAGGTGTGATGGTCATATTTCAGGCATCTCCCAGTTTGCAGAAAGTCTCACAGAAATGGGATAAAGATTCGCGTAGTGGGGAAATATTGATCTTGGCAATTTGTGCTGCATTCTCTAGAGAAGACAACACTATCTCTAAATTGGACCATTGGGATGGGTCTTTAAAGATGTAGATGGTTGCTGATAATGAGCACTGCAATAGGGATAGTGCAGGAGGAGAGATCTTTTCCAGGGATATGGTATTCGACACAGTGGCGACAAAATTTGAACTTACAGAGCCACTAGAGATAGCGCAGACTGCAAAATGCAAATAAAATACACAAGTTAAGGTATGGATTGCAAGTAAATTAGTATAAAACAAGGAAATAAAGTAAAGTATACCTGCAACTATCGAAGGTGCCAGAGTAAGAATCACTGCTTCTGCAGATTGCCTCTCTTCTGGGGGAGCGGATGGTTCGGATAAATTTGGAACCATATTGGTGAAAGACGACACTCTGGTCTCGGTGCTTGATGCCATGGTAGTTGGAGTTGCGACATCAGCGGACTCTGTTTGGAAAATTATTCCACGAACTGCTATGCTAGTCTTGATAGAAAGTCTGAGGGGCTCCCTCATCTTCTTAGCAGAACGCTTGCCAGAAGTAGAGGCCGGAAGGACAACCTGAGCTACATTTGTGGGAGCTGGAAGAGTCTCTAGAGATGCTACAACATTGGTTAGAGAATTTGAAGGTGCTGCGTGCAGAAGAGGAGAATAGTTGTTGCTAAATGATATAGTCAAGTCAGCCCTAGCTGTATCATCATACTCCCCATAGTCTAAAGGTTCTTCTTCTTCGTCAACACCCGTAGTAGTGGCCGGGGGAATGTTCTCCTATGGAATTTCTTTATTGATTTCAGTAGTCACACTAATTCCATCATCTTCGCCTACATCCACTTCTCCTTCTTCTGATGCTTCCTTTTCTTTGGCTTCCCCCGTGTTTGCATTCAGTTCACCCTCTTCTTTTGAGTCATTAGAGGATGACTCCTGATTAGTGGAAGTAGAGTCACCAGAAGTGGATTCTCCGTCTTTCTCCTTGCAGATGATGAAGATGATGATGATTTCAGAGAAGATTCTTCAATAACCACTTGTTTTCCTTTCCATATTGATTGCCTCTTTCTAGTAGAAGTGAGGTCTTCTATGGTAGTGGTCATCGGGGATATAGAAGATCTCGCCCACGTTTGTGATCTGGTCATAGGCGATGAAGTGGTGGAACAGATGAAGGCACTTCCTGAGGTTCTGAAGGCCTAATGGCCTCTAGAGTGGGGGCAGGGTCTGTAAAAGTAGGAAAATGGGGTGTTTCGGTGGTGTCCGCGGGAGCATTTTCTCTGCTTGAAGTCTTTCTCTGAGACTTGAAGTGTGTTAATGGAAACTTGTGGTCGATCCAACCTTCAAGAGTGTTGGCGGGTTTGACTTCATGAATGTGTTCTTCCATAGAAATTCTTATACAAGCTTCATCGGGGGCAGGAGCATGGTCATGTTCGACAGTGTAGCCTATCCCTTCTATCATATCGCGTTTTCTAATTTGAGGGGAGGGAATCCATATTGGTGAGTCTACTGGCAGACATCGGCCGATGAGAAATGCTTGGTGCACCCACCATCGCATCCATGGGTAGGTCATGTGGATAAAACAAACAAAGCTTGGAATAATGAATTTCGAATTGATTCGGGCCGCAAGTAGTTGCCTCCAGATCAAGCCCCAGTTGTAGGGCCCCACACTGTAACTTCACATGCTACGAGTCACTTCTTTGGAATGCTCGGGAATAGTCTGGTCATATCCGAACTTTTGCGCAAACCGATTGGGGCAGTATGGCTTCCTCTAAAACTCACACCCCTCTTGCAGAGGCAGGCTGTTGGACTGGATTGATATGAAGAAGGATCGCTCGACCGGAGGAAGGTTGTTATCATCAACAGCTTCATGATCTATGATGTATTGGGCAAACGAGAACTGGTAGAAGTCAATAGCATTTGTTGACTCAATAATATCAATCACCCATTCGTACATTCGCTTTAGTATTATTCTTCACTCGTAATGACATAAGGGGAGTAGTGAGGGATGTACGTAGGCTTTTTCCGGATTGTCATATGTCCATGGGAAGTATATGCCCAGCCATCTAAAAAAGTAGTGCCACGGGGTGAGTGCCAAACTGGCTTCGATGGATGGGTTTTGACAGTGCATAGCAATATCTCTGAAGGCACGATATAATGAACAAAGTACGGGAGGCACTAATGAATATTTCCACCCTTCTGCCAATCCGCATGCGACAACAAATATGGATGGTCTGATAGCATCCGCCCACTTAGAACTTGGTAGTACTACTACACTCAGCCAATATATCAGGAAGGCCGCTAACTCACCTTTGGATGAGAATTCTGATGGGTTCCTTATTCTGTAACGTGCATTTTGCAGTTCATCTAAATTACTATTCTTAAACCTGTCAAAGAAAGAAGGTACGAATGAGAATAATGCTAGTAAATGCATAAAATTACGATGAAAGAAAAAGGAATGTACTGCATCTCTTGAGAGAAATGAGCCAGCCAAAGGAGATGTGAAATCTTTCCGGTATCGGGGAATTTTGACATCTTCCTAAAGAGTTCAACGGTAGCGTCCGACACTAATGCTTGTCTTTTGGAAGAGGAAAAGTGTGAGAATTCCTCGTTGGTGGGAACGTACTCGTTGTAGAAGCGACCCATTATGGGAAGGCCTACCATCCTATGAAGGTCCCACAGGGTGATGCTGACTTGACCAAGAGGTAGATGAAAAGAGTTTGCAGTAGGCCACCAGTAACTAAGGAACCAACTTCCATCAGCGTCGCAGATTGTTTGGCGAGAATGGCCTTGGCCCAGTCAGTATAATATTTGCAAGGTGATTAAAATCCGTGTGTGCAGAATTCTTCAGTCCCCCATAATAACCTTCTCTCCCTGAAGTGCTAGCATATTATCTCATGGAAAACTGTAGAAAATAGTGCATGAGTACTATAACTTGAAATCAGAAATCGCATTAGATGCACTTCACCAATTTGTTGCTTCAACCCTCTCTCTGAAAGAATACCCTCCAACATTCTGGGTTCTCGAATTGGCCAATTGGAAGTATACATCATACGACTCTGTGTCATTCGATCTGTCAGCTCACTTCGGAGAATAGACTGATGTCGCCGGATGTTCAGTGGGATTGTTATTAAATCATTCCTAAAAGGGCTATTGAATTTTATGAAGCCGTCTTGAACCTTCATGGTGTCCCAAGTATTCGGGAGCTTCCTCTTCTTATGCTCTTGGATCTTCTCTTGGAGTTCTTGACACTTCGATTTCTTCCACTTCTTCTGCGAAAGTGTTGGCGGCGGTGTATCTTCTCTTGCCGGAGATCAGAAAATATCGGTATGCAAATTGGCCGTTAACTTCAGCCAGGCTTCCTAGTCAACCTCCCGACCTTACTTTGGAGGTCCTGTTATTTCACTAGAAATGATCGCCTGACAAATTGGCCAAGATAATGTTTTGATTCTGCTAGAGAAGTCCAGAACAAGCAAGATTGGTTCCTTTATATACGCAAGCTATTTTTTGGTTACTTTGACTCATTTTCGTTGAGACTCTTCACGCGATGGAGGGGGAGAAGTGGCTACTTGGGTTGTAGATGAAGGTATAGGGGATGTAGGAGTCGGCGAGGGTCCAAGGGCTTGAGGAGAGTTAGGGAGACTTCTATGAGAGGGCTAGTGTATGGCCCATATCCTAACTTGTACCGTTCTGTAGACTCCTGTGGTCCTCTCGGTTGAATTACGGTGACCGCAACGTGTAGATAACATTTGCTCACGAGCGTAAGTCGTATCCCGTATACCTGAGTCGACTCAACCTGAGACTTGTACCTTAGCGACCGCGCCATCGCCACAGTTCCAACGCTGCGTCTCGCACGCCGATGCGATACACAGGCCAGGAGTTGTGAGCCTGCGTATATTTCAAGAAAACACCGCGCGTTGTGAATTCTGAGAGAATCTCTACCCAAACATCACATCAATCAATCAAGTACAAGCAAGTATACAACCCATCCCTCTCTTACCAACAAAGCATGACACCCCTCTCTTTCCTATTTCCAAAGTCAACTAAGCCCATCCCTTCCTTATAACAACCCATCTCTCTCTCCTTACATGTAACACCCCGTACTTTCGGTACTCGGGTGTTCCTGTGTGACTTAACTTAGTATAAATACAAACCTAGCTTGAGCAAACATTCATGTGCATTCCAGTTTAAATCTAACCGTTAAAAGTAAACCCAATCCATGTATCAAACTGTTGATCCGTCGATTTCCAAGATGGATCACCATGCCACTAAAGAGACCCATTTTTAGGATCCAAATTTCATCGGTGGCTAAATCTAGCTGACCATTACAACCTTGGATCATGAAGTCTACTGTTCACGAAGTTTACAACATCCCATAGAACGATCCATCATTTAAAGACACAGGTTGGATTATCTAGTTTCATATACAACTCTCAAATCACACCTAAACACTCTTTAGGATCCCTAGGGTTATTGATGGTTAAGATAGAAGCAATCCAACCGCCGAATTGTTGGAACGACCAGGGAACCAAGAATTCATATCTAAACATTCATGTGATGTGGTCCATGTAACAGTTAAAGTAAGCTAGGGATTAGGTACATGAATCATGACAGTTGACCTACCATGAGGGCAATTCTGCCTGAAAGTAGGCCCTACAATTTAATTTAGAATAATAATAATAATAATAATAATATTATTATTATTATTATTATTAATAACAATAATAATAATGATAGTAATAATAATAATAATATAAAAATCATGATGAATGTAGTCTAATAACCGATGGAGCAGGACCCACAACAGGATTAACAGTGCACACATATGAAATTAATAATAAAAAAATAAAAATGATAATAATAATAATAATGATGGAAAACATTAAAACTTATTCTAATAATAATAACTAATATCCTAAAATAAAAATATAGGTGGACCCAGTCGTCTAATAAATTCCAGGGACCATTTTAGCCATTGACGTTCAGTTTTGAGTTACTCCGACCATTGGATTAGCAGGAAACCACCCTTAGGACTACAAATCAAGTGGTGGACCCCACCTAGAAATTAGATCTGCCTGATTTCCTGGGATAGGCCTTGATAGGCCTCCCCAAACTGAATGGACGGTGTGGATTTCATCAGATCCACTCGTGGACCCCACATTCAGTTGCGCGTGTGCATAGTGCAGGAGCGCTCGCTGTGCACCGAGCCAAAAACTCCAGTCAAGTTGCCTTGACCCGATGCCTTCCCAAAACGGGAGGGTTTTCCTACTCGTGGTCGTTTGAACAGGGAAACACAGCCGTGTTTCCTCTCGCTTGTTTAATTGATGTATGGCCCACCATCTGGCCCCATCCCAAAGATCCAAGCCATCCATCTGATAGATCATCCACGGCTGACCAAAACCATGGTTGGCCTACTCGGTGGAGTGCGCACATGTGCTCATAAATACCTCCGCAAGAAGGTTGTTTACACTGCCATCTTTCCAAAAATAGGAAATTCTATTTTTCCGCCAGCTTGGTAATCCTTGTCCTTCTGCACCTGTCCATCATAACCGTCCACCATAAGCACATTTCAGCCGTCCAATTTAGCTGTGGTTTAGGGCTTCAAAACCGCAAGCAGTCTCCACTCTACCCACCGTTTTCGAAGCAGTTTCGGCTAGAGGAGATCCGGACCGCCCATTTCAGATCCTATAGTTCGGCATCGCTGGGAAGGCTCCATATGAGCATCTGAAACCGAATGTATTAGGGCTCCTCCATGTTATTGCGGCCGCTCCTAGAGAACCAGCCGTTTTCGTTCTAGCTCCGAACCCACCGACTAAAGCTGCATCAAGCTTTGATTTGTGGGGTTTGTAATCTCCTATGGACAGATACCAAGTGTCCAGCGGAAGCAAAATGGAGAAAGACCCATCGGTTGGTAATCCGCCATTGGAGCTCGAGCATCTTCCCCTACAAAGCCGCTGCCACCATGTGATCTGCACCGCCTGTTTTTGAATCTGTCTCGGTCCAGAGGTTTCAGGACATTGCAAAAGTGAGTGAGGGAGAGAAAGAAATTGGGGGAAGAAAGAAAAGAAGGGAGAAGAAGGGAGAAAGTAGTGGTGTGGGGCTGTTGCACTGCACCAACCTGACCGAGTTCAGTTTGAGCTAGGGCCGGGTCTAGCCTAATCCAGAGGTTGTCTGTGTTAAATGGAGGCCCTGTGGAACATTCTAGCAGGGAAGAATAGGAGAAGATGAAACAATGATGAGAGAGGAAGATAATGGGAGAGAGTTGGGGTGGTGCAGGTGCACCATGTTCTTGTTCAGCCAACCGAGTCACTGACTTGGTTCGAGTTTGGGACACTACAGGTTGGGTCCAGTTCACCCCAGGGTAGAGAGAAATAAATCAGGATGAAGGAGAAGAAGATAGGGGAGGCGGTCCTAGCCAAACCGAGTCAACTCGGTTCGGGAATGGGTCAGCTTGCTGACCCATTAGCTGGGTCAAGTCCAGGGATTGTCGGACCTCCAGCAAGAAAAGGGAGAGGAAGGAAAGAGAGGAGAGAAAGAAAGAAGAGGAGGAGGAGTATGAGTGCAAGGTGCCGAGTTGCTCTCGTTGGGGCAGCTCACTAAGTTGCACCATTTGTGGGCCGAGCCTCATCACTGTTGCTGGACAATGGTGGAAAGAAGATAGAAAAAGAGATGAATAGAGAGAGAGAGAGAGAGAGAGAGAGAGAGAGAGAGAGAGAGAGTAGATGGACAGTTGTGTTGAGCTGAGTCAACTTGACTCAAATTGAGTCGACTAGGTGAGCCCACATTTCTCTATCCAGATTTAATTTATTTTAATAATCATTGCTATTGTAAATTTTGGGATTATTAAAATCTGATATAATTGACCATTAGAAAGTTATTCATATGAGCATTAGTTTATTCATATAAAAATCTACGTTATCAAAATATTAATATTTTACCTTGTCATTCTTAAAATATTATTATTAACGCTAGAACACTATTTATTTTCATCAAAACGACTATTAGTGTCCCATTGGCTAAATGTTAAGAATATTGTTAATATTACTAATTGTTTTTGGAATTATTAGCAATATGATCCATCGTGGGTTGTTGTTAGGTAATTTAATATAATAGTAGTCATTGTTGATATTCCTAAATTAATAACTAATTTATTGGACTATTCTTATTCATTTACTACTCCCCTTGATAAATGGCCACACGAAATAGAGTTCAAATTTCACAATACAAACCCAAAACTATATCCTAAGATGAAACCCCTCTACAGTAAAACCCTAAAGATCTGGTCTAGACCTAAACTCTATTTGTGTGTTGGGTTCGGGTCTAAGTATAAAATCTAATATCGGTATATTTCATATGAATCTACGAATTGTCATTATTAACAAACTAACAAATATGAGTTATAACACTAATGCTAATAGTTATCTTGTAATTATTAAGATTTAGTTTTAACTAATACACTAAGTAAAGTTCAAATCCTAGAATCTAAGTTTAAGACTAAACCTTAAGATGAAGATCCTAATTTTTCATTAAAAACCCTAAGATAAATAATTCAAACCCTGGGCCATGGTCCCAAACCTAGGTAGTGCGTAGAACTTGGACCTAATTGTACAAGTTCATGATTTGTGGTAGGATACAATTCTAAAGGCGCAAGCATTTTGTGACACTAGTAGGCGATTCCAAGTATAAGGTGATGATTCTTCCCCTTAAGCTTTTCATCTTCTCATTAGCTTAAGTTATAGTCTTTATTTAAATTCATAATTGATATCTCCATTTATAATCACATGTGTTAGCTGCTGGAAATTGAATTGTTGTATTACATGCTTTATGACTATCCTGTATAATTGTTCATGCTTGTGGATTATTTGTGGATTGCTTACGGAACTTAAATTGGTACATTAGTGGAAAATTCCTACATACAGATGTACACCCATACTTAGGATGTAACTTGACTAGATGTGCTTGTAATGGACCTTCGACTTGGTGGTTATTGAGTGGTGGTCTAGATGGATCATTGATGTGAGCATACAATTTAGGGTTGTTGTGCCCAATGATTTTTAAGGATGGTCTTTATCGTATGGTTTTGATATTCACCCTATGTGGCATATTTTGATATTCGCCCTATGTGGCATATTTTGATACTCGCCCTACATGGTTTTATTTGATAATTTCCCTACATGGGTTCGATATTTTATACTGTGCAACCATGCGATGGTAAGCCCCATATACTGTAATATGATTGGCCACTAGTCGATGGGTTTCCATTAAACATCCTCAGATGGTAGCCTCATGGGTCGGAGATGGTAGTCATGGGATACTATGCCCTAGCCGTCGGCCTACGCTGGGCTATGTGCTCCCCGTAGTGACCTTTGAGCTTATCTAAATTGGTTGGTTGTAAATGGACTAATAATGACTTGGTTAATCATGCATACACGTATTATTCTGACTGGATGATGTTTTTCAGGTTCAATGATTCCGACTGGATGATGTTTCCCAGGTTCAATGATTGCATGGGTGACGGCCCACTGTTCGCACGGATGAGCATCCCCAGGGCGATGATTGCATTCATGCATCCATACATCTAACAAGACCTGCATCATATATTATTTTATATGCTTTATTTTATAACTCTGCTTACCTAATGTGGTGGTGTGTAATCTTGAGGGGAATTCACACTGAGTTGGCCACTCATCCATCAAATATATAACTGTACGGTAGCACAGGTGACTCCAACAACATTTATGATCATATTGATGAGGAGCAGCTTGTGGTTGATAAGAGTGCATGATTATATTTGCTAAGGGCTACTACAGGATTTCACAGCTCATGACTGTTGCAATTTTCTTTGTTTCACATGTAATATTATTTCATTTTGTAATTGTAAGAATGGGGACATTGGTTTGTATAAGTCATTATGGGTGGTACTTGTATATTCTAATTGAAATTTGAAACTTTCCTTTATACTTACTTGTCCATTCTACACTCATCTGCTTACTCTGATGAAAAAAAGAAAAATATATACTCAACTTTGACCATCCTTTAAGGTTAACACTCGGGTTTTTGGGACACGGGTCATATACTCGGGTCCTGAAAAGTCGGGGTGTTACAGTTGGTATTAGAGTATAGTTTGGACAAACTTGGCCTTGGGAAATGATCTTATACAAGCCTCAAATGTCTCAAGTTAGGGTGTTTAAATTTAGGAATTTGAACTTAGGATAATTTCCCTGAGACTTAGAAGGGTGATTGAGAATCTAGAAACCCAAACTTAGGTTTCCCTAGAAATTTGTTTGGATGGTCGTATGACGTAGAAATCCGAACGTAGGTCCCTTTAGAAATTTATTAGAACAACTATTTGAACTTATGTGAAATCCCCTTGTAGCTAGGACAATTTGAGAACATAGAGACTTCAACTTTAGGCTCCCTTGAAAGTTTTGGGTTAGACCTTTGGGAGTTAACGTACATAGAAATCCCTTAGAATAGGGAGGAAATGAGAATATAGAAACTCAAATGTAGGCTCCCTGAATTTTTATTTATTTATTTATTTTTTAATTTTATTTTTATAATCATAGAACTTAGGAATGAACTTAAGTCCCCCTTCGAAATTATTAGAATAGCCATTTGAACTCATTTGAACTTTCCCTGTAGCTAAGAGAAATTGAGAATATAGGAACTCAAAATCTTAGGCCCCTTTTGAACATCTTAGGTTTAGTCATTTGAACTTGGGTAAGATTCCCTTAGAATAAGAGAAATTGACAATATAGGAATTCAAGATTTTAGGTTCCTTAGAAAATTGTTCTGATAACTGTAAAACTTAGAAATGTTCCTAGGCTCCCTTGAAGGCTTCAGGTCTAGACATTAGACGTAGAAACTAAACATAAGTATTGCAGGGAAACCAATATCCACCACGATATACATATGACTAGGCAAAGACGTTCCTTGTACTTGACTCTTGAATGAACAATTTCAAGAAGTCTAAAATCCGACCATCGAAAAATTCCATTAGCTAGAAATAACACCATTACATTCTCCAGCGTATGAAACGAACTTATAATTATAGAAAATTTTCTTACCCATTAGATTAACCATGCGCACTTCCTAAACCTAAGGGATCATTCCAAGAAACTGTAACTTGAATTTCATAACACATCTCTTTACTTAGGAATAGTATTTACTACAATTTTCAACACGTAAAATAATTAGAAGAAAAGTCGAACGGTTTTTGGGTAAGTTTTCAACCCTAGGCTGCACACATTAGGGTTAGGCTTGAAATCCTAGGTGAGTTTAGAAATCTCAAATTTAGACTTCATGTAGACGTCTTGATCCTGAAATTTTCGGTTAGTGCATTAAGGAATCAGAGTGCGCATTGGAAGCGTAATGGGCCACGTGGCCTTATCCATTATGAGGATATAGGATTACACGATATTTCCCATAAGTCCGGAATAATCAGGATCATGAGTCGATGGAAGCACATTCATACAAAGTTTACATGGTTTGGCTCAAGTTCTAAATCCTAGAAAATCTCAACGATCTCAATGCTCAAATCAAGCAAAGAATTGAGGTTTCACGGGATTACGAATGGATACCAAAATCCTCTGTCCTGTGCAAACAGATGATCGATGTATCGGGCTCAAACCTACTACAACCATCTAATCGTATTAGCCTGAACATTGAAAAATAGAAATTGTATTATATGTTGGACAACAGGGAACTGTCATTAGAAGTAAAAGAAAATAAAGAAAAAGGTGAAATATTATCATTAATGGTCGCCTAACTCTTAGCAGATGCGATAGGACATTTGATGTAGGTAAAAAAATAAATAAATAAATAAAATAATAATAATAATAATAATAATAAATGCTACAAGTGGTTAATGTTAGAACGGTTCTAAATGTTTAGTAGGAATTGATATGCTAGACTTAATGCTTAGGGATGTGGTACATTTAAATATAGCTTGTTAACAGTGCACGACGTGATTCAACAAATGTGAAATAGAGTGCATTATTAAGATGAAATTAATTAGGGATACACAAAACAAATCTCAGGACGAGATTTCTATTAAGGGGGGTAGATTGTAACACCTCGTACTTTCAGTACTTGGGTGTTCCTGTGTGACCTAACTTAGTATAAATACAAACCTAGCTTGAACAAACATTCACGTGCATTCCAGTTAAAATCTAACCGTTAAAAGTAATCCCAATCCATGTATCAAACTGTTGATCTGTTGATTTCTAAGATGATCATCGTGCCACTAAAGAGACCCATTTTTAGGATTCAAATTTCATCGGTGGACAAATCTAGCCGACCATTACAACCCTGGATCATGAAGTTTACTGTTCACCAAGTTTACAACGTCCCATAGGACGATCCATCATTTAAAGACACAGGTCGGATTATCTAGTTTCATATACAACTCTCAAATCACACCTAAACACTCTTTAGGATCCCTAGGGTTATTGATGGTTAAGATAGAAGCAATCCAACCGCCGAATTGTTGGAACGGCCAGGGAACCGAGAATTCATATCTAAACATTCATGTGATGTGGCCCATGTAACAGTTAAAGTAAGCTAGGGATTAGGTACATGAATCATGACAGTTGACCTACCATGAGGGCAATTCTGCCTGGAAGTAGGCCCTACAATTTAATTTAGAATAATAATAATAATAATAATAATAATAATAATAATATATTATTATTATTATTAACAATAATAATAATGATAGTAATAATAATAATAATATAAAAATCATGATGAATGTAGTCCTAATAACCTATGGAGCAGGATCCACAACGGGATTAACAATGCACACATATGAAATTAATAATAAAAAAATAAAAATGATAATAATAACAATGATGGAAAACATTAAAACTTATTCTAATAATAATAACTAATATCCTAAAATAAAAATATAGGTGGACCCAGTCGTCTGATAAATTCCAGGGACCATTTTAGCCGTTGACGTTCAGTTTCGAGTTGCTCCAACCATTGGATTAGCGGGAAACCACCCTTAGGACTATAGATCAAGTGGTGGACCCCACCTAGAAATTAGATCTGCCTGATTTTCTGGGATAGGCCTTGGTAGGCCTCCCCAAACTAAATGGACGGTGTGGATTTCGTCAGATTCACTCATGGACCCCACATTCGGTTGCACGTGTGCACAGTGCAGGAGTGCTCGTTGTGCACCGAGCCGAAAACTCCAGCCAAGTTGCCTTGACCTGATGCCTTCCCAAAACGGGAGGGTTTTCCCGCTCGCGGTCGTTCGAACAGGGAAACATAGCCGTGTTTCCCCTCCCTTGTTTGATTGATGTATGGCCCACCATCTGGCCCCATCCCAAAGATCCAAGCCATCCATCTGATAGATCATCCACGGCTGACCAAAACCATGGTTGGCCTACCCAGTGGAGTGCGCACATGTGATCACAAATACCTCCTCGAGAAGGTTGTTTACACTGCTATCTTTCCAAAAACAGGAAATTCTATTTTTCCGCCAGCTTAGCAATCCGCGTCCTTCGGCACCTGTCCATCCTAACCATCCACCATAAGCACATCTCAGCCATCCAGTTTATCTGTGGTTTAGGGCTTCAAAACCTCGAGCGCTCTCCACACTACCCACCGTTTTGAAAGCAGTTTTGGTTAGAAGAGATCTGGACCACCCATTTCAGATCCTACAGTTCGGGATCGCTGGGAAGGCTCTATATGAGCATATGGAACCGAATGTATTTGGGCTCCTCCTTGTTATTGCGGCCGCTCCTAGAGAACCGGCCATTTTTGTTCTAGCTCCGAACCCACTGACTAAAGCTGCATCAAGCTTCGATTTGTGGGGTTCGCAAGCTCCTATGGACCAATACCAAGTGTCCAGTGGAAGCAGAATGGAGAAAGACCCATCGGTTGGTAATCCGCCATTGGAGCTCGATCATCTTCCTCGACAAAGCCGCTGCCACCATGTGATCCGCACCGCCTGTTTTCGAATCTGTCTCAGTCCAGTGGTTTCAGGACGTTGCAGAAGTGAGTGAGGGAGAGAAAGAAATTAGGGGAAGAAAGAAAAGAAGGGAGAAGAAGGAAGAAAGTAGTGGCGTGGGGTGTTGCACCGCACTAACCCGGCCGAGTTCGGTCTAAGCTAGGGCCGTGTCTGGCCTGAACCAGAGGTTGTCTCGGTTGAATGGAGGCCCTGTGGAACATTCTAGCAGGGAAGAATAGGAGAAGATGAAGCAATGAGGAGAGAGGAAGATAATGGGAGAGAAAGTTGGGGTGGTGCAGGTGCACCACGTTCCTGTTCAGCCAACTGAGTTACTGACTCGGTTCGAGTTTGGGACAGTTCAGGTTAGGTCCAGTTTGCCCCAGGGTAGAGAGAAAGAAATCAGGATGAAGGAGAAGAAGATAGGGGAGGCGGTCCTAGCCAAACCAAGTCAACTCGGTTCGGGACCGGGTCAGCTTGCTAACCCATTGGCTGGGTTGAGTCCAGGGACTGTCGGACCTCCAGCAAGAGAAAGGAGAGGAAGGAAAGAGAGGAGAGAAAGAAAGAAGAGGAGTATGAGTGCAAGGTGCCGAGTTGCGACTTGTTGGGGCAACTCGCTCAGTTCCACCATTTGTGGGCCCAGCCTCAGCACTGTTGCTAGACAATGGTGGAAAGAAGATAGAAAAAGAGATGAAGAGAGAGAGAGAGAGAGAGAGAGAGAGAGAGAGAGAGAGAGAGAGAGAGAGAGAGAGAGAGAGAGAGAGAGAGAGAGAGAGAGTAGATGGACGGTTGTGTTGAGCTGAGTCAACTCGACTTGAACTGAGTCGACTAGGTGAGCCCACATTTCTCTGTCCAGATTTAATTTATTTTAATTATTATTGCTATTGTTAATTTTTAGATTATTAAAATCAGATATGATTGACCATTAGAAAGTTATTCATATGAGTATTAGTTTATTCATATAAAAATCTACATTATCAAAATATTAATATTTTACCTTATCATTCTTAAAATATTATTATTAACACTAGAACACTCTATTTATTTTCATCAAAACGACTGTTAGTGTCCCATTGGCTAAATGTTAAGAAAATTGTTAATATTACTAATTATTTTTGGAATTATTAGCAATATGATCCATCGTAGGTTATTGTTTGGTAATTTAATATAATAGTAGCCATTGTTGATATTCCTAAATTAATAACTAATTTATTGGATTATTCTTATTCATTTACTACTCCCTTTGATAAATGGCCACACGAAATAGAGTTCAAATTCCATAATACAAACCCAGAACTATATCCTAAGATGAAACCCTAAGCTCTACAGTAAAACCCTAAAGATCTGGTCTAGCCCTAAACTCTATTTGTGTGTTGGGTTTGGGTCTAGGTATAGAATCTAATATTGGTATATTTCATATGAATCTATGAATTATCATTATTAACAAATTCGCAAATATGAGTTATAACACTAATGTTAATAGTTATCTTGTAATTATTAAGATTTAGTTTTAACTAATACACTAAGTAAAGTTCAAATCCTAGAATCTAAGTTTAAGACTAAACCCTAAGATGAAGATCCTAATTTTTCATTAAAAACCCTAAGATAACCCTGGGCCATGGTCCCAAACCTAGGTAGTGCATAGAACTTGGACCTAATTGTACAAGTTCATGATTTGTAGTAGGATACAATTCTAAAGGCGCAAGCACTTTGCCACACTAGTACGCGATTCCAAGTATAAGGTGATGATTCTTCCCCTTGAGCTTTTCATCTTCTTATTAGCTTAAGTTATAGTCTTTATTTAAATTCATAATTGATATCTCCCTTTATAATCACATGTGTTAGCTGCTGGAAATTGAATTGTTATATTACATGCTTTATGACTATCCTGTATAATTGTTCATGCTTGTGGATTATTTGTGGATTGCTTACGGAACTTAAACTGGTACATTAGTGGGAAATTCCCACATATGAATGTACACCCATACTTAGGATGTAACTTGACTAGTTGTGCTCGTAATGGACCTTCGACTTGGTGGTTATTGAGTGGTGGTCTAGATGGATCATTGATGTGGGCATACAATCTAGGGTTGTTGTGCCCAATGGTTTTTAAGGATGGTCTTTATCGTATGGTTTTGATATTCGCCCTATGTGGCATATTTTGATATTCGCCCTATGTGGCATATTTTGATACTCATCCTACGTGGTTTTATTTGATATTTTCCTTACATGGGTTCGATGTTTTATACTGTGCAACCATGCGATGGTAAGCCCCATATACTATAATATGATTGGCCACTAGTTGATGGGTTTCCATTAAACATCCTAAGATGGTAGCCTCATGGGCCGGGGATGGTAGTCATGGGATACTATGCTCGAGCCGTCGTCCTACGCTGGGCCATGTGCTCCCCATAGTGACCTTTGAGCTTATCTAAATTGGATGCTTGTAAATGGACTAATAATGACTTGACTAATTAAGCATACTTGACACATATTGTTCCGACTGAATGATGTTTCCCATGTTCGATGATTCCGACTGGATGACGTTTCCCAGGTTCGATGATTGCATGGGTGACGGCCCACTGTTCGCATGGATGAGCATCCCCGGGGCGATGATTACATTCACGTATCCATGCATCTAACAAGACCTGCATCATGTATTGTTTTGTATGCTTTATTTTATAACTATGCTTACCTAATGCGGTGGTGTGTAATCTTGAGGGGAATTCACAATGAGTTGGCCACTCATCCATCAAATATATAACCATACAGGTAGTACAGGTAGCTCCAATGACATTCATGTTCATATTGATGAGGAGCAGGCTATGGTTGATAGGAGTGCATGATTATATTTGCTAAGGGCTACCATAGGATTTCACAGCTCACGACTGTTGCAATTTACTTTGTTTCATATGTAATATTATTTCATTTTTTAGTTGTAAGAATGGGGACATTGGTTTGTATAAGTCATTATGGGCTGCACTTGTATATTCTAAATAAAATTTGAAACTTCCCTTTATACTTACTTGTCCATTCTACGCTCATCTGCTTACTCTGATGAAAAATAAAAGAAAAATATATACTCGACTTTGACCATCCTTTAAGGTTAACACTCAGGTTTTTGGGACACAGGTCATATACTCGAGTCCTTAAAAGTCGGGGTGTTACATTACATCTCCTCTCTCTCTCATTTTCTCTACCATTTTCAAAGCAACCCAAGAAAGGAGAGATCGTCCAAGCTCTTCCAAGAAAGAGAGCCTAGTGTGTGGCCCACTTCCTACTCCAAAACTCTCATCTCCACCCTTTAATCTTCATCTCCCACCATCAAAGAGAAAGCTTAGGAGATTAGCATTCCAAGGAGCCAAGAAGGAGCGAAATCGGTGGGTGTTCATACATTAGATCATGATTTTGATGTAAGGCCCACTTATGATGGGACCCGTTTTGATGTATGTGTTATAGATCTTAAGGGGCCCATAGTGGCAAGGTCCCTCATCACGCCGTTCTCTCCCTCTTTCTCTCTCTCTCTCTCTCTCTCTCTCCTTCTCATTTGATGGCCCACCTTGATGTATGATCCACACCGTACAACTAAGTGGACCAAACTGGGCTGACGTTGCAGCCACCTCGCTGCTCGTTTGGGTAGCCCCTGTTTTGAAGGAAAACATAAATATCGGCTTGGTCCAACAGGTGTGGCCCACCTACGTGGGACCACCGTGATGTATGTATTTGCATCCAGGCCGTCCAGGGCCTAGACGCTGGATTGTATTAAAATAATGAAATATATATTATAATATATAACATGATATAATATATACATAGATGTATATTATGGTGGGAACCCACCTACTGTGTGAAGCAGATTGGCTAGAGTACCTCTTACCAGCTCTGTAGCTGCTGGATGGACGTCAGCAGCTGAGGGTCCAATCATGAGATATGAGTTATATCCCAACCGTCCATCATCTGAACGGTGGGCTAGCAGCCCTCCCAGCTATTTAGCTGCTGTAAATGACGTCAGCAAGTTCTGAGGCCCACCATGATGTCAGTATTTTATTCACACCGTCCATCGGGGATGGTGGGACCCACTGGGGTGTGTGTTTTGATCCACACCGTCGATCAATATATAAGGTAGATTCAAATATTTGGTGGGGCCTACCGTGCCGTATCTATCACGTTGGACCACCATGGTGTATGTGTTTCCTTCACACCGTCCAGCTGAGGACAGTGTGGCCTTCTATGGTATATGTGTTTCATCCCAACTGTCCATTGCTGGACATGGACCCCACCTACTGTGCGTGGGTTGCATCCACACTGCACACCTATGCACCCTACCATGATGTATGTATTTTACATCTACGTCATTCATCTGTTTTACATCCCCACCATCCATCCATGTGGGGCCAGCCATCATGTATGGGTCTTATCCACACCGTCCAGAAGGCTGGATGGTGGGACCCACCGTTGATGTATATGTTCTATATCCACACCGTCTATCAGGTGGACCACACTGTAAAAAAATCAGTGGAGGATGATCATCTACCATTGAAACCTGTTTGGGATCATAGAACTTCTGGATCAATACAAAATTTTTTTCCTCTTAATTCAGATCTTTGTGACCCTGTGAATAGATTTGATGGGAAATAAATGTTATGGTGGGGCCCTGCCTTGATGATGTGTTGTACATCACACTGTCCATTGCTGGACGGTGCTATGTGGGTGTACCATGATGTATGTATTTTATGTCCACGCCGTCCATCTGTCGGGCCCACCTAATATATGTATTTCATCCCTACTGTCCACGTGGGACCTAGGTGATGTAAGTGTTTTGTCAGCACCGTTCGGAGTATTGGACATGAGGCCCACTTAATGCAGGTGTTGTACACCCATGTTGTTCATCTGGTGGGCCCATTTGGAATGTGCAAGGCCCACCTTAATGTGATGTATTTATGGCCCATGTACCGAGGCCCATTGTTATGTATATTAGGTTCGAGTGAGCAGCTATTGTGATGTATATTAGGCCCTAGTGAGCGGCCATTGTGATGAATATTAGGCTTGTGTGAGAGGCCCATTGTGATGTATATGAGGCTCATGAGATGTGGCCCATTGCGATGTGTAAGGCCCATGTGATGTGGCCTAATTGTGATGTGACGAGGCCCATGTGATAAGGCCTGATGTGATGTATATGTGGCCCATGCGATACTGCCCACTTGATGTATATGAGGCTCATGTGATACGGCCCATTGTGATATGTGAGGCCCATTATGTTATATGTGAGACCCTTATGTGAGGTGTAACGCCCTGAAAATCTGGGGTCAAGCAAAGCTCAGCTCTCGAGTTCCAACGCATCACTTATACAACATAGATAATGATGATTATGATGAGTGCATTGAAACATGAATGAGATTATACCAAAACAGTAATTCATACTCCAGATCAAGTTGTAAAACGCAAGTGGAAGACTGAAAAACATAAATACACGTATATATATCAAAGATCACGATCGGTCTCCAGAGTATGAATAAATCACTGAGTCACCATATACATGTATTAGTCTCAAAAATCAAAATGTCAAAATATTACAACTATAATGATAATCCCTGTAGCCCCGTCAATCAGAAGATGGTCTACATCGACCCGCCTGATAGCTGCATAAAAGAGAAACCCTCCTCATCATAATAAAGACTGGCTCTGCTTCACAAGCATTGCCATCATCTGAAACTCAAACAGGGTCTGGTTAGTGTGTACACACGTCCCGTAATGTGGGAGTGAGTGATCAACTCAGTGGAACAATAAAGCAGAGGTTAACATATTATCAATTCAATTAAGCGGTAATGATAAAGCAGTAAATCACATATCCCTAAGTACTCTTGTTAATGCAAGAATGGTATGAATGTATGGTGCATGCCCTCGCCTATGCTCCCTCAACGACTTCGTCTCATGTTCGCGCATGAACAACACTGCCTCAGTACTTGACCTGCTATGCCTGAATGCACGTGTAATGCAGTGCATGCATATGATTACCAAGTTCTTATTAGTCCTTTTCATACAGCAGGGTTGGGAAACTAAGGTACCTCCCTTATATCAATACCTAAACAATGATCCATTTTAGGGTCGTCAGTCCTAGTAAATCTCATACAATATTGTGGTTCTAGGTCGCTTCAAAGGGCTCGTTGCCAAATCAGTATAGGCCTAGTTTATACTCTGATTACTACGGAAAGGCTCGATGCCTCAACGTAAGTTCAGTGTATGCTCGAGGTCACTACAAAGGGCACGTCTAGGGCTACCAGGGCTATTGCACGGAATCGTTACACCACTCCCCCATTACCCATCATGGCTTCGTCACCAAAACAGTGCAGGCCGATAGCTTGAATACAGTGTCCCATACCACCGTATTTGGCTCACGAGTCTAGGTTGCTCACCGGTCACTACAGGGAGGCTCGTCACCCTAGCGTAGGCCGAAACTTGACCACGGTGTCCTATACCACCATGTCGGGCTCATGAGTCTTAGCGGATTGAGGTACCAAGGTTAATGGGATTCCACTAGTGAGTTTGGTACCTTAGGTTGAAGCAGTAGCGTCCATACATGGTGAACATACATCGGCACATCGGGTTACTTGACGGGCTCGACTAGCACGAGCGCACCCAAAGTTGATCGACATGAAGTGCATAAGCTCTCCGTGTGACTTAACCACTGTCGACAACTTTAGTACGACTCGGGTTCGTCAAACACATCCTACGTGGCGAATGAATCTCAGCCACGAACTCAAAGCCTGTTACCGATGGCCTGGACTATTTCGTAGTCCCAAACACATTCAATCCTTAATCAGTAAGCATGTGGAGTAGTCAAAGCAGAATTAACAAAGTAATTCAAACATGTTAATAAGCATGTTATAAAGCATAATGTAAGCAGGAAATACAAACACATACATTTCATAAATAAGCGATTAAATTAAACAACTTGCATGAAGGAAATCATACACATCTCTAAGGTAGTTGAGAATCCTATCTCAACACCCACCTAAAGTACTATCATCTAAATACTTACTCATACAAGCATTTTCACAAACACTTAGAATACACTTATTAACACACATAACGCATGTTGGCTAAAACATGTACTAGGGCAAATCCTTTTGCCGAGTAGGTATTACACATACACCTAGCATATATACATAGTAATTAATCATGGCAAACACACTTTCATATTTTGTACGTATATAGTATTTTCTACAAATATACAGAATATACTATACGTCATAAATTGCATATATAACTGAATCACAAAACGAACATCACATTTTGCATGTGAAATAACACCCAAATCATGAATCTATCATTATTCGACATTGAAAGCGTTAAAAACCATAACCTAAGCATCTATAGTCCGCAACTTATGCCGTAGAAGCGAGTAACGGACTCAGTTTAAACACCAAGTCCTTATTGACGGTAGAATGGTAACCTATGGTATGAAATAGGTTAGCTATTTCATCACTTACGCTAGCTGAATCTCTAGAACTGATTAGGGTTAGGATTTCTTACCCGAAAATGGAATCAGAATCGCCGGAAAAGCGATACGGTAGTGATGGATAGGCACGTAGATTAGCAGGAGTATTCTCAAGAATAACTCCCACTCATTCACTCATTCTCTCTCTCTCTCTCTCTCTCTCTCTCTCTCTTTCCTTCTCTTTCTTTCTTCTCTCTCCCTTAGGTTTAGGAAATTCGTATGGAATTTGAGAGAGGGGGTTTAAGGTTCTTATATAGGCCTAAAACTGATGAAAATGGCCCTAGGGCCAAGGTATACTTAGGTTATAGCTAAAGTGCATCTGTTTCAGCTCAACGGAGCATTTCTAGAGCCCCCCTGAGCCAAAGGTCAGACTTAAGCTCCCTGACTATGGATCAAGGTCGAGTTAAGTTTTCGTTCCAATCAGGTTTCCAAATAGCATGTGGCGGACCAGTTTCAGTTCAACGGTCACCGAAACTCGATCAGGGTTACAAGTACACTGCCATGTGTATAAAATTTCTCCTGATTCGAGGGTGTATTTGGGTCAGATTCTGACGGTCTGATTGCTTATATTAGGCCCGCAAGCGACAAGTCTCAGATTACTTAAATTAGATTTAATTTCTAAAGAAAACCACGTTTCTCACACACTTCAGTCCGGGCTCAAGTGAATAGCCCCGGGACACTATCTGGATTTGATTTCTGAGATGGTTGTCAAGCCCAGTAAGGCGGTCTTAATTATATAACTTTATATTATTCAGACTTTTGACGTGCGGTCTAGATCCGATACAGAGTTTCAATGTGCTCCTGAGAGCAACTGGGTAATGAGATTGATCCTAGATTTTAAGGTATCCTAGCGTCAATGATTCTACAAGTTTTGGGTCTTACAGATTGCATTTAAAGTGGATCAAATGAATTTCGTAGCTAATCTAGTTTAGCACTTAGTTACTTCTCGTTTAATTTCTAAAGGATTTGAGGATTGAGAAGTTAATAAGGGGTTAGGATCGACCCCTTGCCTAAGGACATCTAACTTCAGGTTGGTAAAAATCTGGGGCGTTACAATCTACCCCCCTTAAAAATAATTTCATCCCCAAAATTGCCTAAGGGTAGTAAGTAAAGATTTTATTATTCCCCTTGCTCAAGTTTTACTGATTTCAAGTTTATATGCGTGGTACAACGTATACTATCTATGCTAGTCTGGCTCATGTTCGTCTACCCCCCTTAAAAATATCCTTTATCTCTTGCTTATACCCTGGTGGTTTGCTACAATTCATTTCTTTATCTATTTGACGTCTTGACGACAATTCCCATTTATTTAGAGTAAGATATTTTGTTTCAATAGTCGACCAATACGGAGAGACGGTTGTAGTGGGCTTGATCCCGATACATCGATCGTCTACCTGACCAGGGTAGAAGGCTCATCGTATCCCTTCCTAGTCTTGGTAGATCCTGGTCTTCTGCTCTATTAAAGCAGTGAGTCTATTGGTAGCCACCCAGGATTGAGAATTGGGTCAAGCCGCGAATGCTTCGCAGTTGTATATGCCAGTAACTCCGTAGTCTGATCACTAAAAAAAAACTCAGGGAATGTTCATCAATGAAAGGGTCAAATTTCCTAGTCATAAGGTTGCCCATTGGGTCTTGGTCTAGGAGAGTCCTCATCTTAATTCATGTCCATGGTAGTAGTTACACTCATACTCATACTTAGGCCCTTTTTGTAATACAATTGGTTTAATGCTTAAACCTTGATTACTTTCCTTCTAGTAACTTTATTAGTGACATTCTAAGAAAGGTTCACATCTTATTTAGTGACCTATCTTTACGTATAGTCTGGATCAATTCCATTCGATCCTGGGCCAGTGGGCTATCGGCCAACCAAGCTTCCGTCGCGCCCTAACTCGACCGCATTCCTAACCTTTCTACCCCCTTAAAAACTTATGTAAAGCTTAAGAATCCATGTCTCGCTCTGTATGTCAGAACGAGGTGTAATTTAGACCTAGTTGAATACTGTAAGATACTCTATACATTATTAGTACATAAGGAAGTTGGACAAAATAGGTTAATGGGTAGACTATCTTTCTAAGGCCATATGCACAATATGTATGCCCGAATGGTCTGTGATTCAGGACCTAATCCCTAACTCTCTGTTGCCCATTTGAGAAATTTCTTAGGCCCGAGCAAAGTATCCCTATTGGCTATGTGTTCTTAACACTTCTCAAAAGCGAAGTAACAAACTTTTGGTTGTAAGTGGTTCGGCCAACACGGAAGGAAAGTTGTGTAGTGGGTCTGAGCCGGATACATAGACCTTCTGCCTAGCTAGGACAGAAAATTGTCGTATCAGTTCTTAATCCTAGTTGATCCCGACCTTCTGCTTGATCAGAGCATTGAGTTCATTGGTAACTACTAGGATTGAGAATTCAATTCAAACCGTGAATACCTCGCTTATATATAGTTCTCTACTCCGTGTTCCCGATTGTAATAAGCCCTTGAGAAGACAATCCTAGGGGGTGTGTAGTTTTGATCTAACGTTCAAATAGAGGGATATATAACTTTTCTCTAAGTGTGAATACTTTCTAAGTTAAAACAACTTTTCTAAGAGTTATTAAGTAAGCCTATAAGTATTACGGGGATTTAACAAAGGAATGAGATCTCACTCCAACCTAATCAAGTCAACTAACTAAATCTATCTTTCAATTGTCTTAGCATAATCAGTGTTTTACATTCCTTAGTATAACCAATCAATAGTTGTAATCCAAGGTCTATGCTTATACGCTAGATGATTTCATACCCTTTCTAATACAAGAAATTGTTTATTGCTTAGGGTCAAATGTTGTCTGATTGGAATTGAGTTGCCTGAACTTGAATTTAACTACACTCGAGCACTACACACATACTCATACCAGCTAAGAAGGTCCTAGGGTTCACATTATTAATTTGTTAGATTTCTTATACTGCCAGATTTGTTTGCAATCTAGGAGTACCAACTCTAGGTCCAAAACTCTAAGGGCCTGTTTGACCAAAGGTATTAGGTTGTATTAAATGGATTGCATTACTAATCCCACTTTATGATTAGGAATGACATATTTGGAAGGAGGGTGGGATGGGATTAAAATTAATTTCATAGGCTTTGGAAAATGAGTCTTGTGTTGGAAAGTGTGAGATGAGATTTGTGAGTTTGGAAAGTTATGAGACACAAAAGTTGGGTTTTGTGCTCATATGGGTATGAAATGGTGAGGCCAAGAGGAGTAAGAGATGGGTTTAGAGGAGTAATGGTGGAGGGGTGGAAGGAGTTCACAATTGTCAAGTACAACTCCTGTCAAGCATTCTACACATTCGATACCAAAAGGAGCTTCATGCATTTCATTTAACCTAAAATCGTAACAATACATGGGATGTAGCCTTACATGGACCGTGACAGAAGATGCATGTGAGCTAATATAATTAAGGTTTCAAACACTAAAACATACTACCAAACTACTACACTATGAAGCCACTCAACATGAAAACATAAAGGTCTTAACATAGCAATAAACAAACTATGAGACAATGGCATAGATGACTAGGCATCCGAGTCTGACAACGGAGGAGGGGCACCCTTATCCTGCAAGTAGCACAAGATAGTCTTCAAAGTATGAGTCACTTTCTTGAACTTGTGTTTCACAAGGCCCCGAAGATCCATACTATCCTGTCGTAGAACCGCCTGACCCTGTCGTAGGGCAGCCTGATCCTCCTCAAGTCGAGCTATACAAGCATCCCTAGCAGCCCGATCAGTGTCCTGCTCCGGTGGTATAGGAGGGGAGCTCTCCTCCATATCTTGGGCCTCCTCTTCCTCTTCGCTCACTTCCTCTTCTATTTTAGCTCCACCTTCTTCCTCACTCTCTTCCTCTTCACTCTCTGTCTCATCGTCACTCTCCTTAAGTCAGGCTTATCGTTGTCGTGGCCCGATTTTCATCTGGTTGAGAGTGGTTTCATTGATGAAATGTTGTGGCATTGGAAGTTCTGCACCAAGACTGTAGCCGAACTCGCATGCAATCTTGTATATAAGCCGGCCGAAGGGGAGCGAATTAGTCCTTCTATTTGAGCATGCGGTCAAAATGATCTGTCGCAAAACATATGTGGGCACGCACAACTTCTCTCCCTGCCCCGCTTGGTATAGAAAGTCGCCCATCAGGCGCGTGCACTTACTGCGACTGCTCCACCTGGGGTAGACGTTAAACGTGTAGATATGGTAGAGTAGGCGAAAATCATCCTTCATGTTTAACTCCAGGAGGCTATTATTCGGCTGCCACTAAACCAGTCAACTATAAAGGAAACACGTACGGCGATCCCTTTCACGTGCACTCTTCAGATTCGTCTCGCTCGCGTGAACTTGGCCAAGAGGTATTCCCATGAGTCGAGCTATCAGGCCAGCGTCAATTGTGGCCTCCCGATCTCTTCTGAATAGGATCTTGAACTGCAAGGGATCCAGCATAGGCTCTTGAATATAGGTATAGAAAGCTCGGACAGTACCCACATTCGCATGATATTTTTTCTCAAACACAGGACCCCAACCAGCTTCATCCAGGCGCTCCAACAACAGATACTCTCCAAAGAGCCTCTCATCAACTTGAGCTTCGAAAAGGACCTTACGGCCCGCATAAACTCCATGCGATAAATCCGTCAGTAGAGCTCTTGGGAGTGGATCCTGGGGATCGAGGTCCCGCTTCGTCCGTATCTCATGCTCAACGCCCGTGCTTGCGGTGGAGCCTCTTGGTTTCCTCGCACGAGTGGGGCGACTAGGCCCGGCTTCATCCACGGCACCCTTTCTCTTTCCCATGAGAGAAAGAATGGTGAAAATTGAGAAAATGGCCATAACAACTTCAAATAAAGCTGTGGAAAAGGGAAGAAAAGGGAGAAAAAGGTTGAAGTCTTTAGGTCTCCATGGATTTGAACCTCCAAGGGGCGTGTAAAAGCTCCAATCGAAGATAATGGAGAGGGAAAATGAAGAAAGAGGATGGGTAGTGGGTGTACATGAATTTAAGCCTCAAATGGGGGATTCAAGAGCTCAAATGAGAGAGAATGGAGAAGGTTAGCAGCTATGGTTGAGAGATTCTGAATGTGTGGTGAAGGTGGTGCACGAAAATGAAGGAAGAAGAGGGTGGAGGGGCAATTTTTGTGAAAAATCTGAAGTTTGGGAGAGAAAGGAGAGCTTAGGGTGGTGATTTGTGAAGGGAAGGTGGGTTTGGAAGGGTTTTAATCGACGAACCCTGAATCAGTGGGCCACACAACACGTGAGAGCCATTGGCCCGTGCCGGCCCGCCCGGCTAGGCCCGTTTGGCGGCGAGGTCCTCGTCGACCTCTGGAGAATCTGGCGAGGGCTCGCCCCCTGGGCAAGGTCCTCCTGCCTCCCTTGGTCCAAAAATGTGTGGGGCCCATCCTCGGTCCCCCTAGAAGTGCCCGATTTGGGCCCCACCTATGCTTTGAGCCTATTCGGGCCATTTCAGATACGATCTGATGTCTATTCGCATTTAGCGATTTCTACAGGCTGGGATGGGGTCATTTGTGATCTAAATCCATCGATAGACAGTTTAGAAGTGATCCGGGGTCGACTCTTGCGATCATGGAGGTGTACTAACTCGATCTCGGAGATCGTTTTCAATGAACTTCGCCAATTAGGGAAATCGAAACTCCTATGACTGGTTCTACATTTTCTCACACCCACCTAAGTTGAATTTGCATCAGCGTACGTTGTGTGACCATAACCCAGGTCCGGTTTAATCCAAATTAAGCTTTGATACTATCTTATAATCCCTAAAAATCGGGGGTCGAGCAAAGCTCAGCTCCCGAGTTCCAACGCATCACTTATGCAACATAGATAATGATGATTATGATGAGTACATTGAAACATGAATGAGATTATAACAAAATAGTAATTCATACTCCAGATCAAGTTGTAAAATGCAAGCGGAAGACTAAAAGACATAAATACATGTATATAAATCAAAGATCACGATCGGTCTCCAGAGTATGAATACATCACTGAGTCACCATATACATGTATTAGTCTCAAAAATCAAAATGTCAAAATATTACAACTATAATGATAATCCCTGTAGCCCCGTCAATCAGAAGATGTCTACATAGACCCGCCTGATAGCTGCATAAAAGAGAAACCCTCCTGATCATCATAAAGACTGGCTCCACTTCGCAAGCATCACCATCATCTGAAACTCAAACAGGGTCTGGTTAGTGTGTACACATCGTCCTGTAACATGGGAGTGAGTGATTAACTCAGTGGAACAATAAAACAGAGGTTAATATGTTATCAATTCAATCAAGTGGTAATGATAAAGCAGTAAATCACACATCCCTAAGTACTCTTGTTAATGCAAGAATGGAATGAATATATGATGCATGCCCTCGCCTACGCTCCCTCAGCGACTTCATTCAAGTTCGCGCATGAACAACACTGCCTCAGTGCTTGACCTGCTATGCCTGAACCATGCGTAATACGGTGCATGCATATGATTACCAAGTTCTTATTAGTCCTTTTCATACAGCAGGGTTGGGAAACTAAGGTACCTCCCTTATATCAATACCCAAACAATGATCCATTCTAGGGTCGTCAGTCCTAGTAAATCTCATACGATATTGCGGTTTTAGGTCACTACAAAGGGCTCGTCGCTAAATCAGTATAGGCCTAGTTCATACTCTGATTACTACGGAAAGGCACGTCGCCTCAACGTAGGTTCAGTGTATGCACGAGGTCACTACAAAGGGCACGTCTAGGGCTGCCAGGCTTGTTGCACGGAATCATTACACCACTCCCCCATCACCCATCATGGCTTCGTCACCAAAATAGTGTAGGCCGATAGCTCGAATACAGTGTTCCATACCACCGTATTCGGCTCACGAGTCTGGATTACTCACTGGTCACTACGGGGAGGCTCGTCGCCCCAGCGTAGGCTGACAGTTCGATCACGGTGTCCCAAACCACCATGTCTCGCTCATGAGTCTTAGCGAATCGAGGTACCAAGGTTAACGGGATTTCACTGGTGAGTTTGGTACCTTAGGTTGAAGCAGTAGCGTCCATACATGGTAAACATATATTGGCACATTGGGTTACTTGACGGGCTCGACTAGCATGAGCGCACCCAAAGTTGATCGACATGAAGTGCATAAGCTCTCCGTATGGCCTAACCACTGCCGACAACTTTAATACGACTCGGGTTCGTCAAACACGTCTTACGTGGTGAATGAATCTCAGCCACGAACTCAAAGCCTGTTACCGATGGCCTGGACTATTCCGTAGTCCCAAACACATTCAATCCTTAATCAGTAAGCATGTGGAGTAGTGAAAGCCGAATTAACAAAGTAATTCAAACATGTTAACAAGCATGTTATAAAGGACGATGTAAGCAGGAAATACAAACACATACATTTCATAAGTAAGCGATTAAATTAAACAACTTACATGAAGAAAATCATATACATCTCTAAGGTAGTTGAGAATCCTATCTCAACACCCACCTAAAGTACTATCATCTAAACACTTACTCATACAAGCATTTTCACAAACACTTAGAATACACTTATTAACATACATAACGCATGTTGGCTAAAGCATGTACTAGGGCGAATCCTTTCGCCGAGTAGGTATTACACATATACCTAGCATATATACATAGTAATTAATCATGGCAAATACACTTTCTTATTTTGTACGTATATAGTATTTTCTACAAATATACAGAATACACTATACGCCATAAATTACATATATAACTGAATCACAAAACGAACATCGCATTTTGCATGTGAAATAACACCCAGATCATGAATCTATCATTATCTGACATTGAAAGTATTGAAAACCATAACCTAAGCATCTATAGTCCGCAACTTATGCCGTAGAAGTGAGTAACGGACTCAGTTTAAACACCAAGTCCTTATTAACAGTAGAATGACAACCTATGGCATGAAATACGTTAGCTATTTCATCACTTACGCTGGTTGAATCTCTAGAACTGATTAGGGTTAGGATTTCTTATCCGAAAACGGAATCAGAATCACCGGAAAAGCGATACGGTAGTGATGGATAAGCACGTAGATTAACAGGAGTATTCTTAAGAATAATCCCACTCATTCACTCACTTTCTCTCTCTCTCTCTCTCTCTCTCTCTCTCTCTCTCTTTCCTTCTCTTTCTTTCTTCTCTCTCCCTTAGGTTTAGGAAATTCGTATGGAATTTGAGAGAGGGGGTTTAAGGTCCTTATATAGGCCTAAAACTGATGGAAATGGCCCCAGGGCCAAGGTATACTTAGGTTATAGCCAAAGTGCATCTGTTTCAGCTCAATGGAGCATTTTCAGAGCCCCCCCTTGAGCCAAAGGTCGGACTTAAGCTCCCTGACTATGGATCAAGGTCGAGTTAAGTTTTTGTTCCAATTAGGTTTCTAGATCGCATGTGGCGGACCAGTTTCAGTTCAACGGTCACTGAAACTCGATCAGGGTTACAAGTACACTGCCATGTGTATGAAATTTCTCCTGATCCGACAGTGTATTTGGGTCAGATTCTGACGGTTTGATTTCTTATATCAGGCTCGCAAGTGACAAGTCTCAGATTACTTAAATTAGATTTAATTTCTAAAGAAAACCACGTTTTCTCACACACTTCAGTCCGGGCTCAAGCGAATAGCCCCGGGACACTATCTGGATTTGATTTCGGAGATGGTTGTCAAGCCCAGCAAGGCGGTCCTAATTATATAACTTCGTATTATTCAGACTTTTGATGTGCGGTCCAGATCCGATACGGAGTTTCGATGTGCTCCCGAGAGCAACTGGGTAATGAGATTGATCCTAGATTTTAGGGTAACCTAGCGTCAATGATTCTACAAGTTTTGAATCTTGCAGAGCATATTTAAAGTGGATCAAGCGAATTTCGTAGCTAATCTAGTTTAACACTTAGTTACTTCTCATTTAATTTTTAAAGGATTTGAGGATTGAGAAGTTAATAAGGGGTTAGGATTGACCCCTTGCCTAAGGACATCTAACTCCCGGTTGGCAAAAATCTGGGGCATTCCATGAAGCCACAGGCCCCACTATATGTTTAGCCCTATGAGGGCCACTCCTTGGGAGCAATGTTGGTTAAATGTCCCCATTAATGGGTAATGATAGTTAAATGTCCACATTGTGACCTTCCCTTAGGCCTTTGTTAAGCCCATCCTCATCATTCTCTAAGTGGGTCAACCCAAATTACTGGGCCCCATTGATATTGCATGATCCATCTATTCAATTGGGATATCCCAAAATGTTGGGCCCCCATTGGTTGTTAGTAGGATTATTTCTTTTACCTTAGAGCCCATCTTGTGTATGTATTGGGCCCCATACAAAAGTCCAGTTTATTGCACAATAGAGAGGGTAAGGAAGCCCGCTTATTGTACTTAGACCGGCTTTGCCCTCGGTGGGGGATATTGTGATGCTCCGTCACTGTTATACACGTGGACGGGCACATGTGTGGGTAGGGCCTAAGGGCCTGGGTGAGCTACCAGTGGTTGGCAGGCTACTGTGCACACAGTAAAGGCAGAACTTTATCCTATATCGGAAGCATCATCTGATGTTGTGGTGGCTATATGTTGGATTCCTTCATTAACTATTGTGACGCGTTTTAAATTAGTGAGCTTCGGCAAAGCAGTCTATATCATCCCTTGCCGTAGATGGAAAATCCATTGTTTAGTGCCTACCTTGATATTTGGATTAGATCCGCTGTCCTTCTGTGGACCCCATCATTCGTATGCATGTTATGAGGGATGAATGATTAAAGCATATGTCATTGGGCTGAGATGTTTATGAGACTCATTGTGAGACGGAGTTGCCCCCACATGATCGCGCGATATGCGTAGGTTTGATGCATGACCTGGATGCGGTTGACGAAATTCATGGACTCGTCAGGATTTGCATATTGCATTGCCTCCTCAGTATATGATATTTGGCTTACTATGTCTCCACATTGCATAGCCGATCTACATTGCTTCCTCAGTATATAATATTGGCTTATTCTGTTTTTGCATCGTATGGCCTGGATAAGGCTGATGGTATTTATGGACTTCCGGCATGTTTCCTCATTACTCTGATATTGCATCCTGAGCACGCTTACCTTGCGTACACACTTACACCACCCTCTAAGCTTTCTATAAGCTTATGCACGATAGATGCGTGCAGGTGGTGTTAGGTCGCAGTAGCGTTGAGCTTGGAGCGTGCAGCTGTCATTTGGAGCTTTGATTTTTGATATATGTATTTCCCTTTTAGCACTGTATACAACTATTTATATTAGTAGATATGTGATGATGATGTTGCCTTCGTGATTTGGGTAAACTTGTGGTTATGCTTCTTATGAGATAAATGTACATTGAAAAATCCTCTTTGTAGGATCCCAGGATCGAAATATGGCATATGGACGTTGGAACCTGAGAATGGGGTACTATGGAGGTTGTTGGCATCTAATTTAGCGATCGAGAATTCTGTGAGTCCGGTTTTCGAGTTTGGGGTGTGACAGCTGGTCCGTTGGTGCTTCTACAAGGCGATAGGTTCTCTTGGTATGGGCCATGGTTGGAGAGTTTAGAGAAATTGGTTGAAGTTTGGAAGTTAGAAATTCTAGCAGAGTTTCAAAATGGAGGTTTCTGGCATTAAGTGTTAAAGAGTTACGCGGACGAGTTGCGTGCGCAAGTAGCACGAAGCGGTTGCACGTAAGGGAAGTTCTCCAGGAGATAGGAAGGATTTGAAGTGAGGATGATTGAGTGGTCTAGTATTTATAGACCCGTAATAACGGAAATGAGTCATGCAGACCCGTGTAACTCAAGTTCTGTTAGAGGATGTTGATCCTTCAAGTTGACTTTGAGAGAATTCAAGTTTCGGATCAATGGGGCATTTGTTGGAGTATAAAATTTGGTTAAGGAGAGAAGCTTCAAGGAGAAAAATTGGTAAAAGAAATGAAGGATAGAGGTGAAAGGTAGATGAGTTGCATGGGAACCATTTTGTGCAGGACCCGAGTTGTGCGGGAACCATGTTGCGCGAGACCCAAGTTGCGCGGGAACCATGTTGCATGAGAGCTGAGTTACGCGGGTCCGCGCAACTCGTCTATAGTCATGTTAGGTCGCGCAACTCTCACCAGAGAAGAGCGGATTGGGAATGCGAAGTGGGGTCCATGGCACAGGATTCGAGGGTTCACACGTGCGAAAGCCTATAAAATACCCCACCCCCTCATTTAGGGCATTGGATGTTCAGAAGACCAGTGCCTCTGACAGTTATTGGAGATGGAGAGAAGGAGAGGGAGTGCGGAATGTTGAAGGCTCGAGCCGCGCTACTCTCAGCCCGCGTAATTCCAATGAGTTGCGCGGGTACTCTTTGAGGTAGCACTATGTTGAAATTTTCTAGATCCTCGGGCTTTTCCAGATGTTTTAAAGGGATCCGAGCACTCCTTTATCATGCTAATAAGGGATGAAATGCATGGGAAGCCCGTACAACTCATCTCCCTTGAAGATATGATTAATATGAGCCGAAATGATGCCAAAATTCATATTTTGAATTTACTTAGCTTTTGTATTTCTCGCATTTCTAAGAGATTCTATCCTAAAATCAAAGGACCAAAAGGATGAAAATGAACTCAGAATGAATGAAATTGATGATTATTCTCTTCGTTCCATCTTTTGTTAATACTGAGTGAGATTTTTCCTAAATCAAATGCTTTTCGTCTCTGGTCAAAACAGGAAGAATATGTGGTATCAGATTTGGTATAACCATTGTTTAGTACATCATCACCCCTTGCCGTAGATGGAAGAATATGTGGTATCAGATTTGGCATATTCACTGTTTAGAGCATATTTGGATGTTTGGGCTAGATCCGCTGTCCCTCTGCGAACCCCACCATGTATTTTGGCCGACTATTGTTTTTATCTGGTAATCATGCTAGTGTACTCATCTAGTAGGACACACTGAGAACATGCTTAGTATTACATCATGATACATGTTCATACGCATCATTTGTATGCCTGTTGTAAGGAATGTTTGATCATAGCACTACCTTTGGGTTGAGTTATTTAGGGGACTCCTTGTGAAACAGAGTTGCCCCACATGATTGCATGGTACACACAGGCGTGATACATGACTGGATGGTATGACTCATGCATCTCGTATTTTGTGGGACATGATCACTTGGCGCCCTAGCGATATCAGGGCTGTGGCCTCCATAGGTACATCGTTGATGGTCATATTAGATATAAAAAATATTTTGTTCTAGCACTGTGGGCACTTAGGATGTCCTTGGGTGAAAGTCCCAGAACCCTTATTTCCAACGTCTAGACTGAGTGGATACATGAGCGCCCGAGTGCCGAATACCAGTAGGCCGTGTCTCCCACTGTGTCATGGTCGGTAGTAAAGGGAGTGTAGCCTTATTCGCCAGAGGGTAGGGGGTAAAGTTAGGATGAGTTTGACCATTTCATAAATGGGTCTGCTATCGATAAGCTAGGTAGATATTAGCATACTATGTAAGGCCCATGTCCTAGTATCTCACTGTTCCTTAGGTTCCCACGATCCTCTCTGACGAATTCCGGCAACCCGCGACCTGTAGACAATGTTTACGTGCGACCTTAAGTTGCATCCTGTAAATCCAAGTCGACTCAACCTGAGACTTATACCATTGCGACCGCGCCGTCATCGTGGTTCCAACGCCGCATCTTGTGCGCCAATGCGACGCCTAGACTAGGAGATATGGCTAGTGCATAATCTTGGCCACAGACTGCACATTGCAGGGCCGAAGATTCCAGTTAAAATAAAATCTCTACAAAGCAATCATGAGGATGACATCATCCTAGGCTACCTAGCCTAGGGTGACATCACCCTAGCCCTCCCCATGCTTGCTGGTCATAATGACAAGCATGCCTCTCTTACAAAATCATCATTACAGTTACAACTTCATAAACTTCATCATTACTTGCATATACACCTCTCTCTCCCTCCCATTCTCTCTCACCTTCTCCATTTGCAACCCAAGAGAGCTTAAATGTCCCACCCAGGAGAGAAAAAATCCCAAAAATCTAGCCACTTTCCACCCTTAATCCCACCCAATCCAACCCTTGAAACATCATCTCCACCATTAAAGAAGCCTCATAGGAGCTTTGGAACACTAGGGAGCAAGATGAAGGAAAGGTGGGTGCATCCTTTGGTAGATCTTTCCATTTCCTAGCATGGGGCAAGTGGGACCCACCAATCAATGGTGGAGATCCTATCTTGGCCCCTAGGTATGGCCAATGGCCCACCAAACTTGTATGCATGTACAATGATGGGTCCATTCTCCGTGGACCCCATCATGATGTTTTTCTTTGATATCTAGCATGTATAAAGGCCATCTAGGCGCTGATTTATGGTGGAAATGGGATTTCCACCCTTGATCTTTTATGTTTGAGGGCCCACACATGGATGGGACCCATCTTGATGTATGTATGGCACCTAAAGGGGCCCATAGGGGTGGGGCCCCTCCCATAACCATTTTTTTTTCTCTCTCTCTCTCTCTCTCTTTATTTTTCCATGATGATGTGTGGCCCACCTGATGTGCACATCAGATTCGGACTGTCTAGCAGGTGGAACAATCTTGTTGTCCAATTTTTTGGATGCAGGCTGGCCCACCTTGCTACCCTCTTTTGCATGATTCTAATACCAGGGATAAATGTATACATATGCTTGATCTGGATGTGTGTCGTCCATCTAGGTGGACCCTACCTTTATGCATGTATTATATCCAAACCATCCATCCAGTGGGACACCCATGGTCTAGTGAATAGGCCCATTGCTGCCCGTTTCTGGGCCTGTGTGGCCGGTCGGTCACACAGGCTCGGATGGAGAGAAAAACACAAATATTAGCTTGATTCGTGGACCCCACCATGATCTATGTGATGTATTCACACCGTCCATCCATGAGACCCACCATGATTTATGTATTTTATGCACACCGTCCAGTGGCTGGATGTGGGACCCACGTGATGCAAGTGTTTTATCCATCCCATCCGTCCAGCCACCTAGCCATCCTTCCTGGACAGGCCTGGACGAAGGAAAATACAAATATCATCTTGCGTTCAAGCTGGTGGGGCCTTACGTGTGGACTCACCTTGATGTATGTGGTGTCCACACGTATGGCCCCACCAGCTTGAATGCAAGTTAATATTGTATTTTCATTCGTCCAGGCCTGTCCAGGAAGGATGGCCAAGTGGCTGGACGGACCCACCTTGATGTATGTGGTGTCCACACCGTCCAGCAAGGGACGGTGGGACTCACCAGATGTATATGTTTCATCCACACCGTCCACATGGGACGGTGAGGTCCACCTTAATGTATGTGTTTCATCCCTTCCCCCCATCATTTAGCTGGGATGGTAGGACCCACCAGCGATGTTTGCATTATATCCACGCCGTCCGTTGGTTGGACGCTGTCTAGGGCAGCGGCCCACCATGATGTATTTTATCCACACCATCTGTTGGACGTGTGACCCACCTGATGTATATATTCTACATCTGTGTTGTCCATGTGTGTGAAGCTCACCTTCCACGTGTGGGACCCGCCCTGATGTGATCCATCCAGGCCGTCCAAGTGCTAAACATCAGCAGGCCCAGATGGGTTGGACGTCTAGCTATTAGAGCCCAATTGTTGTATGTGTCCTATATACGCACTGCCCATCTGTTTTGTTGGATCATGGGCCCCATTAGTGCCTTGAAGGGCCCACTATCCATCTGATTGATTGAGGACCAGACTGTCCAAATTTCTAGATGTCCAGCAGGCCCAGATGGGCTGGACGTCTAGCCTTAGAGCCCACTCTAATGTATGTGCTGCCCATCTATTATGATGGATCTTGTGGGCTGTTTTGTAAGCCACTATGATGTATGTGTTGTACACCTTACCCGACCATTTTTTAGTCCATGGGTTGTGTAACGCCCTGAAAATCGGGGGTCGAGCATAAACTCAACTCCCGAGTTCCAGAATATCACTTATGCAACAAAATGAATGATGATTGAATCTTGACTGTATTCGTGCATTGAACATGAGTGAGATTAAGCCAAAACAGCATATCATACTCCAGAGACAGTTAAATTGCAAGCGGAAGACGATGATAGATAGATAAAATATATAAACTGTGATGAGTCTCCAGAGTGTGATAACATTACTAGGTTAAATAATTACAAGTATAGTTCTAAAATATACCAAATGTGTAAGTGTAATATCTTCTATCCCAAGTACCATAACCCCGTCAATGCAGTACCAGGTCTTCAGAGACTCGTCAGAGAGTTACATGATAGGAGAACTCCTCCTCATCATCATAGAAGTAGTCCGGCCTCCGCTTCATAAGCATCGCCATCATCCGAAATTCAACAAATCTGGTTGGTGTGTACAACACCGTCCCGTAACGTGGGAGTGAGTGATCAACTCAAAGGGAACAAGAAAGCATAGGTTAACATGTTATCAATCCAATCAAGCAAGAATGATAAAGCAAGATCAAACAATTCTAACTACTCTTATTAAGTGCGAGAATGAAATGACATGATGTCAGATGCCCTTGCCAAACCACCCTCATGCGACATCATCTTACATTCGCGAATGCTTAACTCCCTCACGCCACATCTACTAAGCACATGCGGTGCGATGATGATCATGATTACTAAGTTATTATTAGTCCATTTCAAACAAAGAAAGATTGGGAAACTAAGGTACCTCCCTTGATCATTCTCAAACATGATCCATTCTAGGGTCGTCAATCCTAGCTAATCTCATACGATATTATGGTTTGAGAAGCGTAGTGAAGGCATCGTAAAGGGCTCGTCCAAGACGGATACTGATCTCACCGATGCACCAATTGTTGACCGTCACTCAGTACGTGTCCACCGTACTGGCTCAATCACTAGCCGTCACCAATACGTGTCTCACCGTACTCGGCTCAACTCATACTCCAGTTGCTGTGAAAGATTCGTCGCCAATCACAGACCTTGGAGTATACTCGAAGATACTACAGAGGACTCGTCACCCGTTAGCATGAGTACAGGTCTCACCGTACTCGGCTCTCGCCATAAGTATCGACAGCTCGAATATAGTGTCCCATACCACCATAATCGGCTCACGAGTCTAGTTGTTCACTGGTCACTACGGGGAGGCACGTGGCCCCGGCCAGAGGTCGACAAATGACCACGGTGTCCCATACCACCATGCCCGGCTCATGAGTCTTAGTGGATCAACCATGGTTAAAAGGGATTTCACCGGTAAGTTTGGTACCCTAGGTTCAAGCAGTAGCGACCAAACATGGTGAACATACATAAGACAAATCGGGTTACTTGACGAGCTCGGCTAGCTCGAGCGTACAACAAGTTGAACGACATGAAGTGCATAAGTGCTTCGCATGGCCAACCACTATCGCCAACCGAAGTATGACTCGGGTTCGTCGAACACATCTCACGTGGCAAATGAATCGCAGCCACGAATTCAATTGTACCGATTGTCGGACTATAATCATAGCCCCAAACATGATAACTTGCGATAGATAAAGCAAGAATGGATCAAGATTCCACTCATACAATCAAGGTATGGTATTATCCATTTAGGGCTGCTAGGATCCATGACGCACACTGTTGTTCGCTCCCCATCACCCATGACGGATCATACAACGTAAATATAAATTTAAACATATGCATTACATAGTTATAATCATAAAGCGCTTGAGCATGTTATGAATCACAACACAAGCATGAGTTTATACATGTTCAATTCCTAATCACACAACAATCCAAGGAGATCATACACATAGTTAAAAGAGGTTGAGAATCATATCTCAACACCCTTATACATTACACTTTGCTAACTACTACTCATTCAGACATTTCAAGAAACACTTAAACAAACATACATCAACATACATGACATATGTCGATCACATAGGCATTAGGCCAAATCCTTTCACTGGGGAGTTGCCCCAATCATAACACGCGTACACCCACGACGGATAGTCATGGCAAGCAGGAATCCAAGTTCCATATTCATTCAGTCATTTCCACAAACACTTAGGCCACACATTTTAGCATATATGGTGTCTATTGGCCGTGGCATGATTTAGGGCTAATCCTTTCGTCAAAAGGGTATCGCCAATACAACAATCATGAATCCATGACAATTATTCATGGCGAGCATGAATGAGGATTCTATACTCATTCAGTCATTTTCACAAACACTTAGAATACGCTAATACAACATACATGGTGTATGTTAGCAAAACATGTATTAGGGTTATCCTTTAGCCAAGTGAGTATTTTATCCATGTATAATATATTACTACAGCAAATAATCATGATAAATGCATCTCCAAAATTTTTACGTATACAGTATTTTCTAGAATACGCATTTTCAACATACATAGTGTATACAAGCAAACATGTATTACGGCAATTCCCTTCGCCAAGCAAATATTTTATACGCACATAATATATTTATACGACAATTAATCATGACAAACACATCGCTAAAATATACATGTATACGGTACTTCTTACAATGCCGTATTTCTACATACATAGTGTTTATTAGTAAACATGTATTTAGTGGTTAATCCTTTCAAAATAAGTATTTTATCCATACGTCATATATCCATACGACAAATAAACATGTCAAACACATTTCCATAAAAAATACGTATACGGTATTTTATACGAATACCTAGAGTATGTGAAATTTCAAAATTTACAATTTTAGTCGAAACTAAAAACGGAAAGCACTTTGTACATGTGCAATTGCATGCAGATCATGAATCTATCATTATCTGACATTGAAAGCATTGAAAACCATAACCTATACACCTAAAGTCCGCACCAGTGTCGTAGAGATCAAATCTGAGCCGATAGGTTCGCTAAGCTTCCGTATACGAGTTCGCATTACAACCTATACAACCCTAAAACAGTTAGGGTTAGGGTTTCTTACCTAGAACGACGCCGGAATCGGCCGGAAAGCGATGAGAATCAAAGCAGTGGAGCCCGAATAGTGGCGGGGGAACGAAACGGGGAGTTCCTCCCACATCTCCCTCACTTTCTCTCTCTTTTCTCTCTCTCAAATCCAAATTCGTATGGCTGGAATGGGAGAGGGTTTAAGGTCCTTATATAGTCTCAGAATTTCCCAAAACAGACTCAGGTTCAAGGGTTACTGCTAATATAGGTATTTCGTCACTTTTCCAGCTCAAAAGAGAGGTTCTGGTGGCCCTCCTTGAGCCAAACGTCAGACTTAAGCTCACCACACATGGATCTATGTGGGATTACGTTTTCGACTCGATCGGATTCCCAGATCGCACGTGGCGACCGCCATTCAACGATCAGTGGGCCACGATCCAAAATTCCAAGTACATGTAAATGTTCTGTAATTTTTCCCGATCCGAGGGTGTAATTTGGTCTCGACTGACGGCTTGTTATTAATATTGATCCGCAAACAAATGATGCCAGATCACTATTCCAGATATTTATTTTGGAAAGGGAATAGTGTTTTTCACACTCCCTCGCTCCGGATCCAAACGAATGGCCGTGGGACATCGGCTGGACCTGATTTTTGAGATGATAGTCAAGCCCGGGAGGCGGTCCTAGTTCCTTAACTTCAATTGGACTTGACGTGCGGTCTAGATCGATACGGAGTTTCAAGATGCTCCCGAGAGCAAAATGGGGTAATGAGTTTGATCCTAGATTTTAGGGCAACCTAAGCGTCAATGATTCTACAAGTTTTGGGTCTTGCAGATCGTATTTAAAGTGATTCAAATGGATTTTGTAGCTAATCTGGTTTCACACCTAGGTACTTTGTCTCATTTCTAAATGATTTAGTCCTAAGTGATTTCTGGTCGAGGTGGTACTCAGGCCTTTGTAGTTTGTATATAAAGTGATCCAAGTTATACTACTTAGCTAGTTTAAGATAGTGTCTAGGGTGAAAGTTCTTAGAAAAATTGGAAGATCAAGGTGATGAAGGGTGAGATTTGTGAACGAAATGAGTTCAAAGGCGGCTTTAGACTTTGGGATTTAGTTCTGACAAGTTAATGAGGTATTAAGATCGACCCATTGCCTAAGGACATCTAATCCCAGGTTGGCAAAAATCTGGGGCGTTACAGGTTGTCCCATGAGGCCCGCCATGATGATGTGTTGTGTGTACCCTGTCCATTATTTTTCTGGGCCATGGGTTATCCCTATGAGGCCCATTATGATGTATGTGATGCACATGCTGCCCATCTATTTTACTGATTATAAGGGTTGTCCTAAGAGGCCTACCATAATGAATGAGGTTTACAGGCTGACCCAAGAGGTCCACCATGATGAATGAAATAATATGTATGTTGCCCATTCATTTTCTAGCTAGTTTAAGGGCCATGGGCCCCATTGTGGGATAGTTTCTATAGCGGGCCGCACTCGAGGAGGAAATTGTGGTTAAATGTCCACGTTGTAAACCTCCCTAAGGCCCATTGTTAGGCCCGTTCCCATCTTCTCGTAGTGGGTTAACCCAAATCATTGGGCCCCATTATTGATGTGCTTCCACTGTGTCTTGTGGATTTTTCTAAGCCATAAAGCCCATGTGCTTATTGGGCCCCATAGGAAGCCCAGTTTACCACTTGATGGAGAGGGTGAGGAAACCCACTCTTTGTACTTAGGCTCATCCTTGATATAAGGCCATCGATTGATTATAGGAGGTACAACATCACCGTTGGACATACTTAGTAGAGCACCATAATACATGCCCATACGCATCATTTGCATGCTTGTTATGAGGAGTGATTGATCATAACATGTGCCATTGGGCTAGTTATTTTTTAGATTCCTTAAGAGACGGAGTTGCCCCACATGAGCGCGAGGTACGCGCATGATTGCTGCATGATTGGATAGTATGACTCATGCATCTCATATTTGTGCGACATGATTACTATACGCCCTAGCGACATCAGGGTCATAGCCTCTACAGGCATATTGTGGATGACAGGATTGGATACCGAAAATGTTTTGGTTCTAGACATGGGGCGGCATAGATTCCTTGGGTGAAAGTCCTAAACCCTTATGGTACCAGGAGGTTACTCCAACGTCGAGACCGAGTAGATACAATAGCACTGGAGTGCCGAATACTAGAAGGCCGTGTCTCCTACTATGTCATGGTCGGTTGGAAGGGAGTGTGACCTTACCCACCCTAGGGGAGGGAGAAATGTTATGCTGAGTTTGATTAGCTTAAGGAATGAGTCCGCAATCGACGAGCCGGGCCAATATTGGTAGGCGAATAGTGATGTCTCTTCCACTTGCCCAGTTGTGCGCTTATATGGGGCGACAAGCTGCTGTAGAGTGTACTAGACCCCGATGATATTCCAGAGAGGAACTGTACTGATATATGGATCCAGCTAAGGACTGGTATGCTTGCGTTGCATCTTGCATATGACATTTGGTTATGTAGGCCTTGCATCGCATAGCCTTGGTATGGCCGACAACATTCATGCCTTACATCGCATAGCTGATAGCATTCATGGACTCCCCAACATTTTTTTGCATTATTCTAATATTGCATACTTGACACAGATATTGTGCACACACTTACACCACCCTCTAAGCTTTCTATAAGCTTATGCATGTTCATAACCCCAAGTGTAGGGTCGCGATGTAGTAAAAATCTTGATAAGATCGAGGTCGAATCCAAAGGGACTGAACCTTGTACGTATTCTGAAAGTAACTAGAACTAGAACTAGAAGAAGATGTAATCTAAATTAGGAGAATGTAGGAGAATAATGGTGAATTATTAAACTAAAACTTGTAAAATTCCAAGGTGGGAAACTAGGTTTCCAAGGATCCACTTGTAGAGATCAGGGAGATCTATGCTTGATTCAAGAACACAACTAGAATCAGAGTCCCATCTTCATCCAATTGGAAGATAATTCATTAAAATTCAATTCTGAACTTCCTTTGATCTGATTTTTAATGAATGATAGGTATGAGACCTAGAAGTGACTCCATCACTAGACCATGCCCATGAGACAAAGTAAACAATAGAATTTAACTAATCCACAACCAATCTAAGAGAATTATGAACATTAGGAAGGATTCCATCATCCAACCATATCCATGAGACGATGGTGAATAACAGGATTCCTACGTTCACAACCTCGATACATGCACAAAATATACTCAAAGCTATTGCAGATCTATTGTAATTCAAGTCACAATAAACCATTAAAAACTATGAATATTCCTTATAATCAAACCAATATCAAAGAGAGATCAACTTAACATGAATCCAAGCATAGAAAACATCCCATCACGCTACAAGCTTCACCTCTTAGCCCTAGCTAAGAGGTTTAGCCTATCATAATCATGATGAACTAAACTCTCTTAAAGGAAAACATCAAAGGAAAAAAAAATAAGGAAGAAGGAGAAGAAAAACTCTTCTTGCTGTCGTCCACTCTCTCTCTCTCTCTCTGTCTCTCTCTTACTCCTCCACACGTCCCTGGATGCCCTCTACACGTTCTCTCTTTCTCCTTTTATAACATGTAGGTAGGGCAGTCGGATAGGCTGGAGTTGGTGGAGAGTTTACACAACCAGCTCTCCTTTCGCAATGAAACCGTGAAAAAACTTGCGTTTGGAACTAGTTTTGGGACGCTGATCATCCCAAACTTTGATTCTGACTCCATGGTGGGGTTCAAGACCCCCTTTTGCAACTTATGGATGGTCCAGATCATGGATCCGACCTTTATTTGGGTCACACAACTCCCCACAGTGGGCCGGGCATCCAGACGCATGTCCTTGGGCACTCTACCGCACTGAGGTGTTCGATGGGCCCATGGTCATCATCATTAAAGAAATCCACCCCGTCCATTGGATTCGTGGCAGAATTTCAGTCGGGAATGGACACTTTTGCTCAACTTTGGTGTGGCCCAAGGGATCAAATCGTCCTGCAGTTCATCCTGCGTTTGAAGTGGTCTTCTTGCGATCACGTGCATGGTGGTAGATGGTCACCATGGTTATGGTCGGCCTCACCGTCTAGTTCGAATGGATGGTTCGGATCACCCGTCTGATCAACAGTGGTGCGCCACAATCTCCACAATGTCCATCCATGCGAACAGTTTGGACTCTCTCTCTTCACTTTCTAATATAGTCGAGTCAAACAGAGTTTGACCTGACCGTGCGTCTGGTGCACTGTGAGTGGACATGCCGTGGTGCACGTGCATCACTCTTGTGTGCTCACTATGATGTTTCTGATGAATCCACACCGTCCATATGCCTTCCCATCTTATTTAAAGTGTTGAGTCGAAAATTGAGGCATATCTAGAGATCAGGTGGGCCCCAAATATGTGATTTTATAACTGATCTTTCCCGTTGGACCACTTCCACAATGATCTGAGGGCTGAAATTTTACATGTATGATTACTTTATGTTCCTTAGACTGGATATAAAGTTTCGTGCCAAACGGATGGTGGGAACCCTGTGATCCTGCATTCAGGACGATTTTCAGTCCACTTTTTCTTCAATCACTTAATTTTCTCGAATCTTTGGCGTGTGAATTCTTCAATCTCAGTCTCCTAAGATCCATCCCTTACTTTGGTGATTCTTGAGCATAAAGTCTAAGCTTTTAGTACCCTTTTTAGTCCAAGCTCTTAAATTCACCTTGTAACACAATTGTGATTAAATTAGAGTGTTAAGCATTATGATGTTCATAAAACTAGGTAATAACTGGGGTCTAATATGCAATATTTGACCCTCAACACAATCCCCAACTAGCATTTTGCTAGTCCCGAGCAAAGTATGCGAAAAATATTTCAAGAACCACAGGATAAATTTTTATAAACTTAAGTGGTTTTTGAAAAGCAATCTAGATAATAGAATTCTAAGATACAACAATGTTGAGCATTACCTTTTCCCAAACTCAAGCACATGGTAAACTTCATGGCCAAGTTTAAAGTATTAATCCATCAATTAGAACAATTCTAAACTTTGAGTTTCATGGGTGTATAGTGCAATCTCGACTCATGACAATTAAAGGTCCAATTCTCAATTTTCATGATATCATTGGTAACAAAAAAGAGCATTCTAGATAACCATACATAAACCAAAACTTGTCTTACAGTTCGGCCTTTTTATTCTTCTAGCTTTTGATTTTTCCATCGATGGCTTCACGTTGTGTCAACCTTTTTAAAGATCTTTAACAGGTAGCCATTTTCGATGACAACTGTCTTTTAGCTGGATATTTTTTCCCCGTTGAACGTGATGGACAAATTCCTTAGGTTGGTTCCTTCCATGCTTAGTGATTACCAAGTTAATAATTCAATATCGAACAAAAACCTTAATGTGTAAGCCTGATATGACATGTGAAATCATGACTCAATCATTGTTAAAAGCTTCTAATCATGGATTCATAATTTGAACTTAACTGTGAAATCTAACAGGTATTGAGTTCAAGAGTCATAATTCACTAACATTACATATCTTATACTTCTTAAATTAAGGATGACCTTCAAAATCACTTAAATTCACAAATTTTTTAGAAAAAAAAATTAAACATTTTCACTATTTTTGCTCAAGATTGAGAAAATACTGATTAGGTAACCTAATCTTCCATCCCCAACCTAAAATCTACATTATCCTCAATGTAAAAGATATAAGCATGCAATACACATGAGACAGTGAAAATAAAGGAGAAGTGATGGAAAGGTAGTACCTGAGGAAGAAATCAAGAGGCTTTTCCAAAAGGATCTCAGTGTGATAATGGGTCAGCACAAGAGTTAAACCAACACAAAGTAAACTATCCTAAAACTATCCTAACAACATAAAGTCGACTATCTTAGAACGACAAAAAGTAAACTACCATAGTCCTATAAAAGCAGTAAACCTATCTATACCTCCTCATACTAGGAGATCAATCCTGGTACATAGGATCAGTCAGAGGTATGGACATGTCCTTTAAATCAAATTTCTCAACAAATAGCTTTAATCAATGTCCATTTACTTTAAACTCATTTCCATTATTTGAATTTTAAATCTCGACAGCCCCATGAGGATAAACATTTATGACAGTGAAAGGGCTGGTCCAACGAGATCGCAGTTTGCCCATAAAGAGATGTAATCGAGAATTATACAAAAGGACCGTTTGACCTGGCATGAATAATTTTTGAAGAACGTGTTGTTCATGAAACACCTTCATCTTGTCTTTCTAAATTCTCAAGTTCTCGTACGTATCATTCTGGATCTCTTCGAGTTCATTCAACTGAAGTTTGAGTAGCGAGCCAGCATTGTCCAAATTGAAATTCAGATTTTTGATCGCCTATTAGGTTCTATGTTCCAACTCCACAGGCAAGTGGCAAGCTTTCTCATAAACAAGTCTAAAGGGAGACATTCCAATAGGGGTTTTAAATGCAGTACAGTAAGCTCATAAAGCATCGGTCAATTGGATTGACCAATCCTTTCGATCAGGGTTTACCGTTTTCTCCAAAATGTGTTTGATCTCCCTATTGGAAATCTCAGCTTGCCCACTTGTTTATAGGTGGTACGGAGTGCTCACCTTATGAGAGATGCCATATTCTTCATTAAATTCGCGAATGACCTATTACAAAAATGCGAGCCCCTATCACTAATGATGGCTCGAAGTGTTCTGAACTAGGAAAAGATGTTCTCTTTTAAGAATTTAATGACCATTTGATGGTCATTATTCTGGCATAGAATCGCTTTAACTCATTTAGTGACATAGTCCACTGCGAGGGAAATATATAAATGTCCAAAGGATTGGGGGAATGGTCCCATGAAATCTATACCCCAGCAATCAAATGCTTCTATGATAAGGATCGAGTTCAAGGGCATCATATTTCGATGGGATAATGCTCCCAATTTTTGACAACGCTCATAAGCCTTGCAAAACTCATGAGTATCCTTGAACATAGTGGGCTAGTAAAACCCACACTGCAGAATCTTAGCCGTGGTCTTTTCAGTAGAAAAGTGACCACCACAGGCCTGAGAGTGACATAAGGAGATGATACTTTGATGTTCATCGTCTAGCACACATCTCCTTAAGATTTAGTCTGAGCAATATTTAAACAAATATGGATCATCCCAGAAGAATTTGTGCACCTCAGCGAAGAATTTTTTCTTATCTTGCGCAGTCCAATGTGTCGGTGTGAAACCTGTGGCAAGATAATTAGCAATATCAACAAACCAAGGTGAATGAGAGACATTGAAAAGTTGTTTGTCAGGGAACATATCATTAATGTGTTGTCTCAAGGGAATTAGGGAGATTAAGGAGGGAGAGATGGTCAGCCACTACGTTCTCTACTCCCTTTTTTATTTCTTATTTCCAAATTAAATTCTTGGAGTAGGAGGATCCATCTAATCAGGGGGGGCTTAGCATCATTCTTAGAAAGAAGATACGTGAGCACCGCATGATCTGTGTAAATAATGATCTTGGATCCGATAAATTTGTCCAAAGCAAACACTACGGGTAAGAGTTCCTTTTCTGTAGTCGAGTAGTTCACTTGGGTAGGATTTAGAGTTCTTCTTGTGTAATGAATAGCGTAGGGCTTGTTTTCTTTTCTCTGGCCTAAAATTGCCCCAAGAACATAGTCAGATGCATCGTACATAAGTTCAAAAGGAAGGCTCCAATTGGGTGGCTGCATGATAGGTGCAGTGGTTAATATGCCCTTAAGCTTAGTAAAAGCTTTCTGGCATTACTCAGTCCATTCGTATGGTGCATCCTTTGAAGTAGATTACACAAAAGATGAGAGAGATGACTAAAGTCTTTTATGAATCTCCTATAAAAGCTGGCGTGTCCTAAGAAGGATCACACGTCTCGTATGTTCTTAGGTAGAGGTAGGTTCGAGATAAGATCAACTTTAGCCTTATCTACCTCGATTCCCTTGGACGAGATGATATGTCCAAGGACAATTCCCTTCTGAGCCATAAAATGACACTTCTCCCAATTGAGTACCAAATTCTTTTCTTCACATCTTTCCAGCACACATTTAAGATTCTTTAAGCAATCGCTGAAAGATGGATCGAACACAGAGAAGTCGCCCATGAAAACCTCTAGATATTGCCCCACCATATCAGAAAAGATACTCATCAAGCATCACTGAAAAGTGGCAGGGGCATTACATAGTCCGAATGACATCATTCAGTAAGTAAATGTGTCATGGGTACATGTAAATGTGGTCTTTTCTTGATCTTCAAGGGCTATCTTTATCTGGTTGTAGCCCGAATATCTGTCAAGGAAATAGTAATAGGAATGACCAGCTAGCCTTTCCAAGATTTGATTAATAAAGGGTAAAGGGAAGTGTTGAGGGTCAAATATTGCATATTATTCCCCATTTATATCTTAGTTTTATGAACATGATAATGCTTAATGTTCTATTTTGCAAGGTGAATTTAAGAGCTTGGATTGAAAAGGGTACTAAAAGCATGGATTTAATGCTCAAGAATCACCAAGGCAAGGGATAGACCTTAAAAGGTCAAGATTGAAGAATTCACATGCTAAAGATCTAAGAAAACCAAGTGAGGAATGGAGAGAATCAAATATTTGAAGTGAAGAAAATGAATCATAAAATTGCCCTAAAAACAAACATATTCATAAAAGTGTCTTAAAGAAGCATCTTCTGAAACATTGGGTCATTCTATTAAATTACGCAGAGCGAAGTCTATTTTGAGAAACTGTGTAAATTTGAGGTAGTTTCTAAATTTTTCCAAGTCGGTGCGAAAGGAAGTGCTGCAAAACTATAAATAGGAGTCCCTAGGCATCTTCTAAGGTTTTTATGCTTTTCTTAAGAGTTTTTAGTTCAATCATGCTTATGGTTGGCTAAACCTCTTAGCTAAGGCTAAGAGGTGAAGCTTGTAGCGTAATTGGGATGTTTTCTTTGTTTTAATTCATGTTTTATTGAAGTCTCTTGGATTCTAATTTGATTATGAAGGAATATTCTAATTTGATTATGAAGGAATCACTTCCAAATCCTCACAACTCTCATCCATTGGTTGAGGGTTTATTTATTCATCGCAGAATTAGATATCACTTGAGATCCTCAGAGTTAATTGAGGTTATGGCTGCCAATCAATCGGTTAATCAACCAGGAAGACAACCTCAACCTAATGTTGAGAAAGTCCAGGATGAGAATGAGGTGTATCAAGAACCCCCGCCTCGTACCTTACGAGATTATCTACAACCGGCGGGGGTGAGCATGCCCTTATGCATGGGTTTTTCTAGAAAATACGGGACATATGGATATTAAGCCAGGGGTGATACAACTCCTTCCAAAATTTTATGGACTTGAATATGAAAGTCCATAACTACACTTGAAAGAGTTTGACGAGATTATAGCCACTTTATATTTTCCTAAGTGTCTGAGGACATGGTCAGACTAAAATTCTTTCCCTTTTTTTTGAAAGAGAGAGCTAAGACATGGTTGCACTCACTACGTCTCCGATCTATTGGCACATGGAATGACATGATAAAGGAGTTCATAAAGAAATTTTTTCCACATCATAAAAAGAACACCCTTACAAAGTCAACCATGAACTTCGCCCAAAAGGAGGATGAAACATTCTTCCAATGTTGGGTGTAGTTTAAGGATCTTGTCAGTTCATGCCCACAACACGGTTTTGAAACATGACGCATTACACAAGTTTTCTATGATGGTCTGACATCTTTCATGTGCTAATTGGTCCAGACAATGTGCAATGGGGAATTTATGAATAAAAATATCGATGATGTGTGGGACTACTTGGATAGACTTGCTGAAAACGCACAATCATGGGACACATACCCAAAATCAAGTACCACTTCTAGGCCCGCTCAATCAAAGAAAAGGGGCGGATTATACCTTCTGAAAGAGGATGATGATATCAATGCTAAAGTAACTAATCTCATAATGAAATTCAAGGCCATGGAACAAAAGAAGGATAGGGTTAAGGAAACTATTTGCAGTATTTGTGATTGCAACATTCACACAACTGAAAAATGTCCAACAATACCTGCCTTTTGAGAGGTGTAGAATGGGGAATCTAATGCCGTGAATAATTACCAAAGACCTTTCAATGGACTTACCTCCAATACATACAATCCTAGTTGGAGATATCATCCAAACTTCAGTTGGAGGAATGGACAAACTGCTACCCCTCAAGGTTTCTTCAATCAAATTCCAAATCAAGGGAAACCTTAAGAAGAATTGGTTCAAAATTCCACACAAACTCAAGAGCTTACTCAAGCAATACGAGAACTTATAAAATTTATGTAAAAGATGGATTCATGTGTTATGGTTATAAAAAAGGGGATGCTTCTTGCTCATCCTCTCCCCAATCCTAAACCGCAATATGAGATAACTGATCCAAGCTCTTCAAATCAGATGGAGCAAGCTAAATCTATCACCACTCTTAGGCGCTGGAAGACCATTGACAAAACCATTCTGATTAGGGATGAGAAGCCTAAGGAATCGGAAGAGAACAGTGATGATAAATCTAGTACTGCTCCATAAGAATTGGAACAAAAAATTCAAGGTAAGCTGATTGCCCCATTTCCCTAACGGTTGGTTACACAAAATCTATCTCTAACTCTTAGGACATTTTAGAGGTGTTGAAATAAGTGAAGGTCAATATTCCTTTACTGGATGCGGTTAAACAAATACATTCATATGCCAAATTTCTAAAAGACTTGCGTACGACCAAAAGATGGCAAAATATTCAAAAGAAAATCTTTTTAACTGAAAAAGTGAGTGCCATCCTAAAGCAAGATGTGCCACAAAAATAAAAAGATCTCGGTAGCCCAATCGTTGCTTGTGTAATTGGAAACTACCGAATTGAGCACGCACTTCTTGACTTAGGAGCAAGTGTAAAACTAAATCCTTACTCTGTCTACAAACAATTAGGTTTGGGTGAATTAAAACCCACCCTAACCACATTACAACTTGCTGTACCGAGAGGGGTAATTGAGGATGTGTTGGTCCAGGTTTACAGATTTTACTACCCGGTAGATTTTATTATCCTGGATACACAACCCATCAGTAACATGAGCACTAGTAACATGAGCACTCAAATTCCTATGATTCTTGGTGGCTCATTCCTCGCTACTTCAAATGCAATCATTAATTGTAGGAATGAAGTCATAAGTATGCCTTTCAGGAATATGACATTGGAGTTGAATATCTTTTTCAACACAGGCAAATAGTTAGAAGATGATGACGTTTTCTGCGACATTAACATGGTTGACTCTTTTGTGGAAGATATAACACTTTTGACCTTATCCTCTGACCCTCTAGAGACGTACCCGGCCCACTCCCATGATTTTGATGATGACATGATTAAGGAGACGAGAGCAATGCTTGATACCGTGCTGGTACTTGAAGTTAATCGGTGGAGGCCACAATTTGAAGAATTGCCCCAAACTGATGTAGTGCCTCTACCGTCTCACCTCAAGGCACCGAAGCTTGACCAAAAACCTTTGCCCTCTGATTTGAAATATGTCTATTTAGGTCAAGATGAGACATACCTGGTGGTGATTTCTTCCCACCTTAAGCAAAAATAAGAGAATATGCTCATCTCTACTCTCATTGAGCACAAAGGAGCCCTTAGATGGTCGATTGCGGATCTCAAGGGAATTGTCCCTTCAATTTGTACTCAACGCATTTATCTTAAGGATAATGTAAAGACCTCTCGGCAATCACAATGTAAACTAAATCTAAACATGAAGGAAGTGGTTAAGGCCGAGGTTCTTAAGCTATTAAATGTAGGTATCATATACCCAATATCCGATAGCCAATGGGTGAGTCCAACTCAGGTGGTTCCCAAGAAGTCTAGAATCACCATTGTAGCCAATGACAATAATGAACGCATGCCAACCAGAGTTACCATTGGTTGGAGAATGTGTATTGTCTACAGAAAATTGAATACCATCACAAGGAAGGACCACTTCCCTTTGCCCTTCATTGATCAAATCTTGGAAAGGTTAGCTGGTCTTAGTGAATATTCGGGTACAATCAGATTGAGATAGCCCTTGAAGACCAAGAAAAGACAATGTTCTCATGTCCTTTTAGCACCTTTGCTTACCGAAGAATGCCATTCGGGCTATGTAATGCCCCCGCCACTTTTCAGCAATGCTTGATGAGTATTTTTCTGACATGGTAGGGCAATATTTAGAGGTCTTCATGGACGACTTCTCAGTCTTTGGTCCATCCTTCAACGAATGCTTGGAACATTTGAAAAATGTGCTAAAGTAATGTGAGGAAAAGAACTTGGTACTGAATTGGGAGAAGTGCCATTTCATGGTTCGTAAGGGAATTGTCTTTGGACACATCATCTCGTCCAAGGGAATTGAGGTAGATAAGGTTAAAATTGATCTTATCTCTAACCTACCTCCATCTAAGAACATATGAGACGTACGATCCTTCCTAGGACATGCTGAATTTTACAGAAGATTCATAAAGGACTTTAGTCACTTCTCTCGTCCTCTATGTAATATACTTCAAAAGGATGCACCATACGAGTGGACTGAGCAATGCCAGGAAGCTTTTATTAAGCTTAAGGGCATGTTAACCACTGCACCTATCATGTAGCCACCCGACTGGAGCCTTCCTTTTGAACTTATGCGCGACGCATTTGATTATGCACTTGGGGCGGTTTTAGGCCAGAGAAAAGAAAAGAAGCGCTACGTTATTCATTACGCAAGTAGAACTCTAAATCCTGCCCAAGTGAACTACTCGACTACAGAAAAAGAACTCTTAGCCGTAATGTTCACTTTGGACAAATTTAGGTCCTACTTGATCTAATCCAAGATCATCATTTACACGGATCATGCGGCACTCAAGTATCTTCTTTCTAAGAATGATGCTAAGGCTTGCCTGATTAGATGGATCCTCTAACTCCAAGAATTCGATTTGGAAATAAAAGATAAAAAGGGAGTAGAGAACGTAGTGGCTGACCATCTTTCCCGCTTTGATGTCTCCGATTCCCTTGAGACGACACATATAAATGATATGTTCCCTTACGAACAATTGTTCAAAGTCTCCCATTCACCTTGGTTTGCTAATATTGCTAATTATCTTGCCACAGGTTTGACGTTGAGACATTAGACTGCGCAAGATAAGAAAAAATTCATCGTTGAGGTTCATAAGTTATTTTGGGATGATCCATACTTGTTTAAATATTGCCTAGACCAAATCTTAAGGAGATGTATGTCAGACAATGAACACCAAAGTGTCATCTCCTTCTGTCACTCTCAGGCTTGTGGTGGTCAATTTTCTGCTAAAAAGACCATGATTAAAATTCTGCAGTGTGACTTTTATTGGCCCACTATGTTCAAGGACACTCATGAGTTTTGTAAAGCTTGTGAGCATTAGCAGAAGTTAGGAGTATTGTCTCGTCGTAATATGATACCTCTGAACCCCATTCTGATCATTGAAGCATTTGATTACTTGGGCATTGATTTCATGGGACCATTCCCCCAATCTTTTGAAAATTTATATATATTTTGCTAGCCATAGATCATGTCACTAAATGGGTTGAAGTGACTCCATGCTGGAACAATGACCATCAAACAATCATTAAATTCTTAAAATAGAACATCCTTTCCCGCTTCAGAATGCCTCGAGCCATTATTAGTGATGGGGGCTCACATTAATAGGTCATTCGCGAACTTAATGAAGAAATATGACATCTCTCACAAAGTAGCACTCCATACCACCCACAAACAAGTGGCCAAGCGGATATTTCCAATAGGGAAATTAAACACATCTTGGAAAAGATGGTTAACCTGACCATAAGGATTGGTCAATTCGATTGATTAATGCTTTATGGGCTTACCGTACTACATTAAGACCCCTATTGGAATGTCCCCCTTTACACTTGTCTATGGGAAGACTTGCCACTTGCCTGTGGAGTTGAAATATAGGGCCTACTGGGCATTTAAAATTTTGAATTTCAATCTGGACAACGCTGGCTCGCTACGCAAACTTCAGTTGAATGAACTCGAAGAAATCTAGAATGATGTGTACGAGAACTCAAAAATTTACAAGGACAGGATGAAGGTGTTTCATGACCAACACATTCTTCGGAAATCATTCACACTAGGTCAGAAAGTCCTATTGTATAATTCTCAGTTACATCTCTTTCCGGGCAAACTCAGTCTCGTTGGACCAACCCTTTCACTATTACAAATGTTTATTCTCATGGGGATGTCGAGATAAGGGATCCAAACAATGGCAATGAATTCAAAGTGAATGGACATCGATTAAAGCCATTTATTGAAAAATTTGATTCAGAGGACATGTCCATACCTCTGAATGATCCTGTTTACCAGGATTGATCTCCTCATCTGACGGAGGTATAGTTAGGTTTATTGCTTTCATGTTATGTTTAGAATAGTCGGCTTTATGCAGTTTAGGATAGTTTTCTTTACGTTTGTTTTAGGATAGTTTTTTTTCCAATTGTTTAACTCTTGTGCTAACCGACCTTCACGCTGAGATCCTTGGGAAAAAGCCTTAAAATTCCTTCATTAGGTACTATCTTTCCATCACTACTCCTTCAATTATGTTGTTCTTTTGCAAATCATGCTTATTTCTTTTACATTGAGAACAATGTAGATTTTTGGTTGAGGGTGGGATATTAGGTAAACTAATTAGTGTTTTCTTAGTTTTGAGCAAAATTTACAAAAATTTTGAAAAATTTTCAATGTTAATCTATTTGGAAAGCGATAAGTTATGTATTTAAGAATATTTTGAGTATGATGATAAGATAAAAATTAAATTTTGAATTACTGAGGTCAAGTCATCTAAGTAATTTATCACCTAAGTTCTTGCGCTCAATTGATTAAGAGGAAGTTTGAGTATCATGTTAATTTAAATCACAAGACACGTTCAAATTATTTTCTATGAATAATGCTTGAATTTCTGATTGTTAGTATGTGAATCATTGATAGATGGTGAGAATCAAGTCTGGAGAATTTTATCCACCTTAAAAGATGAAAAAAACCAGTTAAGAAACAGGAGATCGACAAAAAGGGTCATGTGTGGTGAAAAGATTGAAAAAAGTTTGAGAAAGAATGAAAAAAAAAATCTGAAAGAAAAGAGCAAAGACTGAAAAGACTGAATGAATATAAATGACCGTCAATATAAAATAAAAAAACTGGAAAATAAGGAAAAGGAGATAAGTTCGGAATCAGTACTCAAGTTTTCAACCAATCTTAAAGTGATGAGTAGGGCTTACATGATGTAATGATAGTATCCTTATAGAAAGTAAGTTGATCTTCACTGCACACATTGAAAAACTTGATATGCGAATTATGCTTTGACTTAATGGATAAAGAACTTATTTGATTGATTACTTATGTGATTCGACTCTAAGTTTTCAAAATCTCACTTTCTCATCATTGAGTCTACTCATTCATAATTGATTACACAAAAGATTGTTTTCTAAAAAAGGTTTGAATATTGCGCATTAAAGTTCATTTTACACATACTTTGCTCGGGACTAGTAAAATGCTGGTTGGGGATTATGTTGAGGGTTAAATATTGCATATTATCTCCCATTTATATCTTGGTTTTATGAACATGATAATGCTTAATGTTATATTTTACTCATGTTTGTGTTGCAAGGTGAATTTAAGAGCATGTATTGAAAAGGGTGCTAAAAGCATAGATTTGATGCTCAAGAATCACCAAGGCAAGGGATGGATTTTAAAAGGCCAAGATTGAAGAATTCACATGCTAAAGATCCAAGAAATCTAAGAGAGGAATGGAGAGAATCAAATATTTGAAGTGAAGAAAAGGAATTCTGAAATTGTCCTGAAAACAAACATATTCCTGAAGGTGTCCAGAAGAAGTATATTCTAAAACTTTGGGTTATTCTGTGAAATTACGCAGAGTAAAGTCTATTTTGGGAAACTGCATAAATTTAAGGATGTTTCTAGATTTTTCCAAGTCGGTGAGAAAGGAGGTGCTACAAAACTATAAATAGGAGTCCTTAGGCATCTTCTAAGGTTTGTGGAGTAGAGCAAAAGTGTAGAGAAGCCATTGCCAAAAATTTTTCTTCCCTTTCCTTAGTAGTTTTTATACTTTTCTTAAGAGTTTTAGTTCAATCATGTCTATGGTTGGCTAAACCTCTTAGCTAGGGCTAAGAGGTGAAGCTTATAGCATGATTGGGATGTTTTCTTTGTTTTGATTCATATTTTATTGAACTCTCTTAGATTTTAGTTTGATTATGAAGGAATATTTTTAGTTTTTAATGGTTTGTTGTGACAAATTATAATAGATCTGCGATAGCTTGAGATATTTTCTTTTCTTGATTTGAGATTGTGAAATTTGGAGATCCTGTTGTTCATCATCGTCCCTTGGGCATGGTAGGATGATGAAATCCTTCCTGACCTTCACAATTCTCTTATGATTGGTTGTGTGATTGGTAGATCCTATTGTTTGCCTTGTCTCCTGGGCATGGTTAGGTGATGGAATCACTTCCAAATCCTCACAACTCTTATTGATTGATGATTAGATCCATGAGAAGTTCAGAGATCTGACAAATCTCTTCATCCTTGAATCAAGTAAGGTAGCATCCTAAGAACCTACAAGTGGATCCTTGGAAACCCTAGTTTCCCACCTTTGAATTTACAAGTTTTAGTTAAATAATTCACAATTACTCTCTCAAATATTCCAGATTTAGGTTTTCATCTTCTTCTAATTCTACTACCAGTTGCTTTAAGAAGACACACAAGTTCAGTCCATGTGGATTCGACCTCGGTCTCACCGAGATTATTACTACGTTGCGACCTTACACTTGGGGTTGTAAATAGGAAGTGGTCCTTCCTTGTCACGGTATTCAATTTCCTGTAGTCAATGCACATTCTCTAACCAGCAGCAACTCTAGTTGGCACGAGTTCATTGTTGGCATTGGCTACGATGGTGATTCCAGACTTCTTAGGAACCACCTGAGTTGGACTCACCCATTGGCTATCGGATATATGGTATATGATACCCACATCCAAAAGTTTCAGAACCTTGGCCTTAACCACTTCCTTCATATTTGGATTTAGTCTACGTTGTAATTTTTGAGAGGTTTTCGCATTATCCCCAAGATAGATGTGGTGAGTACAAATCGAAGGGTCAATTCCTTTGAGGTCCACAATCGACCATCTAAGGGCTCCCTTATGCTCAATGAGAGTAGAGATGAACATACTTTCCTGTTCTTGCTCAAGGTGTGATGAAATCAACCCCAGGCATGTCTTACCTTGACCATAATAGGCATACTTCAAATCAAAGGGCAAAGGTTTTAGGTCAAGCTTCGGTGCATTGAGGCTAGACGGTAGAGGCACTACATTAGTTTGGGGCAATTCTTCAAATTGTGGTCTTCACCGGTTAACTTCAAGTACCACTGCAGTATCAAGTATGACACCTGTGTCCGTAATCATATCATCATCTAAATCATGGGAGTGGGTCAAGCACGTCTCTAGAGGGTCAGAGGATAAGGTCATCGAAGTTCTTTCTTCCACAAAAGAGTCAATCATGTTAATGTTGTGTAAATCGTCATCATCCTCTAATCATCTACCTATATTGAAAAAGATATTCAACTCCAATGTTATATTCCCAAAATACATACTCATGACTCCATTCCTGCAATTAATAATTGTATTTGAAGTGGCAAGGAATGGCTGACCAAGAATGACAGGAATTTGAGTACTCATGTTACTGATGGGTTCCTTATCCAGGACAATAAAATCTACTGGATAGTAGAATTTGTCAACTTAGGCCAACACATTCTCAATTATTCCTCTGAGTACACGAACCAAGCGATCAACAAGTTGTAATGTGGTTAGGGTGGGTTTTAATTCACCCAAACCTAATTGTTTGTACACCGAGTAGGGAATCAGATTTACACTCACTCCTAAGTCAAGAAGTGCATGCTCAATTTGGTAGTTCCCGATTACACAGGGTATGGTTAGGCTACCGGGATCTTTGAATTTCTATGGCACATCTTGCTTTAGGATAACACTCACTTTTTAAGTTAAAAAGATTTTCTTTTGAATTTTTTACCATCTTTTGGTCGTACATAAGTCTTTTAGAAATTTGACATATGAAGGTATTTGTTTTACGACATCAAGTAGAGGAATATTAACCTTCACTTGTTTTAACACCTCTAGAATGTCCTAAGAGTTAGAGAAAGGTTTTGGTGCAACCAACCATTGGGGGAATGGGGCAACCGGCTTGCCTTGAAGTTCCGGTTCTGGTTCTTGTGGGGCATGGCTAGATCTATCATTGTTGTCCTCTTCCGGGTGCTTAGGCTTTTCAGCCCTAACCAGAATGGTTTTGTCAATGGTTTTCCCACTCCTAAGAGTAGTGATAGATTTAGCTTGCTCCATCTGATTTGAAGAGCTTGGATCACTTATTTCGTATTGCGGTTTAGGATTGGGGAAAGGTTGGGCTGGAAGAATCCTTTTTTCCCTAATTGAATTTTTTGTCTATCGCCCTTGTATGCCCTTTGAAATGTCTTGAAGGGTTTGTAATATACCCTGAGTGATACGCTCTTGGTTTTGAATATGTTTTAGAACCGGATCCTCTTGAGGTTTCACTTGATTAGGAATTTGATTGAAAATCCTTGAGGAGTAGCAGTTTGTCCATTCCTCCAATTGAAGTTTGGATGATTTCTCCAACTGGGATTGATGTAGTGGAGGTAAGTTCATTGAAAGATCTTTGGTAATTATTCACGGCATTAGATTGGTCATTCACACCTCTTGAAAGGCAGGTATTGTTGGACAATTTCAGTTGTGTGAACGTTGCAAGCACAAATCCCGCAAATAGTTTCCTTAACCTTATCCTTCTTTAATTTCTTGGCCTCAAATTTTCTTATGAGATTAGACATTTTAGCATTAATATTATCATCCTCTTTCAGAAGGTATAATCCACCCCTCTCCTTTGATTGAGTGGGCCTAGAAGTGGTGCTTGATTTTGGGTAAGTGTCCCATAATTGTGCGTTTTCAGCAAGTCTGTCCAAGTAATCCCACACATCATCGACATTTTTATTTATGAATTCCCCATTGCACATTGTCTCAACCAATTGGCACATGGAAGATGTTAGTCCATCATAGAAAAAGTGTGTAATGTGCCACGTTTCAAAACTGACATGATCCTTGAACTGCTCCCAACATTGGAAGAATGTTTTATTCTCCTTTTGGGCGAAGTTCATGATTGACTTTCTAAGGGTGTTCGTTTTATGATGTGGAAAAAATTTCTTTATGAACTCCCTTATCATATCATTCCATGTGCCAATAGATCTAGGACATAGTGAATGCAACTATGTCTTAGCTTTCTCTTTTAAAGAGAAGGGAAAGAGTATTAGCCTGATCGTGTCCTTAGACACGTTTGGAAACTATAAAGTGCCTATGATCTCATTAAACTCTTTCAAGTGCAAATATGACTTTTAGATTCAAGTCCATGGAATTTTGGAAGGAATTAGATCACCCCTGGCTTAATATCCATGTGTCCCGTATTTTCTGGAAAAACCATGCATGAGGGCGTGCTCACCCTTGCCGATTGTAAATAATCTTGCAAAGTACGAGGCGGGGGGTACTTGATGCACCTCATTCTCATCCTGGGCTTTCTCAACCCTAGGTTGAGGTTGTCTTCTCGATTGATTTGCAACCATCACTTCAATTAACTCTGAGGATTTCGAGTGGTGTCTAATCCTGTGATAGATAGATAACCCCTCAACCAATCATCCTTCACTCAAAAGACATCGAGTGCTATCACGGACCCACTTGGGCATGAAACACTCTTAGACCTTAATTTCAGAGAATTAGAAAGAAGTTATCAAATTAGAAGTTCCTAATCAAGATTTGGCAAAACAAAATAAAACAAGTTAGTTTCTAAAAATAAAAGAAATCCTAGAATTAGAAAGTTTCTAAAAATAGAAAATAAAACCTAATCCTAAAAATAGAAAAACCCTAATCTTAAACTAATTCCAAAACTAGCTAATCTCAGAAAAACGCAACCGTTAGTCCCTGACAATATCGCTAAAAACTTGTTCACAATCCCAAGTGTAGGGTCACGATGTAGTAATAATCTCGGTAAGGCCAAGGTTAAATCCACAGGGACTGAACCTCGTATGTATTCTGAAAGTAACCAGAACTAGAACTAGAAGATGTATTCTAAATTAGGAGAATGTAGGAGAATAATGGTGAATTATTAATCTAAAACTTGTAAGATTCCAAGGTGGGAAACTAGGGTTTCCAACGATCCACTTATAAAGATCAGGGAGATTTATGCTTGATTCAAGAATGCAACTGGAATCAGAGTCCCATCTTCATCCAATTGGGAGATAATTCATTAAAATTCAATTGGAACTTCCTTTGATCTGATTTTCAATGAATGATAGGTGTGAGACCTAGAAGTGACTCCACTAAACCATGCCCATGAGATAGAGTAAACAACAGAATCTAACTAATCCACAACCAATCTAAGAGAATTATGAACGTTAGGAAGGATTTCATCATCTAACCATATCTATGAGTCGATGGTGAACAACAGGATTCCTATGTTCACAACCTCGATACATGCACAAAATATACTCAAAGCTATCGCAAATCTATTGTAATTCAAGTCACAACAAACCATTAAAAACTATGAATATTCCTTATAATCAAACCAAAATCAAAGAGAGTTCAACTTAACATGAATTCGAGCATAGAAAACATCCCATCATGCTACAAGCTTCACCTCTTAGCCCTAGCTAATAGGTTTAGCCTATCATAATCATGATGAACTAAAATCTCTTAAAGGAAAACATGAAAGGAAAAAAAATAAGGAAGAAGGAGAAGAAAAACTCCTCTTGTTACCGTCCACTCTCTCTCTCTCTCTCTCTCTCTCTCTCTCTCTCTCTCTCTTGCTCCTCCACACGTCCCTGGATGCCCTCTACACGTTCTCTCTTTCTCCTTTTATAACAAGTAGGTAGGGCGGTGGGATAGGCTAGAGTCGGTGGAGAGTTTATGTAGCCAGCTCTCCTTTCGCAGTAAAACTGTGAAAGAACTTGCGTTTGGAACAAGTTTTGGGACACTGATCATCTCAAACTCCAATCTAACTCCATGGTGGGGTTCAAGACCCCCTTTTGCAACTTATGGATGGTCCAGATCATGGATTCGAGCTTTATCTGGGTCACACAACTCTCCACAGTGGGCCGGGCGTCCGGACGCACGTCCTTGCGCACTCTACCACGCTGAGGTGTTCAGTGGACCCATGGTCCTCATCATCAAAGAAATCCACCCCATCCGTTGGATTCGTGGTGGAATTTTAGTCGGGAATGGACACGTTTGCTCGAGTTTGGTCCGGCTCAAGGGATCAAATCTTCTTGCCGTTCATCCTACTTTTGAAGTGGTCTTCTTGCGATCGCGTGCATGGTGGTAGATGGTTACCATGGTTATGGTTGGCCCCACCGTCCGGTTCGAATGGACGGTTCGGATCACCCGTCTGATCAACGGTGGTGGGCCACAATGCTCCACAACGTCCATAAGTGCAGACGGTTTAGACTCTCCGTCTCCGCTTTTTAATATAGTCAGGTCAAACAAAGTTTGACCTGATCATGCGTTTGGTGCACTGTGAGTGGACCTGCCGTAGTGCATGTGCATCACTCGTGTGGGTCCACTGTGATGTTTCTGATGATTCCACACCGTCCATCTGCCTTCTCATCTTATTTAAAGGGTTGAGTCCAAAATTGAGGCATATCCAAAGATTAGGTGGGCCCCAAATTGGTGATTTTGTGACTAATCTTTCCCATTTGATAACTTTCACAAAGATCCGAGGGCTAAAATTTTACGTGTACGGTTACTTTATGATCCTCAGGCCGGATATAAATTTTCATGCTAAACGGATGGTGGGAACCCTGTGATCCTGCATTCAGGATGATTTTTAAGCCTCTTTATCTTTAATCACTTGATTTTCTCGGATCTTTGGTGTGTGAATTCTTCAATATTGGTCTCCTAAGATCCGTCCCCTTTCTTTGGTGATTCTTGAGCATCAAATCTAAGCTTTTAGCACCCTTTTCAGTCTAAGCTGTTAAATTTACCTTACAACACAAATGTGATTAAATTAGAGGCATTATCATGTTCATAAAACCAGGTAATAACTAGGGTCTAATATGTAATATTTGACCCTCAACAATGCACGTCCGTTGTGTGTAGGTGACGCTAGGACGTAGCCGAGCAGGAGCAGGAGTAGGAGCGTGTGACGATATTTCTGGAGACTTGTTATCTATCTTGTATTTTCCTTTACGGATTGTACTCTAAAGTTTTTTATTATTATTATAGTGGATATGTGGTGATGTTATTGTTTATGGGTTATGCTTTTGGTTATGCTTCCTACTAAAAGAAAATTTGTGTTGAAAATACTCCTTGTGGGATCCTAGGATTGGAATCCAATATATGGGTGCTAAGAGCCGAGAATGGGGTATTACGGAGGCTGTCTGTGCTAGATTTGGCGATCAGGAATTTTGTGAGCTCGGTTTTCAATTTTGGGGCGTGACAGACTACTGGTCAAGCGGGTAGTGAGGTCTTTTCCACTTGTATGGTTGTGCGTTCAGTTTGGGCGGCAATTTAGTGTAGAGTGTACTAGACCCCAGTGATATTCCAGAGATGAAATTGTACTGATATGTGGATCTTGATGAGGACTGGCATGCTTGCGTTGCATCTTGCATATGACATTGGCCATGTAGGCCTTGCATTGCATAGCCTTGGTATGGTTGATAGCATTCATGGACTTGCCAATATTTCTGCTTACTCTGATATCGTATGCTTAGTACATGCATTGCGCACACACGCACACACCCTCTAAGGTTCGTTGTAAGCTTATACATGACCGTTGCATGCAGGTGACATTATGTCGCAACAGCGCTGAGGCAGGAGCACGTGACAGATCTTCTTGGAGCTTTTGGTTATATTTGTATTTCCCTTTCCGCATTGTACTCTAATGATTTATCATAGTGAATATGTGATGATGCTGTTTTGTGACTTGGTTATGCTTGTGGTTATGCCTAAAAAAATTTATATAAAAAATCCTCCTTGTAAGATCCTAAGATCAGAATCTGGCATATGGGTGCCAGGAGTCGAGAATGAGGTACTATGGAGGCTGTCGGCGCCGGATTCGGCGATCAGAAATTCTGTGAGCCCAGTTTCCGAGTTTGGGGTGTGACAAAAGTGACCACCACAGGCCTGCGAATGACAGAAGGAAATGACACTTTGGTGTTCATTGTTTGACACACATCTCCTTAGAATTTGGTCTAAGCAATATTTGAATAAATATGGGTCATCCCAGAAGAAATTACGAACCTCGGCGAAGAATTTTTTCTTATCTTGTGCGTTCGAATGGGTCGGCGTGAAACTTATGACAAGATAAATAGTAATGTCAGCAAACTAAGGAAATTGGGAAAGTTAAACAATTGTTCGTCAAGAAACATATTGTTTATAGGTGGTGTTTCAAGGGAATCGGGGAGATCATGTCTCAAAAGATGGTCAACCACTGCATTCTCTACTCCCTTTTTGTCCCGTATTTCTAAATTAAATTCCTAGAGTAGGAGGATCCATCTTATCAAGCAGGGCTTAACATCATTCTTAGAGAGAAGGTATTTCAACGCTATATGATCAGTGTAGATGATGATCTTGGGTCCTATCAAGTAGGACCTATATTTGTCCAAAGTGAACACTACCGGTAAGAGTTCCTTATCCATAGTAAAGTATTCACTTGGGCATGATTTAGAGTTTTACTAGCATAGTGAATAACATAGGGTTTCTTTTCTTTTCTCTAGCCTAACATTGCCCTAATAATATAGTCAGATGCATCACACATAATCTCAATAGGAATGCTCAATCAGATGGTTACATGATAGGTGCGGTAATTAATATGCCCTTGAGCTTAGTGAAAGCTTCTTGGCATTGCTCAGTCCACTCGTATGGTATATCCTTTTGAAGTAGATTATATAAAGGACGAGAGAGGTGACTAAATTCCTTTTATGAATTGTCTATAAAATCCAGCGTGTCCTAAGAAGGATCGCATGTCTCATATGCTCTTGGGTGGAGGTAGGTTAGAGATAAGATCAATTTCACCCTTATCTACCTCAATTCCGTTGGATGAGATGATATGTCCATGAATAATTTCCTTAAGAACCATGAAATGACACTTCTCCCAATTTAGTACCAAATTCTTATCCTCACATCGCCTCAACACATTTTTCAGATTTTCCTAACACTCATTGAAGAATGGACCAAAGTTAGAGAAGTTGTCCCTGAAGACCTCTAAATATTGCCCCACCATGTTAGAAAATATACTTAACATGCATCGCTGAAAAGTGGAGGGGGCATTACATAGTCCGAATAACATCCTTCGGTAAGCAAATGTGCCAAAGGGGCATGTGAATGTGGTCTTTTCTTGATCTTCAAGGGATATCTCTATCTAATTGTAGCCTGAATATTCGTCAAAGAAACAATAATAAGAATTACCAACTAGCCTTTCTAAGATTTGATCAATGAAGGGTAAAGGAAAGTGGTCCTTTCTCATGATGGTATTCAACTTTCTGTAGTCAATGCACATTCTCCAACCAGTAGTAACTCTAGTTAGCAGGAGTTCATTGTCGATATTGGCTATGATGGTGCTTCCAGACTTCTTAGGAACCACCTAAGTTGGACTCACCCATTGGCTATCGGATATGGGGTATATTATACCCACACCTAACAACTTAAGTACCTCGGCCTTAACTACTTCCTTCATGTTTGAATTTAATCAGTGTTGTGGTTGTCAGGAGGTCTTCACATTATCTTTAAGATGAATGCAGTTAGTACAATCAAAGGGTCAATTCTCTTGAGGTCCGCAATCGACCATCCAAGGGCTCCTTTATACTCAATGAGAGTCGATATAAGCATGTTTTCCTATTCTTGCTCAAGGTGGGAAGAAATCACCACCGAGTATCTCTTATCTTGACCTAAATAGACATATTTAAGATCAGAGGGCAAAGGTTTTAGGTCAAGCTTCGGCGCTTTGAGGCTAGACAGTAGAGACACTACATTAGTTTGGGGTAATTTTTCAAATTGTGGCCTTCATCGGTTAACTTCAAGTACTGGCATAACATCAAGCATGACATCCATCTCCCTAATCATGTCATCATCCAAATTAGGGGAGTGGGTCAAGCACGTCTCTATAGTGTCATAGTATAGAGTCAAAAGTGCTCTATCTTCCACGAAAGAATCGATCATGTTAATGTCATGGGTATCGTCATCATCCTCTAACTATTTGTTCATATTGAAAAAGATGTTAAGCTCCAATGTCATATTTTTGAAAGATAGATTCATAATCTCATTCCTACAATTAATGATAACATTTGATGTAGCAGGGAATGGGAGACCAAGAATGATGGGTATCTGAGTGCTCACATCCACAATGGGTTGAGTATCCAGAATAATAAAATCTACTGGGTAATAGAATTTATCAACTTGGACCAACACATCCTCGATCATCCCTCTCGGTACGATCAGCAATTTGTAACATGGTCTGGGTGGGTTTTAATTCACCAAGATGCAGTTGTTCGTAAACCAAGTAAGGAATTAGATTTACACTTGCCTCCAAGTCAAGAAGTGCATGCTCAATCCAGTAATTCCCAATTACACAAGTGATGGTTGGGCTACCGAGATTTTTGTATTTTTGTGGCACATCTTGCTTGAGGATGACACTCACTTTTTCTATGAAAAAGATTTTCTTTTGTATGTTTTGCTGTCTTTTAGTAGTGCATAAATCTTTCAAAAATTTGGCATATGAAGGGATTTGTTTAACAACATCCAATAGAGACATGTTGACATTCACTTGTTTAAGCACCTCTAGAATATCCTAAGAATTAGATAGATGTTTTGGTGCAATCAACCATTGAGGGAATGACGCAATCAACTTACTTTGAGGTTCCGGTTCTAGCCCATGTGGAGTGATGCTAGGTCTATCATTCTTATCTTCTTCGGGGTCCTTAGGCTTTTCAGCCCTTACTGGAATAGATTTGTCAATTGTCTTTCCACTCCTAAGAGTGGTGATAGACTCAGCTTTCTCCATTTGATTTGAAGAGCTTGGGTCACTAATTTCACATTGTGGTTTTGGATTGGGGAGAGGTTGGGCTGGAAGCATCCCTTTCTTCCCACTTGCTAAGTGTGACTTAATCCTTTTAATGGATGATACAAACATTCCCATTGTTGTTTTGATATCCTGTAATGCTTATACCATATTCTGGCTGAATAGCTCTTGGTTTTGTATGAATTTTAAACCGTATCCTCTTGAGGCCTTTTATGATTTAAAAATTGAGTATGGGCCACTCGTGGGTTAACCGTTTGTCCATTCCTCCAACTGAAATTTGGGTAGTTTCTCCAGTTGGAATTATATGTATTTGAGGTGGGTCCTCTAAAAGGTCTTTAGTAGTTGTTCATGACATGTAATTGCTCTTTCAATATCTCTTGAAAAATAGGAATTGTTGGGCAATTCTCAGTTGTATGTATGTTATAAGCACAAATACCACAAACAAATTCCACAACCTTATTAGATTTGATAGGTTCTGTCTTCTTAAGTTTTATGGCATCGACTTTTCTTGTAATACTAGCCACTCTTGCACTCATATCATCTTCTTCTTTTAGAACACAAATTCCTCCCCTTTCCTTTGATGAGTAGGCTTAGAAGTGGTGAGTCTTGGAGAGGTGTCCCATGATTGCGCGTTTTCTACCAATTGATCAAGGTAATCCCACGCATCATCAGTCTCTTTGTTCATGAATTCACTATTACACATCATCTCGACAAATTGGCGTACTGGTGAAGTCAATCCGTTATAAAAAAAAGCTTATTGTTTGCCATACTTCGTAGCCATGATGTGGACAGGAATTCGTGAGATCTTTGAACTTTTCCCAGCATTGGAAGGTCTCTTCCTCTTTTTGGGCAAAGTTTATGATTGCTTTCCTTAAAGTGTTAGTTTTATGAAACATAAAAAGCTTTTTGAGAAATTCTCGGGTCATCTCGACCCATGTGCCAATGGATCTTGACTTTAGGGAGTGCATCCACGTCTTAGCCTTCTCTTTTAATAAAAAAGGAAACAATTTAAGTCGCACTGTGTCCTCAGACACTTTTGGAAAGTGTAATGTAGTGACTATCTCATGAAACTCCTTGATGTGCAAATATTGACTTTCAGAATCTAGTCCATGAAACTTAGGAAGGAGTTGTATCACTCCAGGTTTGATATCCGTGTTTCCTGCATTAAGTAGAAAGACCATGCAAGAAGGTGTACTCACCCCCGCCGATTGTAAATAATCGCATAGAGTATGAGACGGGGGTGCATTATGTACCTCGTTTTCATCTTGAACTTCCTTAACTGGTGGTTGAGGTTGAGGTTGATTTGCATCCATCACTTCAATTAACTGAGAGGATCTTAAGTGGTGTCTAATCCTTTGATGGATAGGCAACCCTTCGACTAATCTTCATTCACTCAAGAGACATTGAGTGTTCTCACGAACCCACTTGGGCATGAAACATGCATAACCCTCAAGTAACTAAACAATTAAATCTAAGAAGAAAATTAGAAAAACTAAAACAAATAAGAGATTTAAAAAAATAAAATAAAGAGAGAATTGGAAAGTGGTTACTGGATTGGAGTTTCTATGTTAGGATCTTACAAAACCAAAAACAATGTTAATTTTTAAAAATAATTTCAAAGAAAAAAATCTTAACCTAAAATCAAAGTAAAAATTTAACCCTAATCTTAACCTAATTCTAATACCAATTAATTCCAGAAAAATGTAGCCGTAGTCTCCGACAACGGCGCTAAAAACTTGTTCACAACCCCAAGTGTAGGGTCACGATGTAGTAATATACTCGTGAGAACGAGGTCGAATCCACAGGGACTAAACTTGTACGTATTCTGAAAAGAACTAGAACTAAAACTAAAAGAAGATCTAAATCTGAATTCTAGAATAAAATAGAGTAATTATGAATAGTGTTTAAACTATCAATTAAAGGTTGGAACTAGAGTTCCAAGGATCCACTTATAGCTATTAAGATGCTACCTTGCTTGATTCAATAAACACAATTAGAATTGGAGTCCTATCCTATCCAATTGGAAGATAAAGCAATTAAAATCAAATTCGAACTTTTCATTGACCTAATTCTCAATAGAGGAGAATTGTGAAGATTGGAAGGGATTCCGTCACCCTACCATGCCCAAGAGACGATAGTGAATAATGATATTTACCATTCTCACTATCTCAAAACAAGAAAAGAAGATATCCAAAGCTATGACAACATCTATTGTAATTTGAGTCACAATAAATCATAGAAAATTGAAAATATTCCTTTAATATCAAACTAGAAATCAATGAAGTTCAATAAGAACAAGAATTACAGAAAAATAAACATCCCAACACGCTACAAGCTTCACCTCTTAGCCCTAACTAAGAGGTTTAGCAAACCATAAACATGATTGAAGCCAAATCTCTTAAAAAAACATGAAAAATAAACTAGGGAAGAAGAAAAACTCTTTGGTGGCTCCTCCACCCTTGTGTTGTGCTCCTTGAGACCTTTCCAAACCCTAGAAGATGCTTTGGAGCATCCTATGGAGTCCTATTTATAGTTGTGGAACTCCAACTTTCGCACCTAGTTGGAAAATTTTAGAAACTGCCTCAAATTTATGTACTCTCCGCAGTTTGCTAAATTAAACTTCACTTTGCGTAGTTTTCCAAAATATACTTCACTCTCCACAACTAAAATAGACTCTGAGTTTCAGAATATACTTTTTCAGGACAATTTCGGGAATATGTTTGTTTTCAAGACAATTTTAAGATTCTTTTTCTTCACTTCAAATCTTTGATTCATTTCATTCATCACTTGATTTTCTTGAATCTTTGGCATGTGAACTCTTCATTAATGACTTCCAAATCTCTAAATATTCATTTAGTAATCTTTTGAGAATAAATCTACATTTTAACATCAATTTCACCTTAAGCTCTCGAAATCACATCACATATGAAAACATGCATAATTAAATCAATTAAGCACTATCATGTTTTATAAAACCAAGGTATAAATAGGGAGAAATATGCAATATTTCACACTCAACATAACTCCACCTGGAAATCATAACGAACTCCGCATAATGACCCAAAAATTAACAAGATATGTGATTATAACCAACAAGACTCAAAAGGGTGCCAATGTTCCATCAAAGCGATGAAGGGCAAATAAGTGATCCAAGCCACGTAAGGAAAAAATGTGATACAAGCCATGTAAGACAATGTGCGATCCAAGCTGTTAATGTATAAAAATATAGATTCAAGAATAAATTAGAAGAAAGATTAAGAGAAAGACTAAAGAACAGAAATTAAGAAAATATAGAGGAAAAGGAGGATTCATGGCGTTGCGCGTACCAATGCAAAGCATATTGGTTGCACGGGTTCGTGCAAAGGACATTACTGGTTGCGCACATCTGCCTAACACCAGTATGCTCAGGATGATCATATGACTGAGATTTGATGAGAAATAGGTTCCATAACACGAAGATCGAGAATTCGCACGTGTGGAGGCCTATAAATACCCCATTCCCCTCTCATTTGAATACAACAAAGATTACGAAGAGGATCAGAGCTTCAGAGAAGAAGAAGACTTTGAAGGTATTCAGAGGAAAAAGAAGAGAAGTAGAAGACACATCATGCGGATCTGCGTAACCACAATGTGTTGTGAGGGTATCCATATCAAAGAGCTAGGATGCTGTTGAAATTGACCCATTAGCAAGCCAATTTCCCTTCAATTCCACTTCTTCTTCAATTTAGAATCATGATTATGAGTTCAAGAAGAAGATACAAGATGATCATATTCATACAATATTCCTCTCAATGAGATGAATGAATTATAAGCCAAAATGCTGCCAGATTTGATATTTGGATTTGATATTCAAGCTTGTTTAATATTTGTATTTTGAATGTTCTATCTTAGAATCAAGGGAAATCAAAAGATGTAAATGAATCCAGAATGAATAAACATGATGACTGTTCTATATATCTTCTCTGTCATGATTAAGTAAGATAATTCCCTTAAATCAAATGCATTTATTTCTTGTCGAAACAAAATGGTGACTTCACTGGGGAAATTATCTAGCTTAAGATTAACATAGAGAAAGTTTAGAGAATTTCATCATGGTTTGGCATCATACTGATGCCAAAATAGTGACTCTCAACGGGAACATCCTTCCCTTCATCTCTAAGATAGAATATTTTATTATTCAAACACTAATTGAGATTTCATATTGTTAATTGAAGGATATAAGATAGAATTCCAAATTACAATTAATGGCAGCCATTACAAACAAGACGAATTTCTACTTCACAATGACTGGGTTTGTGGTAGAATATTCTATAAATCGATCTGCAAACCTTGAATGTCGATCTACTGCAAGCAAAAATGAGACAAGTCCCGAGTTATGACCGGAGTCATAACCGTCTCGCCACTGGCACAGGAAAATAATAATGACTGGGTTGTTGTATCATATCGAAGGACAAGAGCCCGAAACACTGCAATTGCCACAATGAATTCATCTCCAAAGAACATCAGAGGACCGGTTACACGGAATGTGGCCAGAAAGAACCTCGAACTTGCTCCTCCAGCATTATATCCGGTAACAATTTTCCCTCCTCTGACATCACAGGACTTTCGAGCCTTACATGTAGCGAACATCTGATGGACAAGAAAGGAGAAGGGCAAATCACCTATGAGAAATCTATCAGTTTTCATATCACCCTAGAATACACCTTCAGAAGCTACATCTCAATCAGTTGAATTCTATGGAAGTACAGAAGAGTCAAGCAAAACTCCTCTCTTATTAAGCCCAATTATGCTATTGTGTTCCCATTCTATTCCGATAATGGCTTCATCAAGGAGCAGAGAAGCCACTGTGCATATGGCATGAGTCAGTCAAGGCCCTCCACCAAGCGTTGACGAGCAAGTGGCCAAAATGGTAGAAGCTTAAAGAACTTTGATGGAAGAGTGTTGAAGCCTTTGAGAAGCTTTGACTACTCTTGCTCATAATGTGGCTCAAGTGACGGCTCCACCGGTGATGGCTGCTATGAATGAACCTGAACAACAACACGAAGGTTTGTTACCACATAGAGTAGGATCACATGGGTTTACTCCAGTAATGAGAATCATAACACAAGAAGAAATGTGACAAATGGTTGTAGAAGTCGTCAGTGAACGTGCACAAATTGGGAGGTTCCGTTATAGAATGTCATACCCAAAGGAAGTGGAGGATGTACCATTCCCATGCCAGCTAATTTCAAGCATCCAGATTTCCATCCAGATTTCTAAAAAATTAATGGGGATGGGTCTCTGGAAGAACACCTAATGCACTTCATTACCATAATGGGTAATCTCTCCACCATCTTACAATACTGCTTGCGACTATTTGGCTCTTCTTTAACAGGAAAAGCATTTCGATGGTATCCCAATTTGGCGCTGGAGTCAGTACGGACTTATGAACAAATGTAAGATGCATTTATATTTAACTTTTTCTCGTTAGACTGTGACGTTAGTATTGTGGAATTGGCTTCTGTAAGATAGAGAGAAAATGATCTTGTGGAAAAGTTTTTCGATAGGGGGAAAACTTTAGGAGCTTCATGCAGATAGTTACCTAAAGAAAAGGAACAAGTAAATAGTGTCTGAATTCTATGGAACCAGGAGTTGCCTTTGGGATCACAAGTGCTAACATAAGAACCTTTTGACATCTCACAACAAAGGCACATGCATTAGAGCTGATGGTCAGAAAAATGCTAGCATTTCAAATCAGAACAGAGAGAAGGGGATCGAATAGATCAATGGTAAACACTGTTGATCGGGAAAAGAAAAGAGGTACTTTTTACAATAAGCAAGAAACAAGGAAAAGAGAAGATTCAGATCATTACAAAGAATGTGTGAATGATAAACGACCTCGATCGTATGATTATCAACTGGCTATCGGAACCATCCAACTACCTCAGCCCAGACATCCAGAAGAAGTTAAGATGACTAAGGAAAGGAAGTATTGCCGTTATCATCATTATGTGGGATATCTAACAAAAAGTTACTTTACACTAAAAGATATATTACAAAAAATGAGAAAACAGGGTGAGATAATAATGAAGAAAAATGAGAAATGGGATAAGAAAGTGGCTGTGAACACGACGTCTGCAAGAGATCCATCAAAGATCTAGAAAGATAAAGGGAAGGTTGTAATAACAAGAAAATGGCTAGTTGTAATAGATTTCATCAAAGATCCTCATTATCATTCGCGATTTTCTCAATCATCCTCTAAAGAAGTCAATTTAAATGACTTAGTTTCCATTTGCCAGAGAGAAGATGAATCGGTCAGAGAATTCATTGGTCGATGGAGAATTCTAGGGGCATCATGTTTACATTTGGTGAAAGAAGAAAAACAACAAGTCGAATTATGCATAAATGCATAAGGTCGGATATTGCATTAAGTCTTGCCGGTCCGAATATACAAACCTTTCGAGATCTGATTGAGGAGGCTTACAATTTGGATAAGATTAGGGCGAAAGTATCCAATTTTCATATGAGTCGGTTATCTCAAAGTCTTAAAAGAATTGCAACCGATACTATTGAAGAAAAAAGAAAAATGAAGAACTGTCAAGATCATCAAAGAAACTTTGATAAAGGAAACATGAATGACTCTACAGCTAAGAAAATAAAGAAAGAATTTGGGCAGTTAAAGAACCGTAAAAAGTATTCGTTTGAAGATGATGATATATTTCTTATGCTGAATAAATTTTTAGCAGCAGAGAAGACCAAATTGTCATGGCCAAAGCGTCCAAAGGATATGAAGAAAATAAGTGAAAATGATTACTACTATCATCATTGTTTCCTCGGACACTGAACTGAGAACTGCTTCAACTTAAAGAATATATTACAAGAAATGATCGATAGTGATAAAATAGTTATAAGGGAAATGTATGATATAAGAGAGAAAATACGAGCATCCAATCCTGATAGAAGTGATTCACCATTTCTTCGTAATCAGGATGCAAAGTTATAAGACAAGTATATTCATAGAGTTGGGGCAAATTCAATCTCAGATAATCCATACGTAATGATAAGGTGTCAATATATTTATCACTATTCACTTCATCAAGATATATTGTCCCTGAAGATCATTGCGGTTTTGATTGCGAAGATTATCAGTATAATACTTCCCAATCAAATGGGGGCAAGACAATGCTGTGTATTTGTCTCCATATATGAATAAAAGGTAGATTCTCAAGTATGTCAAGTTCAATCATATCAATTTTATTGAATATTATTAACAAGTGTCGACGATGATTATCGTCAAACAAATCGTCATCGCTAATCGCTGCTGACTACTATTACAAAAGCTACTATCGTCAAACCGATACTATTGCCAAGTCGATACACTATTTTAAATGTAAATATTATCAAGAATACTATTATCAGCAATTGCAATATATCATTTATCGATTTACCTTTTATGGCAGTAGAGTGTTACGCATAAGTCCTATGATAGCGATGGCGATTTATCATTTACGGTAACAGTGAAAAGCCAATCGGCCAGTCATGCATAAGACCTATCATATCCGGCGATGCATCAAATATTTTGTAGGCAACATTGAGAAATAAGTGGCCCTAAAACGCTCGCGAAGGCCATCACATTCTTAGACCCATGTGGGCAGTGGATGAAGCCAGCGGCTAAAGCCCTAAGCGGCCAAAGTCCAAATACGGCCAATCACGTGTGAGACCAATGCCGTATGTATAGCTTTCGACAGTGCCATGGAGGAAGGTGAGAGAAAATGCCCTCCTGTGAATGGGTCCGACCTGACAGATGAAGAAAAAGAGGGCTGCAGTATGCTCTCTTTGGCTCGTCCATAGATAGGCCAACCATGCGTAAGACCCCCCAAATTCCTGGTTTGATTCCGGTAGAAATTCATGAGGATGGGGTCTTTAAAATAAACTACCCCCTCATCGATGGACTGACAGCCTTGGATTGGTACTCTAAGATAGCCTTGCGTGCCCCATGAATTCTAGAGAGTTATTGCGGCCAACCCTGTGCATAAAACCCACCGAGTTCACTACCCCGGTAGCTTCACTAGGCTCCTCTGATGGATCGCAATTTGTGAACTCCCCGACCGCGATATGTCCAGCGAACTCATAAGAGTTACAAAGACCATTCACATAAAACCCGACTCATGAGATTAAACTGTGTGTGAAAGTGTCCAGACTCCAACTACTTATGAGTCTAAAAAATAGTGTCTGTTGCACTACTCATGAGCTTAAACTGTGTGTGAAAGTGTCTAGTCTAGTCAAGTCAAGTCCAGTCCAGTGAAGTCAAGTCTAGTCAAAGTATGCTTAGTTAGAAGTATACTAACCCCACTACTCAAGAGTTTAAACTATGTGTAGCATCAAAATGCTACAAATGCATATATGATCACCTATTTTATTTAAAATACGCTCAAAGTACACAATTGTTTGGTATGATAATATAAATTATGAAAATCTCAGACATTGATTAAAGAAACATATAGAAATGTATTTCTCTTGAAACAGGCACATATTACATCGACAAATACTTTCAAAACGTTTACAATACTCTATTTAAAAGTTAAATTTCGAGATTAGCTATTAGTCTTCAATTATAATATATTTATCCTTCTGATGAGGACTATGGGATTTTTCTGTCTCTTGTTGCTTTGATGATGAAGGTAAATTATCTCATAAAATTCTTAAAGGTGACGGAGAATGAAATTGCAAAGAATCATGATTTTCTTTTGGAAGGTTCGATGATTCAAACATATTTTCTGAATTCCTTAAAGGAACACCAAAAGTTATCCATCCTTCAAGGGTATTAGTAGGTTTTACTTCATGAATAGTATCTTCTGAAGAAATCCTTATACAAAGCTGACCTGGACTAGGGGCATGATCTGTCTCTTCAAAATAACCTATGCCTTGGTCTTTCTGATAACTTCTTGTGGTGAAAGAAAGCGTATGGCATGGTCTACTGGATAATACTCATGTACCAAATAATATTGATGAACCCACTAGAGCATCTAGGAGTAAGAAGTATGAACTGGATAATTATAGCCGAGAATTATGAACTGAGATCCAGTATTGACATTCAAAATTTGCCTCCATATCAGAGCCCAGTTATATGGTCCGATACCATAACTCTTCTTAGGTATCATAAAAATGTCACAAGTCTCTAGCACGATTTGATCAAATCCAAATTGACAAGCAAATTTGCTTGGATAATACGGCTCGCGCTAGAATGTGCTACCTTCCCTCAGTGGAAGAGTACCGGATTTGATGGAAAAAAGAAATGAATGCTCACCGAAAGAGCTAGAATCATCATCAACAACTTCTATATCCTTCGGATGCTAGTAAATTGAAATTGATAAAAGTCGATCGGATCGCTATTCTCTATTTTTCTGGTGACCCAACCCTTCGACTTTTCAATCATCCTCCTTAGTTGATAATGTTGAAGAGGGAGCCGATGAGGGTTTGAATATGCTCTTCTAGAGTCAGCAAAGGTCTAAGTACACTCCTAGCTAGCCTATGAAGAAATGCTAGGGAGCATAAACTAGAAAAGATTCGGCCGTTGAATCTTTGGAGCCAAAAACGACGTCCCTGAAAGCGCGATATAAGGAACACAAAACTGGAGGAGCTAACCAATATTTCTTACCCTCTGCCATTGCACCCACGACTATGAAGAGAGATGGTCTGATAATATCTATCTATTTCAAGTCGAGAAATATCACCAAGCTCAGCTAGTAAGCTAGAAAAGTGGCTAATTCACAAGAAGAACTGTATTTGGTGGTGCTCTTAATATTCTCACGAATGATCATGAGGTCTTGGTGATTATGATCTGTAAACCTATCAAAACAAGATAATACATTTATTAAAACAAAGATGAAGACTCAGAAAGAGAAACTAGAAAGAAAAAAATGTAACGTAGTTTTTGGGAGAAATGAGCTAGCTAATCAAGGGAGTTAATTTCAGCGGGTTATGGGAAGTTAGCCATTTCTCTAAAGAGTTCGAGAGTGGTCTTCAAAATCTTAGACTTATTATCTCCTGCAAAAGTGAGAGCAAAATCTTCATTTGAAGGAAGATATGCATCGAAGATATTACCTATGATAGGAAGACCTGCTATGCAAAGAAGATCCCACAAGGTAATACTCATTTTGCCTAAGGGAGGGTGAAATGAATTGGTGATTGGAGACCAATGGTTGAGGAAACCCCATAAAATAGTTGCATCTCCATTAAAATGTTCTGACGTAGCTATGATCACATAAAAAAGGCCAATCTGTTCTAGAATAGCGGTGCGTCTCTGAGCAATGGCTCGAGCCCAAGCACTATAGAAATTACAATGAGACAAGAGACCCATTGCCGAGAATCTTTCCGTATTCCAAGACGATCTTTCAATGAAGAAATATTGTTGAGCAGTCTTGAAGAAATGAGTGGGAAAAGCTTGATAAGGATTATAACAAGGACGTAAGAATCGTATTTTGTAAATCATGCCGACTTTCTGACGAGATTCACTTTTTTCCAAGCGTCCTTCTAAAATTCTCAGTTCCATCATAGTCCAATTATTTGCAAAAACAAGGTTATCTCGAATCATGTGATCAAATGGTTCACTGCACGGAATCGACCAATAACATTGCAAATTGATAGTGATAGCAACTGTTTCGTTCTCGGAAGGGTTTTGAAATTACAAGACTTCTTCATGAATCTCTATACAGTCCCAAGTGTTCTAAAAGTCTGTTTAGATCTTGAAGAAGATGGATGATTCTTCCTTCTTGAAGATGAAGTCTTCAAGTGCTGCATATTTATAGATTAAAGGTTATCAGGACAAATATAAAGTCTTGAGAATTGAGAGTTCAAGGCTTGGAATATTTTGAAATTTCTAAAGACTTTTGTGCAAGAAGGAAATGATTGCGCGAGAGCACACAACAAATGGTTGTTGCGCGGAGGCGCGCAAAAGAGAATCTTATTGAGTAGAGGATGTTCACTGCGTGGAAGCCATGCACAAAAACAAGCTGTTGCATGGGGATTCTGAAGATGGCTAGAGTTTTGATAACCAAATGAAGGATAGGAATTAAAGATTGACACCAGTATTTATAGAAGAATCGAACCCAATTGAAGGACCCGATTAAGCCTTTGCGCAGGGGTGTACAAAGACGTCTGGATAAATGAGGAAAGGGAGTTGCTCCTATTTCTTCATCCTAGAAAGGATAAACAAAGGATCAAGGGGACATCTGTTGAGGTATTAAAATATAGATTCAAGAGTAAATCAGAAGAAAGATCAAGAGAAAGAGCAAAGAACATAAATTAAGAAAATATAGAGGAAAAGGGGGATTCATGGCATTGCACATACCCGCATAAAGCATATTAGTTGTGCGGGTATGCGCGAACGACATTATTGGTTGTGCACATTTGCACAACACCAGTATAGTCAAGATGATCTGTACGATTGAGATTTGATGAGAAGTGGGTCCCATGGCACGAAGATCGAGGATTCGCACATGTGGAGGCCTATAAATACCCCATTCCCCCTCTCATTTGGGCACAACGAAGATTACGAAGAGGATCAGAGCTCCAAAGAAGAAAAAGACTTTGAAGGTATTCAAAAGAAGAAGAAGAGAAGAAGTAAAAGACATCACACGGACCCGCGCAACCACTGTGTGTTGCACGCGTATACATATCAAAGAGCCGGGATGCTGTTGAACTTGATCAAAACGACCCATCGGCAAGCCAATTTCCCTTTAATTCTAGTTCTTCTTCAATTCAGAATCATGATTATGAGTTCAAGAAGAAGATGAAGGATGATCATATTCATACAATATTCCTCTCAATGAGATGAACGAATTATAAGCCAAAATGCTGATTTGATATTCAAGCTTGTTTAATATTTGTATTTTGAATCTTCTATCTTAGAATCAAGGGTAATCAAAGGATGTAAATGAATCAAGAATGAATAAACATGATGACTGTTCTCTATATCTTCTCTATCATGATTAAGTAAGATAATTCCCTTAAATCAAATGCATTTGTTTCTTGTCGTAACACAAGTCATATAAGGCAGATGTGCGATCCAAGCCACGTAAGTCAAATATGGACCGCAAGATGGTAAGTTCATGATAGGTTCCATTCATTCCATCACTTAAGCGCAAGTGACAACATACAGTTAATTAACAAATGCACAATTAAAGATAATATGTTATCATTAAATCATTTATGCTTGCTATAATTAAACACATGAAATAGTTGTGCAACAAATTAGCATATTCAATAGTGAGGTAAGTAGCTCAATGAGAGAAATCATATCATCATCTATGTCCAGATTGATGAACTTAAGTGGGAAGCTCAACAGGTGAGTCCTCACATTTGGATGTGAGTTTACGTCAACATAGGGTTTGAACGCATGAAGTAGCTTGAATCAGGTCCGACCTTACATTGTAAAAATTTCTAAATATATATGATTAAAACTGACCAATAAATTTCTAATTTAAATAACTAAGTTGGACTTACCCAATTGGATCAATCCGATTGACATAGCCGGTTGGGGACTCAAGTCGACCCAATCCAATAAATATTTTGTTGGACAAGCCGACCATCACTAACACTCTAGCGATGATGGAAGCTCAACACAACCTCACTAAGTTGACTTGAGTAGCTGAGTCAGTTAGCGAGTTGACCCGAACTCGACTCAATAGTAGTTTCACCCAAGCTCCCTCTCTCTCTCTCTCTCTCTCTCTCTCTCTTCTTCTCTTCTCTTCTCTTCTCTTCTCTTCTCTTCTTTCTTTCTTTTCTTTTATTTTTGCTAGAATGTCCAGTAATGTCTGGACTAGGCCCAAACCCAACTTGACTCGGCTGGACTCGTTTTTAGCTGAGTCAACTTGATAGCGACTCAGCTTAACTCGCTCTCAACTCACCCTGTCCCTCTCTTGTTTCTCTTTTCCCTCTTCCTTCTTTCTCTCACTTTCTTGCTAGGTCAGACGATGTGGCTGGACTCGGCCTAACAACTCAGTTGGACCGAAACTCAGCTATTGAGTTGGTCCAACTTAGTGTGGGAGTAGTAATGCACTTGATAGGGGTGAAGCACTGCCCCACACCTGCTCCCTCTCATTTTCCCTTCCTCTCTCTCTCTACCTTATCCTTCTATCTCTCACCCTTCTTCTCTTCATATGCTGGAACATCCAGCAATGGACACCCAGCTTGGCCTGACTTGGCAGCGAGTCGGGCCCGAACCCTATCTCTCTCTCTCTCTCTCTCTCTCGCTACTTCTCTTTCTACCTACTTCTTCTTCCTTCCTTTCTTTCTTCTTCTAACTCTTGCCAGCAGGAACTCTGAACCCGACCAGAACTCTCCCCGAATCGGTGTGACTCGGTGTGGCTTAAATGGAGAAGGAGATAGCCATCAATGGCAGAATGAGGTCGGACATGTTTTTCTCCATTCCACCACTTATGGATGGTCTAGCTTAGCTCCAAGGAGCTTGTCAACATGGATTTTTGAAGTTTAGAGAGGGTTTCTGTGGTGGGTTCGAATGAAGGAGGGAAACAATTGTTTTCTAAAGAAATGGATGAGGCAATGGAGTGATGCTTGATCCTCCCTCTTTTAAGGCTCTTCCTAGCTCTTCAGAGCCATTGGATGAAGGATGGATGGCATAGATTTATTCTATGGCAGGGAGGTGGGTGAAAATAGTTAGCACAGCAAAACCCGTCGTGGTTTTCTATTTGCTAAGGAAGCCCTAGATGAGGTGAGAAGCATGGCTAAGATCTTTTGAGAATGAAGGGTTAGGATCTATCCGAAAATGGCTTTTAGGATTGTCAGCCTGGCATTGAAGCAGATTTCCATTTTCGAAAACCACCCACACGTAGCTCGACTTGTGCTTGAGGCTAAGTGCACACATGTGTGCATCATCAGGTGGAAGTTGTAGGGTTTCGATCGAAATCCCCTGCTTAACACGATGGACAGTTTGGATCATCTAAGTGGCAATCATGGCCGGCCATTGCATGTCCCAAACGGACGTTGTATGTTCAAAATTTTTGGAAGTGGGAAAGGAAGAAGGAAATTTCCTTCTTTTGTTGGGTTAGCGCTCGGCTTGACCAAGTTCTCGGTCTAGTGCTCGGCGGGCGCATTCACATGTTGTGCAATCACAACGAATGTGGGGTGCACGATGATGTCTTGACAAAATCCACTCCATTCATCAAGTTTTGTGGGTCCTGTTAGGACATCTGGTCGAAGTTGGGGCAGATCCAAGGTTTAAGTGGGCCATGCTTTGTGGTTTGGGGTCCTTAATTGTAGGTTTTCATCAATTTTATCGTTAAATTTCTTATAGACGTGATCAACACTTCCAAAAGGTTCTAGGGGTCCAAGGACTACCTACCTAATGATTTATGACTAGATTTGAGACTCGATCCTTAAAGACTAGTCATGTGTCATCCACACCCATTTCACAGGCTGATGATGGATGGAGTTTTACTGATCTAACGGTCAGATCGTCTCTAGATTTGATATTTAAGTCTCACATGGATTCCTAGTTAATTCTATAGGGAACTTAACAGTGGTATAAGTGTTGATTAGTCAACTTGTACATTTTAAGTGTGATTCATCCTCTAAGTTATTAAGGATGCACCAAATGGTGGATGGTGTAACTTAAGATATCATATTTGTGGCATGTGGTTTAGTTTAAGAGTGATGTGATGGCTCATCTTGAGAATTTAACAAATGGATGGGTTGGTCTATGGATGAAGATCACCATTAATGGTCGGACTTAGGCTAGAGTGTGTGAATGTTCACATAAATCGAGATTGCATTTATACTAAGCCAGGTTCTCATAGTAACACCTGAGTACTGAAAAGTACAAGGTGTTACACCTGTGTGCTTTCGACCAATCTTTAGGTAGTTTTTCCTCCTTGAGGAAATCGATAATTAGATCCATCCAAGTTGGGTCCGAGCTTATCGTAAGAGCCATGGCCAGGTTGGATTCATTGATGCTTGGTTTGGTAAGGAATTCAATCAGAATTGACCTTGGGATATAATCTTCGACTGCAGGCCAATTTCTCTAAGCTTGAATATCTTATTTCGGCTAAGAGCAAGGCCTTGCTTACATAGTACATTGGGAGTTTCTTCCCTTCATGTTCCCTAATAAAGGCCGAGCTGATTAGTGCATTTGAAATTGCCAAATATAACAGCAGCGGTTCCCCTTGCTCGGGTTTGGAAAGTAAAGGTGGCAACCCCAGGTGATGCTTGAGTTATTAAAAAGCCATCTCATATTCCTCTGTCCATTCTATGACCTGCTTCCCTTTTAATTGTTTCAAAAAGGGGAGGCATTTGTTCGTACCCTGAGATACGAAGCGATTGAGAGCAGCGATCCTTCTTGTAAGGTGCTGGACATTTTTTTGTCATTTTTGGTGAATTCATGTCGAGCATAGCTTTGATCTTTTTAGGGTTTGCTTCGATTCCCCATTGACTGACTAGGAATTTTCCTTAGCTAAGCCCGAAAGCACATTTGTTCGGGTTCAACTTCATCTGATATTCCCAAAGAATTAAGAACATTTACTCGAGATCAGATACATGATCCGTGGCTCTAATGCTTTTGACGAGCATGTCGTTCACATAGACTTCCATTGGTCGGCCGATTTGGCAGGTGAAGATCTTGTTGACAAGTCATTAATAGGTAGATCTAGCATTTTTCAGTCCAAAGGGCATGACCCTATAATAGTAGAGACCCTTATCAGTAACAAAGGTCATTTTTGACTTATTGTATGGATGTATCACAATCTAATTATAGCTAGAATAGGCGTCCATAAAACTCAGCAAATCGTGCCCTGCCATACGATCGACGAGCTAGTCAATCTAGGAAGAGGAAAACTATTTTTTGGGCAGGCTTTGTTCAGGTAAGTGTCATCAACATAGAGCCGCCACTTCCCATTGGACTTTCTAACCAAGACGACGTTGGCTGTCAAGTTTAAATAGTAGATCTCCTCTATAAACCCAGCTTTGAGGAGCTTGTCGACCTCTTCTCCGATTATTGCATGTCGCTCGGGGCCGAGCGGTTTGCGCTTTTGTCAAATCGATCGGTGGTCGGGGTCGATATTCAATCGATGGTATTCAATCGATGGACAATGACTTTTGGGTGATGTCAGGCATATCTTCATGAGATCATGCGAAGACGACTGCATATTGTTGAAGGAGGTTCACAATCTTGTCCCATATGGAGAAGTTAGAGACGACCCGATCTGGACCGTTTTAAATGGATCGGAGCTGTCGAGTGGAACAAGAATGAGGTCCTCCATAGGACAACCCCTCTCTCTAGAATCTTCTTGGAGGTCCAGAGAGGCGATGGTCATCGTCTAATGCTGAGCGCTCAGCGCCATCGTATAGCACTACCGAACTTCATGTTGGTCTCCTCTGACCAATCCAATGCCCTGCTCAGTCATAAACTTCATCGCTAGGTGATAGGTTAAGACTATAGTCATAGGGCATTGAGGAAGGATCACCCGAGGATTGCATTGTAGACAGCCGGGCAGTTTACCACCAAAAAGTCGATCATTGTGGTTACTTGGTTCTGTCTATCTCTAGCGGTGAGCGGAAGCTGTATTAATCCTTCGGGTATAACTTTGACTCCTGAGAATGCAAGCAAGGGAGTCTTGATGTCTCGGAGTCGAGACTGTTTGACCCCCATCTTGTTGAATGCATGTGTGAATTGGATGTCGGTCGAGGATCCGGTATCTAGAAGGATTCAAAAAACCTTGCGGTTAGCTATGGTCATTGTCACCATAAGCGCATCGTCGTGCGGATGGTGGACTCCTCAAGCATCGTCTTCAGTGAAGGTCAGGCCGTAAGTTACTATCTTTTGTTCTTCTACAGGTTTGTTGGTGGTAAGGATTTCTCATTCTGAGTTAGAATGACTGATGCTCCTTACGTGAGCTCTTAGAGCTCGGTTTAAATCTCCTTGACCAGAGGGACTCCAAAGATGGTGCGGATTTCCCCGGTTGGCTTATTGTTGATGGGCTGTTCATATTTTGAAACAGTCTAATCTCCTCTTCGATTAACGTATTCCCCAAGGCGCCCGTTACGGATGAGCACTTCGATCTCCTCCTTGAGGTCGAAACAATCACTCATCGAATGGCCATGGTCCCGATGAAAATGGCAATATTATTTTTACTCCTTTCGCCAAGATTGGATTTCTTCTTGTTCGACCATTTAAGGATACGTTTGTCCTGAATCTCCATTAAGAGATGCTCTGGTGTCTTTTTAAGGGGAGTGTATGACTTGGACTTGCTATCAGGCCGCTTGCTCAGACACTGATTATTTCGTGATCTGTCGTCCTTCCTTTTCTTGCTTCCACTGGCCGAGCCGGGCTCTCCTTTCAGTAGTCGTTCTTTGGTCGCCATTCCTGTTTAGAAGGTCTGCGCTCGTCGTTGGAGGGTTTTTGTCCAGCGAAAAGAGGAACTTAGGGTCTCTTAAACCTCCCATTATTGCAGTTAGAGCAATCTCCTTAGAGTGCTTCTGTACTTGCATCGCTTCGAGATGAAAGTGCTTGATATAGTCCTTCAGTAGTTCTCCTTTATTTTGAATAATGTTGAAAAGGCGGGAGGCCAATTTGAGTCTCTCCTTTCCCCCAATAAAGTTTGTGACGAAAACTTGATCGAGGTGGGAGAATGAGCTAATGGAGTGCGGCTTCAATTATCTGAACCATTTTCGAGCATCTCCAGTCAAAGTCAGTGGAAACGCTCGGCACATTACTGCAGTGGATACATTGTGAAGCTCCATCCAGACCCTGAATGACTTCAGATGCTCAGATGGGTCGGTAATTCCTTAGAAGGGGGTGATTTGTGGCATACGAAACATGTCTGGCAATTGCGCCTGCATAATTTCGGCAGTAAATAGAGGTTCAGTTTCCTCCATTAGGGTCAGAGCATTTATATAGTAGGCTTGTCATATATCCCCTATCTGACCGTGTAAGTCCTTTAATTTAGCTTCCCATGGTTCGCCGCTCTCAGACACATCTTCTATGGGAGCTTTGTTGTGCTTCTTCTTGTCCAGCTCGGGGTGTAGATCGGAAGTGGGCAAAGCTGCAGTCCCAGAAACGTGAGAAGGGGCTGACCTTTTCAATCTGAGCTGTCGGCTTCCTTGACAGGCAGCAGGCGTGTTAGAGGGCTGAGGAAGATCGTGGACCAATTTCTCAGCTTCCTGGGCCGTCCCCTGTACTCGTCGAGGGAGTTTAGACTCCCTCCTCTGTTGCGAGATTGTTGTGCTTGCCTTGTAGGATAGGAGTCAGTCTGTTGTTGGGAGGTGGAGTCTCGATGACTATCAAGCTGCTCCAGTTGTGCAAGGTCAATCACAACAGGGGAGGTCAGGCTTTCTTCTTCCTTCTGGCCATTAATAAAGTGGTGAGAATGACTTCTGATGTTATTCCCACAGATGACGACAAACTGTCGACGCAGTTTTCCGGTAGACCCTTCTTTCACCATTGACACTTGCACATAAAACAAACAAGGAAGACCTTGGCTAATGCAGGGGACCCTCCGATACCAAAGTCAGGAATCCAGGTCTTTGTAGGGATGATATGGCATAAAGTGTAATACCCTGAAAATCGGGGGTCGAGTGTAACTCAACTCTCAAGTTCCAACGCATCACTTATGCAACATAATTAATGATGATTAAATGTTGTCTGTGTTAGAGCAATAAACATGAGTGAGATTATACCAAAACAGAAATTCATACTCCAGATCAATTGTATAAAAGCAAGCGGAAGACTGAACTATATATATATGTATGTAAAGAAACAAAATAATTGTTTCATTCTTCAGAGTATGAATCCATCTGAGTCACCATATACATGTCTATTTTATAAACAAAATGTCGAAAATGAAACTAAGTAACAATCCCTGTAAAACCCATCGGTCCTGGCAGCCTAGTCGAAGCCGCCAGAGAACTGCATATACGAGAACTCCTCCTGGTCCTCTTCATAATCAGGCTCCGCCTCCAGAGTCGTCGGCTCGCCTAAACCTGAGACAGAGTCTGGTTGGTGTGCGCAACACCGTCCTGTAACGTGGGAGTGAGTAGTTAACTCAGTGGAACCATAAAGCATAGGTTAACATGTTATCAATGCAGTCAAGCAGTAATGATAAAGCAGTAAATCAAAAACTCGTAATTACTCTTATTAATGCAAGTATGAATGCAGGTATGATGGATGCCCTCACCGACATACTCCCTCATGCGACACCATCTCACGCTCGCGGCATGCTTTCATCCCACAGTGCTCCACATCTTCTAGGCACATGCAATGCATGATGAGCATGATTACCGAATTATTAATTAGTCCAGTTCAAACAGTAGGATTGGTACCTTCCTTGTATCATTCCCAAACATGATCCATTCTAGGGTCGTCAGTCCTAGTTAATATCAGACGATGGTGTGTTTTCTAGGTCACTACAGAGGCTGCCAGGGCTGTTATGCACAAAGGTTACACCACTCCCCCATCACCCCTTAAATGATTCATCACTATACAGAAACAGGCCTAGTTCATACTCTATATATCGCGGCGAACCCTAAGGTGCACTGTGATTTCAGAGTATGCTCGCGGTTACTACAAAGGGCTGCAAGGGCTGTTGCGCACAAAGGTTGCACCGCTCCCCCATTACCTTATCAATGTAGGCCGATAGCGCGAATATAGTGTCCCATACCACCATAATCGGCTCATGAGTTAAGTTACTCACTGGTCACTACGGGGAGGCATGTAGCCCCAGCGTAGGCCGACAGCTCGACCACGGTGTCCTATACCACCGTGCCCGGCTCATGAGTCTTAGCGGATCGAGGTACCATGGTTAACGGGATTCTCACTAGTAAGTTTGGTACCCTAGGTTCAAACATTAGTGACCAAACATGGTGAACATACATAAGACACACGGGTTACTTAACGTGTTCGGCTGGCTCGAGCGCACAACAAGTTGGGCGATATGAAGCGCAGAAGCACCTCGTGTGGCCAACCACTATCGCCAACCGAAGTACGACACGGGTTCACCAACACATCATGTATGGCGAAATGAATCTCAACCACAACTCCAAGTCTGATACCGGATGTCTGGACTATGGACATAGTCCCAAGCTCAATCAATTCCCAACCATAGCATGTGAAGTAAAGCATGATAAACAAGGTAATTCAAGCACACTAGCAATCATGTTATAAACCATATTATAAAGCATGTTATGAACAAGTTACAAAGCATGTTAAAAAGCATGTTATAGAGCACTATACAAATAGGGATACAAATACATATATTTCATAAGTGAGTGGTTAGAGTAAATAACCACATGAAGGGTATCATACGTGACCCTAAGGTAGTTGAGAACTCCATCTCAGCACCTACCTAAGGTGCAAACACTTAAGCACTTACACCCACAAGCAATTTCACAAATACTTAGAGTGCACAATTTCAACATACATGACGTATGTTAGCGGAATGTGTACTAGGGTTGTCCCTTTACCAAACTAGTATTTTATACGTATATATCATATTCACACAACAAATAATCATGACAATTACATCACCAAAATTTATACGTATGGGGTATTTTCTAGGATACACAAATTCAACATACATAGTGTATACAAGGGAACCTGTATTACGGCGATTCTCTTCGCCAAGCAAATATTTTATACACATATAATATATTTATACGAAAATTAATCATGATAAACACATCACTAAAATATACATGTATACGGTACTTCTTACAATACCGTATTTCTACATACATGGTGTATATTAGTAAACATGTATTTAGGCGAACCCTTTCACCAAATACGTATTTTATCCATATATCGTATATCCATACGACAAATAAACATGTCAAACACATTTTCAAAAAAAAAATACGTATACGGTATTTTATACGAATACCTAGAGTATGTGAAATTCCATATTCTACAATTCTAATCGAAACAGAAAACGGAAAGCACTTTGTACATGTGCAATTGCATGCAGATCATGAATCTATCATTATCTGACATTGAAAGCGTTGAAAACCATAACCTATACACCTAAAGTCCTCACCTTGCTTCTTGGAATCTCAACGGATCGACAAGGGTTGAGGAGCTTCCGTATTCGGGAGTTTTCTAGCCTAAAGAGTGAAATCGGTTAGTTATTTCATAACCTGTAGCCTATACACCTCAAAACAGATCTAGGGTTAGGGTTTATTACCTTAAAACGGAGTCAGTATCGCCGAGAAAGCGCCAAGGAAGGGGTGGTGCAGCCCGTGTGGTGATTTGAAATAGTAGGAGGAAGATTCTCCCACAACTCTTAAGCTTTCTCTCCCTTTTCTCTCTCTCTCTCTCTAGGGTTTTATCCCAAATTCGTATGGCTGTGAGAGGGGCTATTCTAAGGCCCTTATATAGCCTAAAACCTCTCCGGAATAGACTCCGGTTCAAGGGGTATGTCTATTATAAGCATTTCGGTGTTGTTCCAGCTCAAAAGAGGGTTTCTGGCGGCCCCCCTTAAGCCAAACGTCAGACTTAAGCTCACAACTCATGGATCTACGTGGGATTACATTTTCATCTCGGTCGGATTTCCAAATCACACGCGGCGGACCATTTTCAGTTCAACGGTCAGTGGGCCACGATCCGAAATTTCAAGTACATGTAAATGTTCCTGAAATTTTTCCTGATCCGAGGGTGTAATTTGGTCTGATTCTGACGGTCTGGTTGCTTAATACTGATTTGCAAATGAGTGGTGCCAGATCACTATTCAAGATATTTATGTTGTAAAGAAAATAGTGGTTTTCACACTCCCTCGCTCCGGACTTAAGCGAATGGCCGTGGGACATCGTCTGGACCTGATTTCCGAGATGGTTATCGAGCCCAGTGAGGCGGTCCTAGTTCCTTAACTTCATGTTAATCGGACTTCCAATGTGCGGTCTGGACCTAATAAGGAGTTTCAATTCGTTTCCGAGAGCAGTCGGGTAATGAGTTTAATCCTAGACTTTAGGGTAACCTAGCGTCAATGATTCTATAAGTTTTGGATCTTGCAGATCGTATTTAAAATGATTCTAACGGATTTCGTGGCTAATATAGTTTAGCACTTAGTTAACTTTGTTAAATTTCTAAAGGATTTAATCCTAAGTGATTTCTGGTCGAGGTGATACTCGAGCCCTTGTACGAAAATTTACGGGTCGTTACATAAAGGGTTAGAGGTGTAAGAGTCTGTGTACCTTTCACCATTGGAGGTTCTCACTATTTATAGTAGAGGGAAGATCACACCGTTGAGCGATCTTTTCGGTTTGTCAGATATGTATCATAGTTGAATTATAACTCCTAACGTGTCGGAGATCTTCCCAAGATCCATGGGATTCTAAACTTATCCCCCCAAGATCCTCGGAGGGAGCTTTGGGCCATTTCCTTGGATAAGGTTGGATGTCAGTCAGAAGCCGATAAACTCGTTCGACTTATAAATAAGGTCGGACGACAGAGGTAATGGTGCCTTAGAGATACGCTAGCTGAGCTATTAGAAGGTTGGCGTCGTTTTGATGATTAAACTGACAAAGCATGCTTGTGATGTTCTTGTGATCACTAACTTTAGCAGCATTTAGCCTCTTCGCCTTCGCAGGGCTTGATAGCTCTACTAAGCTATTCCTCAGGGAAATCCATCGAAGGTCGTGCCGACCTATAGTGTGCCAACCTATGGTCGTACCGACCTATAGTTGTCTTGACTTTAGTCATGCCAACCTTAATTATACATCGAATGGTTGGTTCCTTCCTCGCTATTAGCCCATTAGGTCATGCTGGTTGCTGGTCCGACCTTCTCTTATGGATCAGCTAATTTTTTCCATAACATAAAATAAAATTTTATTCTATTTTCAAGCACATACAATTATTTAATTACATTGTTACATTTTCATAGAAAGACTAAGGTAAATATAATATAGTTTATTCTTTCGCTTATTTACCTCCGTTGGTTGAAATTTTCTTGAAAAAATAAACCATAACTAGAATGAGTTTCATAAGCCCAATAAGTATATCTCTCATGTGTGAGGTGTGTTCCTATAACTTACCACAAATTGCCTGAATAATGAAATATAAGGGATACTCATATGCACGTGCAATACAATGTAGTCATGAATGTTATGTGATCATGAATGTGATGTTAGCCCACATGTCAATATCCAAGGCGAAGAAAATAAATAACTAAATCCAATAGTGTTTGATTTCAACATCCATCTAAAGCAAATGATCCACACTGTCGATCTCATCTGGCCAACTTCGAAGCACATAGACTTTCTCGTTAGTATGTAGTTTTTCCATCAATGAAGAGTATGAGCAAAATTGCCCAACAAATGGTTCTAAATATATATAAAAAAATGTCAAGAGTTTTACAAATGTAGAGATTTAAGAAAAATACTTGAAAAATGAATGTAATATGCATGATGTATCACAATTTCATAGTACAGTTGATCAGTTTAACATCAGAATCAATTATTTTCCCATTTATCAAATCTCACTCATCATGAATTCACTCGGCATCACTCATCACTCATATTCACTCAGCATCACTCATCACTCAACATAAATTATCACTCATATTCGCTTAACATCACTCATCACTCAACATAAATCATCACTCATATTCATTTAGCATCACTCATCGCTAAACATAAATCATCACTCATATTCACTCATCTGCAATTGGACAGATAGGTGCCTTCATCCTTGCCACACTAAATTCCACAAATGAGTCAATTCACTTATAGGGATTCAATCTTGATGAACATTAGTCTTTTCACTCAGAATTTCACTCACTCATAACATACCTCATAAGCACTCAATTCACTCATAGACCTAACTTTCACTCTTATAATAACCTTGCCATCACTGATGAAAATCACTCATAAACATGTCCTCACCATCACTCATAAGTATATCGCTCATAATTCAAATCTCATCATCACTCATAAACATGTCCTCACCGTAACTACACTTGTTTATCAATCACATGTGTTAATGTGTCAGTGAGTCGGTCGAGCCATTGAAAGCTGAAGACTGAAGACACATGAAGTCTTGGAGCATCAAGGAGTGAAAAAATAGGTTAATTGAGGTGCCTTGGTGTTGGAGCACAAAAGTCAGAAAGAAAGAGGTGAAGAAAGCATAGAAATCAAGACAGGTGAAAGAGAATCAAGGAAAGATTTGCATTTTTACAATGTAGAGGTGTTGTGTGCAAGCAACGGATGTGTTGTGCAGGCCAGATGGTGACCCATTGTGCGACGTGCAACAAGTATCTTGCATACCCATGCAATGATGTATGGTTGTGCGGAAATGGAGTTCACATGTGTGGTTGTCTGTAAATACCCCCTCCCTCTTTCATTTGATCCACTCACAAGTGCGGAGCTCCAAAGGATTCTGAAGAGATTTAAGATTTTATCAAGACCTCCTTCAGGTATCCCATGGGAGAAGAAGAAGAAGAAGAAGGAAGGAAGCAACGAGGGATTCACTTATTGCGCGAGCCCGCACAAGAAGAGCACATTACGCGGCACGCAATATGGTTGTTGCGCGTACAATGGATCTTGGTTTTTTTTTTTTTTTTTTTTTGCGGATTCTTCATAAAGGCAGCGATCTTCTATGCTCCTTCAAGATTATTATTATTCCTAGCATATCAAGGAAGAATGAAGGATTTTAAAGGATTCCCTAATCCATATAATCCTTTTGTCATTAAGATGAACATATCGCAAGTCAAAATGCTGCCAAAGTCAATATTTGAATTATTTATATTCATGTTATCGCATTCATTATATATGCTCTGTGTCGGAATCAAAGGAAATATGGTGATGTAAATGAACTTCAGAATTAATAAAATATTCGATGATGATTATTCTTTCATTTTCCTTCGTTATTATTGAATAAGATATCCCGACCTCAAAATGTTTCTTGTTGAAACAAAATGGCGACTGTGTTGGGGATATTTATTTTATTCAATACTAACTTTAAAATTATTGAAAGAACTATTATCATCAAATGGCGCTGCTATGGCACCAAAATGACGACTCTCAACGGGAACATCCTCCCCTTTATCTCCGATAAAAAAGCATATTTCACTTAAGTCATATTACTAACATACAATCATTCTTTCAGGACTTTCAACTTTTTCTAACTACAATGACTTCTTCCTTAATCGATACGATCTTCTACTTTACGCCCAATGGATTCACTATTGACTATGTATGAACATCATCTGAGACCTTGGTCAAGAAGTTTAGTCAATTTCTGTAACGCCCTGAAAATCGGAGGTCGAGCATAAACTCAACTCCCGAGTTCCAACGCATCACTTATGCAACAAAATGAATGATGATTGAATGTTGTCTGTATTAGAGTAGTGAACATGAGTGAGATGAAGCCAAAACAACATATCATACTCCAGAGACAGTTAAATTTGCGAGCGGAAGACTGTGATAGATATGTAAAATATATAAACTGTGGTGAGTCTCCAGAGTGTGATAACATTACTAGGTTAAATAATTACAAGTACAATTTTAAATTATACCAAGTTGTGTAGTGTGATCTAGTCAACATCCCTGTAGCCCCGACAATTAAGGCACGACTCTCACGAAGCCTCTAGAAAACAACATATACGAGAAAGCATTCTCGTCGTCATAGAAGTTCGGCTTCGCCTCAGAAGTAGTGTCGCCATCTGCAATCAGACAAAGTCTGGTGGGTGTTTGGAACACCGTCCCGTATCGTGGGAGTGAGTGATCAACTCAGTGGAACAATAAAGCATAGGTTAACATGTTATCAATTCAGTCAAGCAGTAATGATAAAGCAGTACAATCAACAATTCTAAATACTCTTACTAATGCAAGTATGAATGCAGTCATGATGGATGCCCTTGCCAAACCACCCTCATGCGACACTATCTTACATTCGTGGCATGCTTTCATCCCTCAGTGCTCCACATCTTTCAGGCACATGCAATGCATGATGAGCATGATTACCAAGTTGTTATTAGTCCATTTCAAATAGCAGTAGTGGGAAACTAAGGTACCTCCCTTGTATCATTCCCAAACATGATCCATTCTAGGGTCGTCAGTCCCAGTTAATCTCATACGATAATGTGTTTCTAGGTCGCTGCAGAGGCTACCAGGGCTGTTACACACAATAGTTACACCACTCCCCCATCACCTCTTTAACGATTCATCACTATACAGATACAGGCCTAGTTCATACTCTATACACCGTGGTAAAACTCGTCGCCTCACCGCAAATTCAGAGTATGCTCGAGGTCACTACAAAGGGCTGCCAAGGCTGTTGCTCGCATTCGTTGCACCACTCCCCCATCACCTTATCAATGTAGGCCGACAGCACGAATATAGTGTCTCATACCACCATAATTGGCTCACGAGTCTGGTTGCTCACTGGTCACTACGGGGAGGCACATGGCCCCAGTGTAGGTCGACAGCTCGACCACAGTGTCCCATACCACCATGCCCGACTCATGAGTCTTAGCGGATCGAGGTACCATAGTTAACGGGATTTCGCTGGTAAGTTTAGTACCCTAGGTTCAAGCAGAGGCGTCCAAACATGGTGAACATACATAAGACAGATCGGGTTACTTGATGAGCTCGACTAGCTCGAGCGCACAATCAATTGAACGACATGAAGTGCATAAGCACTTCGCGTGGCCTAACCATTGTCGCCAACTGAAGTACGACTCAGGTTCGTCAAACACATCCTATGTGGCGAAATGAATCTCAACCACGATCTCAAGTCTGGTACTGATTGTCTGGACTAAAATCATAGTCCCAAAAGCAATCAATCCATATTCCAAAGCATGTGGAGTCAAGCATAATAATCAAAGTAAGTCAAGCATGTTGACAAACATGTCATAAAGCATGTTACAAAGCATGTTATAAAGCATGTTATAAAGCACCATATAAACAGGAAAACAGACACCACTTTGTACATGTGCAATTGCATACAGATCATGAATCTATCATTATCTGACATTGAAAGCGTTGAAAACCATAACCTATACACCTAAAGTCCGCACCTTTTGTTGTAGAATCGTAACGGAGTCGATAGATTCGCTAAGCTTTCGTATACGGTAGTTTGGTAACCTATAACATGCTTTCGGTTAGTTATTTTATAACCTAATTTTTTTGAGTTATTATATTCACCTAAACTTCAAGATTTGTTTCTAACATGAAAGCACTTAAACAAGTTTGAAGGATAAGATAGTGAGAGATGAGATTTGTGAAGGAAAAATGAGGTTTTCAGGAAAATGGTTTGAAGAAGAAATTTGACACCTTTAAATTGAGTGTTTGAGAAGTTAATCAGGTGTTAGGATTGACCCATTGCTGAAGGACGTCTAATTCCAAGTGGCAAAAATCCAGGATGTTACAATCTACCCCCCTTAAAACAAAATTTCGTCCCCTAAATTGCCTAAGGGTAATAAGGAAAGATTGACTTATTTCTTTTGCCTAAGTTTTATTGATTTTGAGTTTCTACGCGTGGTAGGGTATATACTAGCCTGGTTGATTTTAGTCTACCCCCCTTAAAACTTATTTATTTATCCATTTCTCATACCCTGATGGTTTGCTACAATTTATTTCTTTACCTATTTGGAGTCTTGACGACAATCCCCAATTGTTTAGAGTAAGATAGCTGTTTTCATTGTTTGACCAACACGGAGAGACGGTTATAGTGGGCTTGATCTCGATACATCGATCATCTACCGGGCCAGGGTAGAAAGCTCATCGTATCCCTTCCAAATCCTGGTGGATCCTGATATTCTACTCGGCCAAGCAGTGAGTCCATTAGTAGTTGCCCAGGATTGAGAATTGGGTCAAGCCGCGAATGCTTCGCAGTTTATATTTCAGTATCTTCGTAGACCGATCACTCTAAAAACTTAGGGAATGTCCATCATTGAAAGGCTCAAATTGCCTATTTCTAAGGTTGCCCTTTAGGTTTTAGTCTAAGAGAGTCCTCGTTATTATCTATGTCCAAGGAAATGGTGAATCAAATCTTACTAGATCATCCTAAAACGGTTTCTCATAGTAGAACTTGCTAGGGCTTTTATATGTTCGTATTTAACGAGCACAGTTTCGATCCTGGGCCAGTGGGGTAGGGTCCACCATGCTTTCGCTACGCCACCCAGATCAAAGAAGTGTATTGATTTGACCTAGCTACATCTATCGGTCTCTGGTATTTTCTAATGTAACCGGTGGTCTAGTCTTAATTTAAGAGTAGTGGAAATCCATAGGTGTAGTCCAAAGTCTATGCTCTTACGCTAGATGAGTTCACATCATTTCTAATACAGAAAGGGTCTTATCACCTAGGGTTAAAGTTGTCTAATTGGAACTGAGTTGCCTATACTTGATGCTCGAGCATTTCACATATGCTCATTCCAACGAAGAGGGTCCTAAGGTTCACATTATAAATTTGTTGAGTTTCCTACACGGTCAGGCCTGTCGAAATCTAGGAGCACCGCTCTAGGTCCAAAACTCTAGGGCCTATTATCTTAAATGGGACTGCATTGCTAATCCCACTTCAGGATTTGGAGTGGCATGTTTGGTAGGAGGGTGGTAGGGGATTAATTTTATAGGCTTTGGAAAATGAGTCTTATGTTGGAAGTATGAGATGGGATTTCCAAATCTCATGATCATGAATCTCTAAGTGTACTTGGAAAGAAAAATTCTGGAATTTACTCTTAATTGCATACACTCCAAACATGGTATTGGAAAACATGGGATACACCCAATCTAGTGAGCATACCTTACACATACATTTTACATACATTTATTGTTACTTTTACAATTCTAGCCACCTTAATCTTACCTAATGCAATTGGCCGAACGAGTCCTAAACGTCCTAACATTCGGAGGTTATGAAAGTTATGGGACACAAAAAAAATATGGATTTTGTGTTCATATGGGTGTGAAATGGTGAGGCCAAGAGGAGTAATAGTGGAGGGGTGGAAGGAATTCACAATTGTCGCGTACAACTCTAACTTGCCAAACATTCGACACATTCCATCAACATGAAAACATAAAGATCCTAACGTAGGGGCTGGAACTTTTGATTCTCCACGAGTTTGAACCTCAACAGGGATTGTAAAGGCCCCAAAAGATAGGGTTTGAAGAAAGAAAATGAAGAAATAGGATGGGTTGAGAGCTTACACTGTTTTGAGCTTCAAAGGAGGGGGTGTGGGAGCTCAAATGAGGAAAAACGAAAAGGGTAGAGGGTAGGTGTTGCTATGAACGATGGAGGGGTGTGGATTTTAAAAGAAAACAGTGGAATAGGCGATTAAAAGGGAGGTTGTGAAGGTTTTAAGGGAGTACTAATTTGGGAAGGTTTTAAGGGAGTACTAGTTTGTGAAGGAAGTACTAGTTTGAGAAGGTTTTTAGGGATGACTGATATACCAGGGGGTTCCCCTAGGCCCCAAACATGATTAGCCCAACCGGCCCGCCCGGCCTAGCCGAAACCCGAGGAGGCCTCGCCAACTTGGGGAGGGCCTCGCCAACTTTTGGAATGGTTGGCGATGACTCGCCATTTGGGCAAGGTCCTCGTGACCCCTAGGCCCCAAAAAAAATATGGGTCCCACCCTGGGTCCCCCTGTAAGTGCTCCGTTTGGCCCCCGACTCCATTTAAGGCATTTTCAGGGTCAATTTACAAACCGAAATGAGTTCATATGATATGTAGCATATGATTTTGGGGTAGGAGGTGCTAATCTCTCCAACTAACCCATTTATTTCATGAGATTCCATAATTTGAATGGTTAAAAGTCCAATTTCTACATATATTCACTATTTATAGTAATTTTTTTTTGTTTAAGTATTATTCTTCATCATTTATATGTTAGAATTTATATCTGATATGAAAGGATTTAGAAAAAGTTAAAGAATGAAGTGGTGCAAGGAGAGAATTTGAAGGAATTGGATAAAAGGGGTTTTAGGCTTTGAGATGAAGTGTAAGGTGTTGTGGTTGACCCACAACCTAAGGACATTCGTTTCTAGGGAACGACTCAAACCCGTCGATTGACAGTCTAGAAGTAATTCAGGATCGTTTCGCGTGATCATGGGTGTGTACGGGCCCAATCTCAGCGGTCGATTTCGGTCGGTTTTGCCGTTCGGCGAATTTGGAAAATCTTAAGTTAGTTTCTATGTTTCGTCACCCCCTCCTAAGTTAGAGTGCATCAGAGTGCGTCGTGTGACCATAACCCAGGTCTGGTTTAATCCAAATCATGCTCTGATACCATCTTGTAAGGCCTTAAAAATCGGGGGTCGAGCATAAACTCAACTCCCGAGTTCCAACGCATCACTTATGCAACAAAATGAATGATGATTGAATGTTGTCTGTATTAGAGTAGTGAACATGAGTGAGATTAAGCCAAAACAGCATATCATACTCCAGAGACAGTTAAATTTGCGAGCGGAAGACTGTGATAGATATGTAAAATATATAAACTGTGGTGAGTCTCCAGAGTGTGATAACATTACTAGGTTAAATAATTATAAGTACAATTTTAAATTATACCAAGTTGTGTAGTGTGATCTAGTCAACATCCCTGTAGCCCCGACAATTAAGGCACGACTCTCATGAAGCCACCAGAAAACAGCATATACGAGAAAGCATTCTCGTCGTCATAGAAGTCCGACTCCGCCTCAGAAGTAGCGCCGCCATCTGCAATCAGACAAAGTCTGGTGGGTGTTCGGAACACCGTCCCGTATCATGAGAGTGAGTGACCAACTCAGTGGAACAATAAAGCATAGGTTAACATGTTATCAATTCAGTCAAGCAATAATGATAAAGCAGTACAATCAACAATTCTAAATACTCTTATTAATGCAACTATGAATGCAGTCATGATGGATGCCCTTGCCAAACCACCCTCATGCGACACTATCTTACGTTCGCGACATGATTTCATCCCTCAGTGCTCCACATCTTCCAGGCACATGTAATGCATGATGAGCATAATTACCGAGTTGTTATTAGTCCATTTCAAATAGCAGTATTGGGAAACTAAGGTACCTCCCTTGTATCATTCCCAAACATGATCCATTCTAGGGTCGTCAGTCCCAGTTAATCTCATACGATAATGTGTTTCTAGGTCGTTGCAGAGGCTGCCAGGGCTGTTACGCACAATAGTTACACCACTCCCCCATCACCTCTTTAACGATTCATCACTATACAGATACAGGCTTAGTTCATACTCTATACACTGCGGCAAAACTCGTCGCCTCATCGCAAATTCAGATTATGCTCGAGGTCACTACAAAGGGCTGCCAAGGCTGTTGCTCGCATTCGTTGCACCACTCCCCCATCACCTTATTAATGTAGGCCGACAACACGAATATAGTGTCCCATACCACCATAATTGGCTCACGAGTCTGGTTGCTCACTGGTCACTATGGGGAGGCACATGGCCCCAGCATATGCCGACAGCTCGACCACGGTGTCCCATACCACCATGCCTGGTTCATGAGTCTTAGTGGATCGAGGTACCATAGTTAACGGGATTTCACTGGTAAGTTTGGTACCCTAGGTTCAAGCAGAGGCGTCCAAACATGGTGAACATACATAAGACAGATCGGGTTACTTGACGAGCTTGACTAGCTCGATCGCACAATCAATTGAATGACATGAAGTGTATAAGCACTTCGCGTGGCCTAACCACTGTCGCCAACTGAAGTATGGCTCGGGTTCGTCAAATACATCCTACGTGGCGAAATGAATCTCAACCACGATCTCAAGTATGGTACCGATTGTCTGGACTAAAATCATAGTCCCAAAAGCAATCAATCCATATTCCAAAGCATGTGGAGTAAAGCATAATAAATAAAGTAAGTCAAGCATGTTAACAAACATGTCATAAGCATGTTATAAAGCATGTTATAAAGCACCATATAAACAGGAAAACAGACAACACTTTGTACATGTGCAATTGCATGCAGATCATGAATCTATCATTATCTGACATTGAAAGCGTTAAAAACCATAACCTATACACCTAAAGTCCGCACCTTTTGTCGTAGAATCGTAACGGAGTTGATGGATTCGCTAAGCTTTCGTATACGGCAGTTTGGTAACCTATAACATGCTTTCGGTTAGTTATTTCATAACCTAATTTTTCAAGTCGTTATATTCACCTAAACTTCAAGATTTGTTTCTAACATGAAAGCACTTAAACAAGTTTGAAGGATAAGATAGTGAGAGATGAGATTTGTTAAGGAAAAATGAGGTTTTCAGGAAAATGGTTTGAAGAAGAAATTTGACACCTTTAAATTGAGTGTTTGAGAAGTTAATCAGGTGTTAGGATTGACCCATTGCTGAAGGACGTCTAATTCCATGTGGCAAAAATTTGGGATGTTACAATTTCGACCATGGACAACAAGACAAAAGTGACATCTGGGTTAATTTCCATGTCACCAATCGCATAGAACAGTGAAGTAGAATGGACAATAATATCATCTGAGGGAGCAAAAGTCCATTCTCCTCCAGCCAAAAGTCTGATTCCACTACGGGCAATCAGAGGACCTATTACTTGCAATGTTACAAGAAAGAATCCCGCGTTAGCTCCGCCTCCACTTTACCCAGGGCGAGCCGAAGCTATTTCTTTCACTCTGCAGACTTCCCTGCCTTGCTGACCATAACTTTGCGATGGACCTGGAAAGAAAAGGGGAAGTCTCCCCTTATCAATAAATCATCATCAACAGAGTTTACTAGAACTACACCGCTGCGTATGCTAACGCCGAACATATCTTTGCCTAAATCGCCAAGGTCCAATGAGAGCGTTAATAAGTATGACGAAGGTTCCTTCTCTCCAAACTCGCATGCAATAATGTATCCTTCCTCTCCTTCGACAGTAAGGTAATCTGGGAGTAGAAAAACTGCTGTTTAAATGGAAGGAACAGGCCAGAATCAGCCGTCGTCTATGGATGAACGTCTAGCTGAGATGGTCAGAGCATAGAAATCTTTAATGGAAGAATGTAGAAGTCTAAGATAGGCGTTCGCTATGCTAGCCCACAATGTAGCTCAAGTCATTGTCATCCTGCCATGGCTATGGTAAACTGCCAAGAACAGCAGCAGGAAGGCTCACAACCACCAAGTGGAGGATCACATGGATCAGCTCTTACAATTCGTTCGATAACATAGGACGACATATAACAAGTGGTATTAGAAACCGTCAGAATAGAAAAGGAATGCGAACACCCTAGGAAATTCTGTTTTAGAACGTTATACCCACATGAAGTCAAAGATGTGCCATTCCTCACAAACTTTAAATATCCGAACTTCCAAAAGTTTAAAAGAGACGGATCTCCAGAGGAACATCTCATGCATTTCATCACTACTATGGGAAACTTCTCGATAGTCCCATAGTATTACCTGCGGTTGTTTGGTTTGTCACTAATCGGGAAAGCCTTCAGATGGTATTCTAATCTGGCACCAGGATCCTTGTCTACTTGAGATCATATGCAAGATACTTTCATGGCCAACTTCTTCTCATATGATCGGGATGTCAGTATATACTAAGTTATCTTTCGTCTGACAAAGGGAAGGCGAATCAGTAGAAACATTTATTGACAGATGGAAGACTCTGGCAACATCGTGCAAACAACTCCCTGAAGAGAAAGAATAGGTGAAGATGTATTTGAATTCAATGGAGACAGGAATTGCATTCGGTCTAATAAGCATCGATTTACGGACTTTCCATGATCGCGCCACAAAATCTCACATATTTGAGGTTATGGCTAAGAAAATGTTGGCCTTCTAGAATGAAACAGTGCGACTAGGGCCAAGTCGAGTAATAACGAATGTCGCCGATTAAGAAAAGAAAAGAGAGGACTCCCATAATCATGTAGAACAGAGAGAAGAAAGGATACAGACCATTATCGAAGTCGAATGAATGACAAGTGACCTAGACCATATGATTCGTATGATGGGTACATGTTTGAGAAAGAAGACGTTTTACCCATGATGAATAAACTATTGACTGCCAGAACAATCGAATTGCCCCAGTCTAAGTGTCCGGAAGATATCAAGATGACAAAAGAAAAGAACTACTGTCATTATCATCGCCTATTGGGCCATTCGACAGAAAATTGTTTTACATTAAAAAATATATTACAAAGAATGATAAACAGAGGAAAAATTGTGATGGAGAAAGAAAAGGAAAGAAATAGAAAAGTGACCCAAACATGATATCTGTTCAGGATACCTCATTCGAGAAAACAGAATGTGAAAAAATTGAGCAGGAACAACATCTATGCAATGAATGGGAGAGTGAAGATTGTAATGTGATTGTTATCAAATCATCTGATGATTTAACCAGGTCACCGCCGATAACTACACGTAAAGTGGCGGTAGTTACATTGCATTCGGGAAAAAAGATAGCAAGTCCACCCCAGAAGCAATAATTTACAGTAACACAAAACAAAGCACCAGAGACATCACGAAATAGCGAAAAGGAAGAGCTAAACAGATTGTTAAATCAGGAGGCATCATTAACAGGGAAAGTAACTTATGATGTCGTAAGTCATTTAAAAGACATCCTTACTCAATTGAGTATATATTATACATTATAATAATAAAAAGACTTCCACCAATGCTGATTCAAGCCTTATCAAATGATGGCGTTAGAAAAGCGTTGCTTGTTGAAATGGAAAAAACAAAATCGGGAAAAGAAAATCACCCCCCACAGGTTGATACGTCCCAAGTGGCAGAAGTACACAACTGCATGTTTGTTATCACCTTCTTCGACAACGATTTAACAGATGACAAGGAACATAATAGACCATTAATGGTCATAGGTCATTGTAATAACCTGAATTAATCTTAACCATCCAATTTTACCCATTGATCAATGTACTAAATTAGTCCAATATGACCGTTGATCTACAAGATCAACTGGTCCAATCTCAGTCATCCAATTTTTTGGTTTATTTCTTATAATTAAATTTATTTGAATCATTTAAAAATTCCTTTTATATTTTTATAAATGATTCGATATATATATATTTTTTATTTACTCATTTTAGTTATTATTGATTTATTGGTTTGATTTTTTAATTGTATTTTTAATTATGTCATATAGATTTTATTAATTATTTAGTTATCTTTATTTTAATGAGCATGCTTTAATTCAACTTTAAAATTGGATTATTGTTTACCATGCATTAATAATTCTTTTATTATATTTTTGATATGATAAGTTTTAAAAAAAAAATATTTAATTTTTTTAAATTAAAAACTGTTGCACAAAATTTGAATTTATATAGAAATTTTCAGATGCTTCAATATGATGGATTATGTTGCATTTTACTTATTCTACATAGATTTTTGATTATATAAGAATGGCTTACGGTGATTAGAAATTTTATTTTACGAATTATGTACACCATGTATTATAGATTAAATCGAGGAATAACTATCATAAAAGATTTTTTAATGTTGCATATATGAAAATATTAAAATCACGCATCATCAGAATAGTTTTTAGAACACTAAGAAATAAGTGTGGCAATTAAGTCCTCTGGGTTGAAAATCCTTAAAGCATAAACACATGGGGCGACTTAGACCCTTGGGTTGAAAGTCCAGAAATCCAACTATTACCTCTTAGAACCTCTACTGTACCCTTTAAGTGTGTGAGCATGTTAGGATTGCAAAAGATTCTGTCACGCCCCAAACTCGGAAACCGGGGTCACAAAATTTTCGATCGCCGAATCTGGTGCCAGCAGCCTTCGTAGTACCCCATTCTCAGCTTCCAATGTCCATACGCTATATTCCAATCCTGGGATCCTACAAGGAGGGTTTTTAACGTACATTTGTTTCATAACAAGCATAACCACAAGTTTACCCAAATCACAAAGGCAACATCATCATCACATATCCACTAATATAAACATTTGAATACAATGCCGAAAGGAAAATACATATGTCGAAATCAAAGCTCCAGAAGTCCGCTGCATGCTCCAAGCTCAACACTGCTGCAACCTAACGCCACCTGCACTCATCTATCGTGCATGAGCTTATAGAAAGCTTAGAGGGTGGTGAAAGTGTGTGCACAAGGTAGGTGCCAAGTATGTAATACAATGCCATAAATCATACAATATCGGAATAAGTAGAAATACTGACAAGATCATGAATCGTACGATATCAGAGTAAGCGGAAATATACTGGTAAGTCCATGAGTGCCATCAGCCGTGCCAAGGCTATGCGATGCAAGGCATAAATGCTAACAGCCATATCAATGTAGAAACATGACAACCCAAAATACTAAATGCTGCGGATGTAATGCAATATGCGGTGTGAATGAAATGACCAAGTTGGAGTGAAGTCGGCATGATAGTACGTAGTATCGCAGGCTATGGGGTCCATCACAAGGGACTTCTATTTAAACCAGTCTCATACCTAAATTTGGATAGCCAGACTCAATGTAGTAAACTCCTGATCTCAGGTTAGTCACGCACCCCAACCAAAATCCTTGCCATTATGAAGGTACACAACAATTAGTTGCGCACCACCAGCCCGAGTGGATAGTGAATGAATGAATGAATGAGTATGTAACTCTTGCTCAATAAGTCCACATATCAGTCTGTACATCTCTGGGATCATCATCGGGGTCTAGTACACTCCAAGCTTGCTACCGTCCCAGCCGGTCGCGTAGCCCAGCGAGTGGAAAAGATCTCACTACCCGCCTACCAGTAGTATACGATTGCCTACCCGGCTCTTTGATAGCGGACCTATTTGGGAGCTGGTCAAACTCAGCCTAGCTTACAACCCCCTCACTCTAGCAGATAAGGCCACACCCCCTCCCAACCGATCATGACACAGTGGGAGACACGGCCTACTGGTATTCGGCACTCGAGCGCTCATGTATCCACTCGGTCTAGACGTTGGGGTGTCCCCTTGCCTAGGAGGTTTAGGGACTTTCACCCACGGACATCCAAAGTACCCAGATGCTCGAACCCAAACATTTTCGGTGTCCCATCTGGTCATCCACGACATGCATGTGGAGGTCACAGCCCTGATGTCGCTAGGGCGTATAGTAATCACAATCACATAATGCAAGATGCATGAGTCATGTAGTCCAATCATACATCAATCTTGCGCATACCGTGCGCTCATATGGGATAACTTTACCTATCAGGGAGTCTCATGAACCATCTGTACTATGACATATGCAATGGTCAATCACATCTTATAATAAACATGCAGAAGATGCATATGGGCATGTATCATGATGTTATGCTGTCTCATACTCATATTCGGTATCAATAACCGGCATCAACAATCGGCCTCGATAATGTGGACATTTAACCAATATTACCCCTAAGGAATGGCCCACATAGAGCCTAACATATAGTGGACCCATGGCCTCACATAAGGGCCTAATATACAACACCATGGGCCTTACTCAAGAGCTTAATACACATCACGATGGGCCTAATATACATCACAATAGGCTCCATCGCTTGGCCCTCAAATGCACCACGATGGGCCTCATCACATAGGCCTCATATCATCACATTGGGCCTTAAACACAGGCTGAATACACATCACAATGGGCCTCAAATACGGACCGTATATACATCACATTAGCCCTTTACAATTTGAATCGGCCTCGATAATCAACCTTAACAATCGGAATCGGCCTCGATAATCAGAATCGGCCTCGACAATCGGAATCGGCCTCGACAATCCGAATCGACCTCGACAATCAGAATTGGCCTCAATAATCGGCCTCGACAATTAGAATCGGCCTCGATAATTAGAATCAACCTCAATAATCGGAATTGGCCTCGACAATTGGAATCGGCCTTGATAATCAGAATTGACCTTGATAATCGACCTCGACAATTAGAATCGGCCTCGACAATCGTAATCGGCCTCAACAATTAGAATCGGCTTCAACAATCGACCTCGACAATTAGAATCGGTCTTGACAATCAGAATTGGCCTCAACAATTGGCCTCGACAATCGGAATCGGCCTTGATAATCAGAATCGGCCTTAACAATCAGAATCGACCTCGACAATCAGAATTATCACGCCCTAAACTTGGAAATCGGATTCACAATAATTTCGATCGTCGAATCCAGTGTTGACAGCCTTTGTAGTGCCCCATTCTTGGCTCCTAGTGCCCATATGCCAGGTTCCGATCCTGGGATCCTACAACGAGGATTTTCCAACATACATTTATCTCGTAAGAAGCATAACCACAAGTTTACCCAAATCACAAAGGCAACATCATCATCACATATTCACTAATATAAACTCTGAATACAATGCTAAAAGGGGAAATACATATGATAAAATGGCCTCAAAGCTCTAGAAGACAGCTACATACTCCAACCTCCACGCTGCTGCAACCTAACATCACCTACACACATCTATTGTGCATAATCTTATAGAAAGCTTAGAGGGTGGTGAAGTGTGTGGACAAGTTAAGTGCTAAGTATTCAATATAATGCCATAATCATACAATATCGAAAATACTGGTAAGATCATGAATCATACGATATCAGAGTAAGCGAAAAATACTGACAAGTCCATGAGTCAATCGATATCAGAATATGCAATACAGATCAGCTATGCAAATAAGAAGTCATAAAGAGACAAATATCTGATACTGAAGATGCAATGCAATATACAATTCCTGACGAGTTCACGAATACCATCAGTCATATCTAGGGCATATAAATGCAGAAACATAGTAACCCAAAATGCCATATGCCGTGGTTGTAATGCAATATGCAGTGCGAATGGAATGACCATATTGGAGTGTGAAGTCGAGATGATAGTACGTAGTATCGCAGGCTATGAGGTTTATCACTAGGGAATTCTATCTAAACCAGTCCTATACCTAAATTTGAATAGTCAAACACAATGTGGTAAACTCCTGATCTCAGGTTAGTTGCGCGCCCCAACTGAAATCCTGGCTATTGCGAAGGTACATGTAACAAATAGTTGCGCACCACCAGCATGAGTGGTTAGCGAATGGATGAATGAATGAGTATGCAACTCCTGCTCAGTAGCCTGTCTGCACAGTAGCCTGCCAACCACTGGTAGCTCACTCGGTGTGGTAGCTCGCCCAAGCTTCAACCCTGCCCACATCACACCCGCCAACATCAACGTTCGCCCACGTGCGCCCGCCCACATGTGCAATAGTGACGGGGTGTCATAATATCATGTCAGTCCTCATATCAAGTACACATATCAGTACGCTTCCTCTCTAGGGAATCACCGGGGTCTATTACACTCCACACTGACTGCCACCTCCCTAGCCGCATAGCCCAGCGAGTGGAAAAGACCACACTATCTACCTGACCAATAGTTTGCCAATACTTACCCGGCTCGTCGATAGCAGACTCATTTGCTAGTTGGTCTAACTCAGCTTAGCTTACAGCTCCCTCACTTGGGCGGATAAGGCCACACCCCCTCCCAACTGACCACGACACAGTGGGAGATGCGGTCTACTGGTATTTGACACTCGGGCGCTCATGTATCCACTCGGTCTAGATGTTAGGGCATCTCCTGGCCTCAGAGGTTTAGGGACTTTCACCCATGGACATCCAAAGTGCCTAGATGCTCGAACCAAACATTTTCGGTGTCCCATCTGGTCATCCACGACATGCATGTGGAGGTCACAACCCTGATGTCACTAGGGCGTACAGTAATCACAGTCACACAATGCAAGATGCAAGAGTCACACTGTCCGGTCATGCAGTAATCTCGCGCGTACCATGCGCTCATGTGGGTAACTCCTATCAGGGAGTTTCATAAGCCATCTATACTATGGCATATGCAAGGGTCAGTCACATCTCACAATAAACATGCGGATGATGCGTATGGGCATGTATCATGATGTTATGCTATCACATACTCATAATTGGTATCAATAACTGTCATCAACAATCGACCTCAACAATGTGGACATTTAACCAACATTGCCCCCAAGGAATGGCCCACATAGAGCCTAACATATAGTTGACCCATGGCCTCACACAAGGACCTAATATACAACACCATGGGCCTCACTCAAGAGCTTAATACACATCTCGATGGGCCTCTCACATGGGCCTAATATACATCACAATGGACTCCATCGCCTGGCCCTCAAATGCATTACAATAGGCCTCATCACATAGACCTCATATTCATCACATTAGGCCTTAAACACGGGCTGCATATACAACACATAGGTCTCGACAATCGGCCTTGGCAATCGAAATTGGCCTCGACAATCGAAATCAGTCTCAACAATCAGAATCGACACTCGGAATTGGCCTCGATACTCGACCTCGACAATCAGAATCGACCTATATAATTGGCCTCGATAATTGAAATTGGCCTATACAGTCGGCCTCGACAAATCAAAATCGGCCTCAATACTCGACCTTGACAATCGGAATCGACCTATATAATCGGCCTCAACAATCGGAATCGAACTATACAATCGACCTCGACAAATAGGAATCGGCCTCGATACTCGACCTTGACAATCAGAATCGGCCTATACAATCGGCCTCGACAAATCAAAATCAGCATCGACAAATTAGAATTAGCCTCGATACTCGGCCTCGACAATCGGAATCAGCCTCGACAATCAGAATCGGCCTATACAATCGGAATCGGCCTCGACAATCAGAATCGGCCTATACAATCGCCCTCGACAATCGGCCTTGACAATTGGGATCGGCCTCGACGATCAACCTCAATAATCGGAATCGGCCTCGACAATCGGCCTTGACAATCAGAATCGGCCTCAACAATCGGAATCAGAATCAACAATCGGAATCGGTATCGACAATCTGAATTAGCCTTGATAATTGGAATCGGCCTATACAATCGGCCTCAACAATCAGCCTCAATAATCGGAATCGGTATCGACAATCAGAATCGGCCTTGATAATCGGAATCGGCCTATACGCAAGGTAGGATCCATAGATGGACAACCGATGATGGACCAACCAATATCAATGGGCCCCAGTCATTTGGGATAATCCACTAGAGAATGATAAGAATGGGCCTAACCAAGATTAAGGGAAGGTCACAATGTGGACGTCCAACCATCATTTCCCATCAATGTAGACATTTAACCATCATTGCTCCCAAGGAGTGGCCCATGCTAAATGTATAGTGGGCCCACAGCCTCACACAAAGGCCTAATACACATCACGATGGGTCACATCCATGGGCCTCATCATATGAGCAAGAATATATCACAATGGCCTCACTAAATGAGTCAAAAATACATCACAATGGGCCACGACATATGGGTCGAGTATACATCTCAATAGGCCACGACCCATGGGCCTCAGTACATCATAATGGGCCACAACCCATGGACCTCAAATACAAAAAATGGCCCGCATCAATGGGCTTTAATAAATCATAGGTGGGCCCTGCTCATGGGCCTCAAATACATAATATGTGGGCCTTACACATGGGTCTCATATGCATCAAATGGGCCACGTATCTGGGCCTCGAATACATTAAATGGGCCACACATCATGAGCCCAATACATATCATAATGGGCCTTGCCCATAAGCCACGAATACATCCCAATGAGCCTTGCCCATGGGCCTCACATTCAAGTAGGTGGGCCCCATCATATAGGCCTCAAACTGTCCAAACATTGTCCAGGTAAATCAGCACTATCCAAACACTTCCCATGTAAATCAGCACCATCCAAACATTGTCTATGTAAATCAACACCATCTGGACATGGTCCAACTTATTAGCACAGTCCAATATTGTTTAGCACCATCCGCCATTATCTACGTAAATTAGCACCGTCCAACCATTGGACAACATCGTCCAAACATTGTCCAGCACTGTCCAGCACCATCTGGATGGTGTGGATTAAACACATACATCACGGTGCAGTCCACAATGCCGTTGAACGGACGTGTAGATACGAAATACATACATCGAAGGTGGGCCCCAAGTATGCGGCAAGTGGGCCCTGTGTACACAACAGGTGGGCCTAGAAGATGAACAACGTGGATATACATGCATCAAGGAGGGTTGCCACCGTCCCGACCACTGGACAGTGTTGACATAGCACATATCTCATGCGTGGGGTCCACACAGATGGATGGTCAGAATAAAACCGATACACCATAGGCGGTGTAGAAAAATCACATATAAATCAGGGTGGGCCCGGGATCTGGCAAAATGGATGGATGTTTTGGATATAACACACGCCTCATGATCAGACCCAACAGAGCTTGCTGATGCGCAATAGGCAGCTGCAAGCCGCTGGCCTACCCTCTAGATGGACGGTGTGGATACGAGATGCATACATCAAGGTGGGTCCCACGTCCTCAAACAGACAGATGGTTGGATATCACACGTGTAGAAAGTGGGGCCCACAACTGGACAGTGTAGAGCAAAACTTACATCATGGTGGTGTCCATAGCACCGTTCAGATCATGGACGGTCTGGAGGTAATACTTATATCATGGTAGGCCACACATGTGGCAGGGATGGGATACGTACATCCAGGTGGGTCCCACCCGTCCAGATTGCTGGACGATGTGGATGTACACACACGTGCATAATGGTGGCCCCACATCCCACGTGGATGGAATGGATAAAACAGATACATCACTGTGGGGTCCACATCATAGACGGACGACGTGGAATATACATCAATGGATAAGCTCCACCTACCACCGTCTAAGTACGGACGGTGGATATAAAACACTTACATAAGGTGGGTCCCACCCCACACGTGCAGCTGTGAGGGTGGGTCCCACGCGCCCACTAAAATAGATGGACGGTGAATAGAATACATACATTAAGTAGGTCCCATCGTCCAGTTCACTGGACGGTGGATGGATTGTGTTGATGTCACACATACCTCGTGATGGTCCACACAATGGACGATGTGTATCAACCATTTGATGGGTCCCACCAATTAGGGTAGATGGATGGAGAGGATATAAATTAAATACATCAAGGTAGCCCGCACGTTGCAGGTGGACTTGACACCGTCCAAATTGATCCAACACCGTCCAGATGGCCTGGACGGTGTGGATGAAGTAAATTCATTATGGTGGTGTCCATGCTGTAAAACAGGTGGATGGCTAGGGATGTAACACATACATCAGGTGTAGCCACCTTCCAAAAGATCTGGATGGTGCAGATATAATAAATACATCAATGTGGATCCCACCCACACTTGTGGGGTGGGCCATGTCCTGGATGGCAGTGAATAAAATACATACATTATGTTGGCCCCACAGTGCTTGCTGACTCAAAAGCAGTAGCAGCTGCATGTGGGGCCCATAGATGAATGGTGTTGATATAACACATACCCATGGTCAGACGGACCCACAGGACATGCTGACGTGGCAGCGTGAGGCACTCCAGCCAATCCACGCTCACCGTCCATGGATTAGACGGTGGGGGTGCAACGCACCAATCCAAGGTGGTGGTCCACGTCAGTGGGGTCCACCAGCATTGAATCAATATGATAGTTGTGTTTTCCATCGTCTAGGTCACTGGGCGATCAGTTCAGATGCACGGTGGACCCTGCCATTTGAACGAACTACGTGGATGGGATACGCATTATGGTGAGTCCCACATGAGTGGGCCATCCCAGCCATCAATAAAAAGAGAGAGAGAAAGAGAGAGACGAGCGGAATAGCAGAGGAATCCTGCCACTATGAGCCCCTCTTTAATACAAATCATACATCAAGATGGGTCTCACCACAAGTGGGCCCTCAAATCATCAAATCAACAGTAAAAATCATAGAATCACCCATAAACAATAAAGATTCAGCCACCGTTCTCACTTCTTCTAAACTCCTTGGATTCCTTAGCTCCAAAGCTTCAACTTTAATGGAGGAAGAGAGGATTGGATGGTGGAGATGGGAGGTAGGGAGGTGGGCCACACACAAAGCTTCTCTCCCATGGACGTTAGGTTGCTTGGGAAAATGAGAGAGAGATGAGAGAGTGATGTGATGTAAGGAGAGAGAGGGATGGTGAGTGATGGGTGAGTGAGTGATGGATGATGGGGAGAGTTGACTTTGGGGATGGGTAGTTATACTTGGGGATGGGTGTGAGTGATGGGAGTGATGTGTACTTAATTGATGGGATTGATGTGATTTATCGTAGAGATTCCCTCGGTTTTGTAACGCGCGGCGTTTTCCTCGAACCGAATGCAGGCCCACACTCTTGGCTCGAGTATCGCCTTGGCACATAATATGTGGCATCGGAACCGTGGTGACGGTGCGGTCATAAGGGTACAAGTTTTGAGTTGAGCCGACTCTGACATAAGAGACATGACTTAGGATCGCGCGCAAACGTTGATAACAGATCGCGGGTCACCGAAATTTGATCGGGAGGACCGCAGAATCTTATGGAACAGTATGGGTTAGGATACGGGACTCACAGAATTGACCTCGATAATTGGCCTCAAGAATCAACCTCGACAATCGGAATCAGCCTTAATAATCAGAATCGGCCTCGATAATCAGAATCGACCTCAACAATCAACCTCAACAATCGGAATCGGCCTCGACAATCAACCTTGATAATTGACCTCGACAATCAGCCTATCAAAGGGCCTAAGGGAAGGTCACAATGTGGACATTTAACCATTATTGCCCATCAATGTGGACATTTAACCAACATTGCTACCAAGGAATGGTCCACATAGAGCCAAATATATAATAGGCCCATGAACTCACACAAAGGCCTCAAATACATCACAATGGGCCACATACCTGGGCCTAATACACATCACAATGAGCCGCATGATATGGGCCTAATGCACATCACAATGGGCCGCATGACATGGGCCTAATACACATCAAGTGGGCTGCATCAATGGGCTTCTTATACATCAAGTGGGCCACATGAATGGGCCTCAAAGACATCATAATGGGCCTCGTATTTAGGCTGCATATACATCACAATGGGCCTCAAATACATCACGACGGGCCACAACTCATGGGCCATAAATACACAACAGGTGGGTCCCATCACATGGGGCCTCATTAGATGGGCCTCATCATATTTATAATGGGCCTGATGGGACAATCCATGGTCCAACAAAATAGATGGGTAGCATGAATATACATTAAGATGGTCCTACACATATAGTAGGTGGGCCTGCACCTCCAAATGGGCCCATTAGATGAACAACTCGGATATACAACACATATATTATGGTGGGGTCCATTGCACGGACAGTGCAGATAAAACCCATAAATCACGGTGGATCCCACCGTCCCAGATGGATAGTGAGGATATAATAAATACATGAAGGTGGGTCATGTCACTGTCTAGAGATGGACAGTGTGCATATACAACAGATACCTAAGGTGGGCCTGCCACTTTGAAAAAAATGGACGGATGGTCTGGATGAAACATAGACCTCATATGGGACCCAGAACTTGCTGACGTACTCCCAGCAACTACATTGCTGGTATGTGATACTCCAGCCAATCTACATCCACCGTCTAGCAGATCTGGACGGGGTGGATGCAACACATCATACAAGGTGGGCCCCACATGCTGTCATGGTGGGGTCCACGTCCAATGGATGGACGGTTAGGATATAACACATACATCAAATGGTGGGTACCCATCGTCCAGACCTACTGGATAGCTGTGATACAAAATAATACATTAAGGTGGGGTCCACATGCCATGTCTGGACGGTGGAGACCCCACATGTGCAGATGGGTCCCACCGTCTAGTAATGGATGGACGGCTTCAAATAAAACATACAACATGGTGGTCCACAGCACTGTCTGTCCATTGCCAGCACGGACGGATGGGTGGATGAAAATGCATACATCTCGGTGGTCCCTACCATCCAGAACATTCGACGGTGTGGATGGAAGGCACATGCATCATGGTCAGGGGTCCACGGACCTACTGACGTCAATACACAACTATAGAGCTGGTGAAGTGGACAGACAGGATAAAACTCACATACTAAGGTGGGCCCCACCGTCCAGTAGCTACTGGACGGTGTTAATAGAACCCATACATCAAGGTAGCCCCCACATGGCACTGTCCAGATGGGCGGCGCTGATATACAGGGTGGGTTCCATGTGCTGGAGGTGGCACGTTAACAAGGTGGGCCTCATCGCATCAAGCTGATATTTATATTTTCCCCTTTCATTTCGGCCTGTCCATACGGACTGCCATGTGGGCCACTCGGTGGACGGCATGGATAAAATGCATACTTCATGGTGGGCCACACACACACACAACGACTTTCATAAGAGAGAGAGAGAGAAAAAAAAATGAGAAGGGGAGGGACCCCACCACTATTGGGCCCTCCCTAATACAATGCATACATCAAGTGGGCCCTTAGAAATCGAAATCAACGGTAGATCACCTACCTATTGGCCTCCTTCTTGGTCCGATGGAACGTCGAACTCCTTGGCTTCGATCTTGATGGAAGATGATGAAAAATGGAGGGTTGAGATGGGAGATGAGAGGGTAGGAAGTGGGCCACACTAAAGCTCCTCTCGTGGAGCTCTCTTGCTTGGACATTGGGTTGCTTGGGGTTTGTTTGAAAAATGCAGAAAATTAGAGAGAGAGGATGTGATGTAAAGAGAGAGAGAGAGAGGGATGGGTGAGTGAGTGATGGGTGATGTGTACTTGACATATAAGGGATGGGTTGTAAGAGAGAGAGTTGACTTTGGAGATGGTGTTGTACTTGACATGATGTGATATGTACTTGATTGATTGATGTGATTGATGGGACATTCTCTTGGGATTACAAACACGTGGCATTTCATCGAACTGAACGCGGCGTCGGAACCGCAGCGACAGCGCAGTCACAAGGGTATAAGTTTTGAGTCGAGCCGACTCTGATATACAGGACACAACTCAAGATCATGCGCAAACACCGATAACAGATCGCAGGTCGTCGAAATTCTACCGGGAAGACCACGGAAGCCTATGAAACTATATGGACTAGAATACGGGCCTCACAGGTTCTCACTGTCAAGTTCGGTAGGGTAGTAGTCTGACCAGCTAACATACAAATGGGTCTCTCACCAAGTGCCCTTTGGATGGGTGAGCATGTCATGCAAGAGATTCCCATTGCCAGCTAGGTGTTATATTGACCCAGGTGTTGGCCGACTGGTGTAAACTGGCCTTGGTGTTAAAAAGAATAAATTGCACTTGTTATTATAGATTATAACATATGTTGATCACATTCATTCATTTCAAAATTTACATTGAAAAATCTTATTTTATCCTCATCTGTTGCTTTACCTAAATAGGTATTGTATCTTTTAAGCACATTATATTCAGATTATATGAGGTTATTTTTTAAACCTGTGTTGAGATTACTCACTAGGCTTCATAGCTTACCTTGTTGGGATTTTAAAATTTCAGGATTAAGATCACGTGGAGTCGCTTAAAGAGATTTACTTTTACATTTAGATTAAATTTTCATTTCTTTAATATTTTCTGAATAAGTTGTAAGAAACATTTAGTATGATAGTATGGTAATGACATGTTCTGAGACATGAGTTTGGTGATAATCTTCAATAGGCGGGACATTGATATTTTTTTCTTTAAATAAATATTTATTGACTTAAATTTTGGATGGTCATATTTTAATGAATGAGAATCATTTTATAAATATATGTGTGGATTATGAAATGTAAACATACAAAACTTAAGTCATGCCTTCGGGTACGAAATTGGGGTCAGATTTTAGGGCGTGACAGATTGGTATCAAAGCTTAGGTTTCGAATCATTGAGGACCTAGGGTTTTACTTGAAAATGTAGTCATTTTGAAAACTAGGATATATCCCCTACGAGAGTAGTTGTGATGAAAACTTAACTTGTAGTATTGTCTTTTAGTGATCCACCTTTATGTGACATCTAAAGCTTATTGTTTGATTTAGAACATGTCTAGGTGCCAACGTTGATATAGAGATAGGGGTATAGGCAGTCCCGTGGCGATCACACCAGGGTCCACCAAAAGTGGTCAGTCACTTGATGGGGTCTTCCATACTTTAGATGACATGACGGCAATTCTTGGACAGTACATTCATCGCGATAATGGCGGAGCTGCCCCAGTTGTGCAAGATGGTGTTGGGGGCTTAGTAGAAAATTTTAAGAGATTGAAGTCGCCTGCTTTCAAGTTTTTGTCAGACCTTATGGAGGCAGAAAAGTGAAAAAAGCAAATAGAGAAGATATTCACTGTTTTAAGATGTGATGAGTAGCTGAAGGCCACACCTGCGATTTTCATGTTAGAGGGAGGTGTAACACCCCGTACTTTTCAATACTCGGGCGTTACCATGATAATCGAGTTTAGTGCAAACACAAAGTCGACTCATTTAGACATTCACTTTCAATCTAACCTAAACTCGACCGTTAGGGGTAACTTGCATCTATAGATTGAGCCATCTAAACTTCTAAGCATAAGATCAATGGTTAGATCTAAGGTCGATCAGTAGATTAGGATCTCTCATCATTTGCTCAGGGGTTTGATCATCCCAACTCACCATTAGACTTCACCTATATGCTTCAATTTCTTATAACCATTGATAACCTATTCTGAAGTGATAAAGGTGTTGAAATTCACAATCGTTAGATTAATCAAGGTGTAGGACCATCTAAGTATATAAATAGTTGTCAAATCTACCCTAAATCTGATTATAAACCAGTAGGTGTGCTGGTGAACAAATTTGGAAGGATCTGACCATCAAATTAGCGAGAATTCGTGATTTAAGTTCGAGAGTTTAAAGTATGGCCCACCTGAGTTTTAGATCAACTTGATCTTTGGTCAAGGGTCATACATGGACCCATGGGATTTGATGAACGAGCCAGATTTCACTTAACGTTACTGTGGGTCTTGTAAACCACTAATTAGATAGAAAAACATTGAGTATGGCCCACCTAAGCCTAGGATCCACCTCATCCTTTGGGTTGGGCCCTAATTTGAGCTGACAAATCGAATGAACGGAGTGGACTGGTCGAGAACACTTCTGTGGGCCCCACCTTTGATGCGTGTGCATGATCTATGCGTGCACTGGTTTGGGGAGCCCGGTTAAACTGGGTTTGACCTGCTGTTGAGGTATAAAAAATGAAAATTTAAGAATAAATCAAAAGGAAGAACTAAAATGTGGAGTATGCTCGTAATCAATCTGTGAGTCCGAAGACTCAGTTGATCCCAAAGATGTCAACACTGATTAAAAATGACATTTCATGAGTTGTTGTGTAATGCCCTGAAATTCGGGGGTCAAGCATAAACTCAACTCCCGAGTTCCAACACATCACTTATGCAACATAGATAATGATGTTTAAATGTTGTTTGTGTTAGAGCAATAAACATGAGTGAGATTATACCAAAACAGTAATTCATACTCCAGATCAATTGTGCGGAAGACTGAACTGTATATATATGTATGTAAAAGAAACAAAATCATTTCATTCTCCAGAGTATGAACCCATCTGAGTCACCATATACATATATCTATTTTATGTTCAAAAAGTCAAAAATACATCTAAGGATGTAATCTCAGCAAATCCCGTCGATCCGGCAGTCTAGTCGAAGCCGCCAGAATACTGCATAAATGAGAACTCGTCCTGGTCCTCGTCATAGTCCGGCTCAGCCTCCTGAGTCGTCAGCTCATCTAAACCTGAGACAAAGTCTAGTTGGTGTGCACAACACCGTCCCGTAACGTGGGAGTGAGTAGCTAACTCAGTGGAACAATAAAGCATAGGTTAACATGTTATCAATACAATCAAGCAGTAATGATAAAGCAGTAAAATCAAACACTCCTAACTACTCTTATTAATGCAAGTATGAATGCAGTCATGATGGATGCCCTCACCGCACCCTCCCTCGTGCGACACCATCTTACGATCGCGACATGCTTTCATCCCTCAGTGCTCCACATCTTTCACGCACATACAATGCATGATGAGCATGATTACCGAGTTGTTATTAGTCCATTTCAAACAGCAGGATTGAGAAACTAAGGTACCTCCCTTGTATCATTCCCAAACATGATCCATTCTAGGATCGTCAGTCCTAGTTAATCTCAGACGATGGTGTGTTTTCTAGGTCACTGCAAAGGCTGCCAGGGCTGTTACGCACAAAGGTTACACCACTCCCCCATCACCTCTTTAATGATTCATCACTATACAGAAATAGGCCTAGTTCATACTTTATACACTGCGGCAAAACTCTAAGGTTCACCGCAATTTCAGAGTATGCTCAAGGTCACTACAAAGGGCTGTCAGGGCTGTTACGTACAAAGGTTATACCACTCCCCCATCACCTTATCAATATAGGCCAACAGCATGAATATAGTATCCCATACCACCATAATCGGCTCACAAGTCTGGTTGCTCACTGGTCACTATGGGGAGGCACATGGCCCCAGCGTAGGCCGACAGCTCGACCACAGTGTCCCATACCACCATGCTCGGCTCATGAGTCTTAGTGGATCGAGGTACCATGGTTAACGGGATTCCACTAGTAAGTTTGGTACCCTAGGTTCAAGCAATAGCGACCAAACGGGGTGAACATACATTAGACATATCGAGTTACTGGACGGGCCTGACTAGCTCGAGCGTACAATCAATTGAACGACATGAAGTGCATAAGCACTTCACGTGGCCTAACCACTGTCGCCAACTGACGTACGACTCGGGTTCGTCAAACACATCTTACGTGGTGAAAAGAATCTTAACCACGATCTCAAGTCTGGTACCGATTGTCTGGACTATAGACATAGTCCCAAACTCAATCAATCCTTATTCATAGCATGTGGAGTAAAGCATAATAAACAAAGTAATTCAAGCATGTTAGTAAGCATGTCATAAAGCATGTTATAAAGCACTACTTAAATAGGAATACAAACACATATTGCACAAGTAAGCGGTTTAAGTAAACAACCTCATGGAGGAAATCATGCATATCTCTAAGGTAGTTGAGAATCCCATCTCAACACCCTCCTAAGACATCAACATCGAAACACTTACTCACACAAGCATTTTCACAAATACTTAACATACACTATTTCAACATACATAGTGTATGTTAGCAAACATGTATTAGGGTGAGTCCTTTCGCTAAGCAAGTATTTTACGCATATATAATATATTTATACAACAAATAATCATGGCAAACACATCTCTAAAATATATATGTATACGGTACTTTCTACTATACAGTATTTCTACATACATAGTGTATATTAGTAAACCATGTATTTGGGCAAATCCTTTCACCAAATAAGTATTTTATCCATATATCGTATATTCATGCAACAAATAATCATGTCAAACACATTTCCAAAATTTATACGTGTACGGTATTTTCTACGAATACCTAGAATATGTAAAATTCCATAATCTACATTTTTAATCGAAACAGAAAACAGAAAGCACTTTGTACATGTGCAATTGCATGCAGATCATGAATCTATCATTATCTGACATTGAAAGCGTTGAAAATTGTAACCTATACACCTAAAGTCCTCACCTTATACCGTAGAATCGTCACGAATCTGATAGGTTTGTTAAGCCTTCGTATTCGGCAGTTAGGTAGCCTAAAGAATAAAATAGGTTAGCTATTTCATAGCCTACAACCAACACACCCCAAAACAGATTTAGGGTTAGGGTTTCTTACCTCAAAACGAAGTCAGTATCGCTAGGAAAGCGGCAAGAACGGAGTGGTGGAGCTAGGGTAGGGGCAGGAAACAGTAACAGGGAGATTCTCCCACTTCTCTCACTCTTTCTCTCTCTTTTCTCACTTCTCTCTCTAGGGTTTTTCTCAAATTCGTATGGCTGTGAGAGAGAGTGTTCTAAGGTCCTTATATAGCCTAAAATCTCTCTGAAATAGACTTGTGGACAAGGTATACTTAGGTTATAACCAAAGCGGCTTTGTTTCAGCTCAACGGAGGACTTCTGGCGGGCCTCCTTGAGCCAAAGGTCGGACTTAAGCTATCAACCTCGGATCCATATAAAGTTAAGTTTTCGTTTCAGTCGGATTCCCAGATCACGCGTGGCAGACCAGTTTCAGTTCAACGGTCAGCGGGTCTCGATCCGAAATTCCAAGTACATGTAAATGTTTATGAAATTTTTCCTGATCCGAGGGTGTATTTGGGTCAGATTCTGATGGTCTAGTAGCTTACAAATCGACCGCAAGTAACAAGTCTCAGATCACTATTCAAGATATTTATTTTGTAAAGAAAACAAGTGTTTTCACACTCCCTCACTTGGGACTCAAGCGAACAGCCGTGGGACACTGCCTGGGTCTGATTTCCGAGATGGTTGTCAAGCCCAGTGAGGCGGTCCTATCTCCTTAACCTTGTATTATTCGGACTCCCGATGTGCGGTCCAGACCTGATACGGAGTTTCAATGTGCTCCCGAGAGCAGACGGGTAATGAGTTTGATCCTAGATTTTAGGATAACCTAGCGTCAATGATTCTACAAGTTTTGGGTCTTGTAGATCGTATTTAAAGCGATTCAAAGGGATTTCATGGCTAATCTAGTTTAGCACTTAGTTTACTTTGTCAAATTTCTAAAGGATTTAATCCTAAGTGATTTCTGGTTGAGGTGATACTCGAGCCATTGTACTGAAATTTACAATTCATTACATGTTGCTGGAGTGACATCCGTATCACCACTCGCACGAGATGAAGGAGACGAATGGATAGTAGTTTCCAGTTAAAGGTTGAAGACTCAATCTTGTGCAGCTGCCAATCTAACTCTGCCACAAATGATTAAAGGTCTGGTGACAAGAAACGCAACAAGAAAGAATCCTGCACTTGTTCCTTCAGTACTTTACCCAGGGAGATCCCCCTACTCCCTAACGTCATAAGATTTTCCAACTTTGTCGGTCACAAACATCCGATGGACAAGAAAAGAAAGGGGTAAATCGCTTGTAGAAGACTCACCATCCGCTGTATCTCCGTAAGTGACGCCTCCACAAGTTACATCGCAATTAGTCAAATCCTATGGAAATACAAGAGAACTTAACAAGATTCCTCTCTTAACAGGCCCTATCACTGTAATGCGTTCATATCCCACTCCGACAACAACTTCGTCAAGAAGCCACCGTATACATGGCAGGAACAAGTTAGGGCCCACTACCGAATGTTGATGAGTGTATGGCCGAAATGGTGCAAACTCAAAGGACTCTAATGGAAGAATGTTACAGTCTTCGAGAAGCCTTGGCAACTCTCGCCCAAAATGTAGCTCAAGTTATGGCTCCATCAATGATGGCTGCTACGAACGGACACGAGTAACAGCCTAAAGGTTCACAACTGCCAAGAGCAGGATCACACGACTCTGCCCCAATTATAAGAGCGATAACTCAAGAAGACATACGACAAGTAGTTACAGAGATAGTCAGAGAACATGAACATGCTAAGAGATTCCGTTACAGAACGTCGTATTCAAGAGAAGTTGAGGATATACCATTCCCGACTAATTTTAAACACTCCGACTTCCAGAAGTTCAATGGGGATGGATCTCCAAAGGAACACCTCATGCACTTTATCACTACGATGGGTAATTTCTCTTTTGTCCCACAATACTACTTACGATTGTTCAGTTCTTCTCTAATAGGAAAAGCATTATGATGGTATTCCAATCTGGCACTGGAATCGATATGAACTTGGGAGCAAATGCAAGACACTTTTATTTCAAATTTCTTTTCATCAGACCGAGACGTCAGTATCATAGAACTAGCTTCTGTATGGCAGAGAGAAGGTGAGCCTGTTGAAAAATTCATAGACAGATGGAAGTGTAACGCCCCGGATTTTTGCCAACTTGGGATTAGACGTCCTTAGGCAATGGGTCGATCCTAATACCTCATTAACTTGTCAGAACTGAATCCCAAAGTCTAAAGCTGCCTTTAAACTCATTTCCTTCACAAATCTCACCCTTCATCACCTTGATCTTCCAATTTTTCTAAGAACTTTCACCCTAGACACTATCTTAAACTAGCTAAGTAGTATAACTTGGATCACTTTATATACAAATTACAAAGGCCTGAGTACCACCTCGACCAGAAATCACTTAGGACTAAAGCCTTTAGAAATGAGACAAAGTAACTAGGTGTGAAACCAGATTAGCTACGAAATCCGTTTAAATCGCTTTAAATACGATCTGTAAGACCCAAAACTTGTAGAATCATTGACGCTAGGTTACCCTAAAATCTAGGATCAATCTCATTACCCGGCTGCTCTCGGGAGCACATCGAAACTCTGTATTAGATCTGGACCGCATGTCGGAAGTCCGAATAACTCGAAGTTAAGGAATTAGGACCGCCTCACTTGGGCTCGACAACCATCTCGAAATCAAGTCCAGGACAAAGTCCCATGGCCATTCGATCGTGTCCGGAGCGAGGGAGTGTGAAAACCACCATTTCCTTTACAAAATAAATATCTTGAATAGTGATCTGGCATCATTTGTTTGCCGATCAGTATTAGGCAACCAGACCATCAGAATCTGACCAAATTACACCCTTGGATCAGAAAAAATTTCATACACATTTACATGTACTCGGAATCTCCGATCGAGATCCGCTGACCGTTGAACTGAAACTGGTCCGCCACGCGTGATCTGGAATCCCGACCGAAATGAAAACTTAATAGAACGTAGATCCAGCGTTAGTGAGCTTAAGTCCAACCTTTGGCTCAAGGAGGCCCACCAGAAGTCCTCTGTTGAGCTGAAACAGGTCCGCTTTGGTTATAACATAAGTATACTTTGACACTGAGTCTGTTTTGGGAATTCTTAGGCTATATAAGGACCTTAAACCCTCTCTCATGGCAGCCATATGAATTTGAGATTGAGAGAGAGAAAAGAGAGAGAAAGTGAGGGAGAAGTGGGAGCTTCTCCCCCGTACTTCCCCGCTGTAGCTCCACGGCCGCACCGCCTTCTTTTCCAGACGCTTTCCCGCGATACCGACTCCGTTTTAAGGTAATAAACCCTAACCCTAGACCTGTTTTGAGGTGTATAGGTTACATGTTATGAAATAGCTAACCTGTTTCGTTCTCTAGGTTGCCAAACTCCCGTATACGGAAGCCTAGCAAACCTACCGACTCCGTTACGATTCTACGACACAAGGTGAGGACTTTAGGTGTATAGGTTATGGTTTTCAACGCTTTCAATGTTAGATAATGATAGATTCATGATCTGCATGCAATTGCACATGTACAAAGTGCTTTCCGTTTTCAGTTTCGATTAGAATTGTAGAATTTGGAATTTCACATACTCTAGGTAGTCGTATAAAATACCGTATACGTATTTTTTATGGAAATGTGTTTGACATGTTTATTTGTCGTATGGATATATGACGTATGAATAAAATACTTATTTGGCGAAAGGATTCGCCTAAATACATGTTTACTAATAAACACTATGTATGTAGAAGTACGGTATTGTAAGAAGTACCGTATACATGTATATTTTAGCGATGTGTTTGTCATGATTAATTGTCGTATAAATATATTATGTGCGTATAAAATATTTGCTTGGCGAAGGGAATCGCTGTAATACATGTTTGCTTGTATACATTATGTATGTTGAAAATGCGTATTTTAGAAAATACTGTATACGTATAAATTTTGGAGATGCATTTATCATGATTATTTGCTGTAGTAATATATTATATATGGATAAAATACTCACTTGGCTAAAGGATAGCCCTAATACATGTTTTGCTAACATACACCATGTATGTTGTAATAGTGTATTCTAAGTGTTTGTGAAAATGACTGAATGAGTATAGAATCCTCATTCGTGCTCACCATGACTAATTGTCATGGATTCATGATTGTCGTATTGGCGATACCCTTTTGACGAAAGGATTTTTCCTAAATCACGCCACAGCCAATATACACTATATATGCTAAAATGTGTGGCCCAAGTGTTTGCGGAAATGACTGAATGAATATGGAACTTGGGTTCCTGCTTGCCATGACTATCCGTCGTGGGTGTACTCGTGTTATGATTGGGGCAACTCCCTAGTGAAAGGATTTGGCCTAATGCCTATGTGATTGACATATGTCATGTATGTTGATGTATGTTTGTTTAAGTGTTTCTTGAAATGTCTGAATGAGTAGTAGTTAGCAAATTGTAATGTATAAGGGTGTTGAGATATGATTCTCAACCTCTTATAACTATGTGTATGATCTCCTTGGATTATTGTGTAATTAGGAATTGAACATGTATAAACTCATGCTTGTATTGTGATTCATAACATGCTCAACTGCTTTATGATTATAACTATGTAATGCATATGTTTAAATTTATATTTACGTTGTATGATCCGTCATGGGTGATGGGGGAGCGGAGCAACGAGTGCGTGCAACAGCCCTGGTAGCCCTAAACGGATAATACCATACCTTGATAGTATGAGTTGGATCTTGATCCATTACTGCTTTATCTATCTGCAAGTTATCATGTTTGGGGCTATAATTGTAGTCCAGACAATCGGTACAGTTGAATTAGTGGTCTCGTGATTCATTTACCACGTGAGATGTGTTCGACGAACCCGAGTCGTACTTCGGTTGGCGATAGTGGCTGGCCACGCGAAGTGCTTATGCATTTCATGTCGTTCAACTTGTTGTGTGCTCGAGGTAGCCGAGCTCGTCAAGTAACCCGATCTGTCTAATGTATGTTCACCATGTTTGGACGCTACTGCTTGAACCTAGGGTACCAAACTTACCAGTGAAATCCCTTTTAACCATGGTACCTCGATCCGCTAAGACTCATGAGCCGGGCATGGTAGTATGGGACACCGTGGTCGAGCTGTCGGCCTACGCTGGGGCCACGTGCCTCCCCGTAGTGACCAGTGAGCAACCAGACTCGTGAGCCGATTATGGTGGTATGGGACACTATATTCGAGCTGTCGATACTTACGGTGAGAGCCGAGTATGGTGAGACCTGTGCTCGTGCTGACGGGCGACGAGTCCTCCGTAGTATCTTCGAGTATACTTCAAGGGTCTGTGATTGACGACTAGTCTTTCACAGCAACTAGAGTATGAGTTGAGCCGAGTACGGTGAGACCTGTACTCGAGCTGACGGCTAGTGATTGAGCCGAGTACGGTGAGACCTGTACTCGAGCTGACGACCAGCAATTGAGCCGCATACGGTGAGATCTGTATCCGCGCTGACGGGTGACGAGCCCTTTGCGATGCCTTCGCTATGCTTCTCGAACCATAATATCGTATGAGATTAACTAGGATTGACGACCCTAGAATGGATCATGTTTGGGAATGATACAAGGGAGGTACCTTAGTTTCCCAATACTGCTGTTTGAAATGGACTAATAATAACTCGGTAATCATGATCATCATCGCACCGCATGTGCTTAGTAGATGTGGCGCATCGAGGGAGTTAAGCATTCGCGAACGTAAGATGATGTCGCATGAGGGTGGTTTGGCAAGGGCATACGACATCATGTCATTTCATTCTCGCACTTAATAAGAGTAGTTAGAATTGTTTGATTTGTCTTGCTTTATCATTCTTGCTTGAATCGAATTGATAACATGTTAACCTATGCTTTATTGTTCCACCGAGTTGATCACTCACTCCCACGATACGGGACGGTGTTCCAACACCCACCGATCGTCTCGATTGCGGATGGCGACGCTACTTCGAGGCGGAGCCGGACTTCTATGACGACGGAATGCTTTCTCGTATATGTTTTTCTCGCGGCTTCGTGAGAGCCGTACCTTGATTGTTTCCAGGATGTTGACTAGATCATACTACACAACTTGGTATAATTTACTTGTAATTATTTAACCCAGTAACTTTATCACACTCGGAGACTCACCACAGATTTTATATATTTTATATATCTATCACGCTTCCGCTTGCTAATTTATTGTCTCTGGAGTATGATATTCTGTTTTGGCTTAATCTCACTCATGTTCAATGCACAAATACAGTCAACATTCAATCATCATTCATTTTGTTGCATAAGTGATGTTCTGGAACTCGGGAGTTGAGTTTATGCTCGACCCCCGATTTTCAGGGCGTTACAAGTTGGTATCAGAGCATGATTTTGATTAAACCGGACCTGGGTTATGGTCACACGACGCACACTGACGCACTCTGACTTAGGAGGGAGCGACGGAACGTACAAACAGTCTTGGGTTCTCTAATATCACTAAATAACACAATCGGTTGAGATCAACCATAGAGATTGGACCCGTAGGCCTCAATGATTGCACGAAACAATCTCGAATCACCTCTAGGCCGTCAGTCGACGGGTTTGAGTCGTTCCCTAGAAACGAATACCCTTGGTCGCACGGGTCAACCTTAAAACATTCCTAGGCCGTCTATAGATGATTCTAGATTACAATCCACCTCACCCCAACTGTTGAAATGTTAACTACTCCGAATCCTCGGAGCTCCTCTGGACTCCTCACAGAGACTTCTCGAGTCTACGAGAAAAGAAAGCAGAAAGTAGAAATAAATTCTAATAAATTCAAAATTGATTAATGAATGACAAAAGAAAAAAATGAGTTCACAACCCTTTAAATAGGGATACCAAGTAATGGGAAGGAAATCAGAAACAAACTACAACTAAAACTCCTAGGTTGTGATGTCTACTAGTGTGTAAGGTTTTCGGCCAAAAATAGTAAGTGTCCTATTTGACTTCACCAAACCGTTCTCCTAATTATTCTAAGCCCCTTACATGATGAGCGCAACTCCTAAAACCTAACGGAGTAAGAGTAATCAAACCAAAACTACTATTTTAGTAAAACGAAATTGAAACAGAGAAATGACAGCCAATCGGAGGGGTTTTTCGCAATTCCGGGCTATGCAACCCAGCATAGCTGGGTTGGTTGGCTTCATTAGCTCGTCCTACCCCAAATTCATATATTTTACGTCAGATAACTCATTCCGGATTGCAAGATATGTCCTGTTTGCCCGAAACTACCCGAAATAGGGAGAATCGGGGTCGGGGGGCCAAACGGAGCACTTCCGGAGGGATCCAAGGTGGGACCCAGGGTTTTTTGGGGCCTAGGGGACTGGAGGAACACGACCATGGGGGCCCCTTTTGCAAAATCAAAATTTTTTTGGCGAGACCCTCAGCTCCATGGCGAGGCCTCGCCGGCTTTCTTGGGCTCGGGCCCGCGGCCTGCCCAGACCGAGTTTGGGTCTTGGGACCTCCCTAATGTATGTCCCCTCCATCGAAAACCCTCCCAAACACCACTTCCTTCACAAACCTCCCCTCCAAGCCATTTTCTCTCTCCAAACTGCTGTTTTTCTTCAAAACCGCCCTTCCGATCATCCTATCTGTTGATTTCGACCACAACCCATCCATACCCATCGTGCATTGCAGCCCTCTTCTCCTTTCCCTCTTCGTTTCTCTCATTTGGATGCCTACACGCCCACTTGAAGCTCAAAAATGTGTAAGCTCCCTACTCCTTCCATTTCTTCATTTCCTACATTCCTTTCCTTTCATTTGGGCTTCTACAAACATTTGTTGAGGCTCAAACTCGTGGAGGAACAAACCTCCATCCCTTACTTTCTCTCCCCTTCATTTTTCATTCACTTTCCATGGCCCTATTCGAATTGGTTACGGCCACTTTCTCGATTTCATGGGGTTTGGGTGTATCCTATGTCTTCCGACACCATGTTTAGAATGTACGCAATTAAGAGTAAATTCTGAGAATTCCTTTCCAATAACACTTATAAATTTCCCCATCGTGGGATATGGAAAATCCCATCTCACGTTTTTCCAACACCAGGCTCATTTTCTAAGGCCTATAAAATTAATCCCCTCCCACCCTCCTACCAACCATGTCACACCCAATCCCAAGGTAGGATTAGTAATGCGGTCCCATTTAATACAACTTAAGGCCACTGGCCAAATAGTGTTGAAGAGATAAAGTCCCTTGATATACATTAACCCACCACACTCTGATAGCTTATGCTTTTGGAGTAAATGGTTGTTTGATAGATAGGCCCATAGAGTTTGGACCTAGAACAGTGCTTCAACAAACCTGACAGTATAGGAAATCCAACCAATTGAGAACGTAAACTCTAGAACTCCCTTAGTTGGTTTGAGCATATGTGAAGTGCCCAAGCGTAGCTACATTCATGTTCGGGCAACTCAATTCCAAATGAACAAACAATTTTCTTTATTAGAAATGATATAAAATCATCTGGTGTATAAGCATAGACTTTAGATTACAACTGGTGGATTACCGCTACTCATCAGTTGAGCCTAGGCTGCTGATTAGGCTAAGAAATGTAAACGACAAAAAAAATGCTAAGATAATTGAGTGATATACTTAGTGAGTCGGTTTGATTAGGTAGGAGCGAGACCCCGTTCCTTTGTTGAAATCCTCTTGATACTCATAGGCTCCTTTAATAACTCATAGGAAGGTTGTATGACATAAAAACTATTCACGCTCATAGAAAACTTATATATCCATTGGATTTAATGTTAGATCAAATCAATACACCCTCAGAATTGCCTTCTCAAGGACTTAGTACAATCGGGAACACGGGGCAGAGAAACTACACATTAGCGAGGTATTCGCGGTTTGAATCGAATTCTCAATCCTGGTAGTGACCAATGAACCCTATGCTCGATCAAGCGAGAAGGTCGGGATCAGCTAGGATTAAGGACTGATATGACGATTTTTTGTCTTCGCGAGGCAGAAGGTCTATGTATCCGGCTCAGACCCACTACACAATTTTCTTTCCGTGTTGGCCCAACCATTTACAACTAAAAGTTTATAATTTTGTCCTTGAAAAGTGTTAGGAGTATATAGCTGGTAGAGACTATGTCTTTTAGGCCTAAGGAATTGCCTAAATGGGCAACAGACAGTTAGGAATTAGGTCCCAAATCGCATGCCATGTCGGCATACGTATTGTGCTTATGAACGTAAAAAGATAGCTTGCCTATTAAGCTAGACATGATTAAATTGGAGAAGTCTGGACCGCGACAAAATTCTTTGGTAGAATTAGGCATCTCGCCACAAACTCACACTTGACTCCGAATCAACCACAATACCCTTCATCTTTAGCTCCTTTCTATAACCATAGGTATCAATGCCATAATACACATCATTGATGTAAAGAAGACCAATGTAGTGGGAGATCGCATCCCATTACATGTCAAGGATAGGTCCTAAATTACACCTTGTTCCAATGTACGGAGCAGGACATAAACCTTGACCCTTGAGGGTGAAAATAAAATTTTAAGGGGGGTAGACTAAAATGAACCAGGCTAGTATATACCCTACCACACGTAGGAACTCGAAATCAATAAGTTTTAGGCAAATGAAATAATAGAAATCTTTCCTTATTACCCTTAGGCAATTTCGGGGACGAAATTTTATTTTAAGGGGGGTAGATTGTAACGCCCCGGATTTTTGCCAACCTGGGATTAGACGTCCTTAGGCAATGGGTCGATCCTAATACCTCATTAACTTGTCAGAACTGAATCCCAAAGTCTAAAGCCGCCTTTAAACTCATTTCCTTCACAAATCTCACCCTTCATCACCTTGATCTTTCAATTTTTTTAAGAACTTTCACCCTAGACACTATTTAAACTAGCTAAGTAGTATAACTTGGATCACTTTATATACAAATTACAAAGGCCTGAGTACCACCTCGACCAGAAATCACTTAGGACTAAAGCCTTTAGAAATGAGACAAAGTAACTAGGTGTGAAACCAGATTAGCTACGAAATCCGTTTAAATCGCTTTAAATACGATCTGTAAGACCCAAAACTTGTAGAATCATTGACGCTAGGTTACCCTAAAATCTAGGATCAATCTCATTACCCGGCTGCTCTCGGGAGCACATCGAAACTCTGTATTAGATCTGGACCGCACGTCGGAAGTCCGAATAACTCGAAGTTAAGGAATTAGGACCGCCTCACTGGGCTCGACAACCATCTCGGAAATCAAGTCCAGACAAAGTCCCATGGCCATTCGATCGTGTCCGGAGCGAGGGAGTGTGAAAACCAACATTTCCTTTACAAAATAAATATCTTGAATAGTGATCTGGCATCATTTGTTTGCGGATCAGTATTAGGCAACCAGACCGTCGATCCGACCAAATTACACCCTCGGATCAGGAAAAATTTCATACACATTTACACGTACTCGGAATCTCCGATCGAGATCCGCTGACTGTTGAACTGAAACTGGTCCGCCACGCGTGATCTGGAATCCCGACCGAAATGAAAACTTAATAGAACGTAAATCCAGCGTTAGTGAGCTTAAGTCCAACCTTTGGCTCAAGGAGACCCGCCAGAAGTCCTCCGTTGAGCTGAAACAGGTCCGCTTTGGTTATAACATAAGTATACTTTGACTTGGAGTCTGTTTTGGGGAATTCTTAGGCTATATAAGGACCTTAAACCCTCTCTCATGGCAGCCATACGAATTTGAGATTGAGAGAGAGAAAAGAGAGAGAAAGTGAGGGAGAAGTGGGAGCTTCTCCCTGCCGCTCCACGGGCTGCACCGCCTCTTTCCAGACGCTTTCCCGGCGATACCGACTCCATTTTAAGGTAATAAAACCTAACCTTATACCTGTTTTGAGGTGTATAGGTTACATGTTATGAAATAGCTAACCTGTTTCGTTCTCTAGGTTGCCAAACTCCCGTATACGGAAGCCTAGCAAACCTACCGACTCGATTTACGATTCTACGACACAAGGTGAGGACTTTAGGTGTATAGGTTATGGTTTTCAACACTTTCAATGTCAGATAATGATAGATTCATGATCTGCATGCAATTGCACATGTACAAAGTGCTTTCCGTTTTCAGTTTCGATTAGAATTGTAGAATTTGGAATTTCACATACTCTAGGTAGTCGTATAAAATACCGTATACGTATTTTTTATGGAAATGTGTTTGACATGTTTATTTGTCGTATGGATATATGACGTATGGATAAAATACTTATTTGGCGAAAGGATTCGCCTAAATACATGTTTACTAATAAACACGATGTATGTAGAAATACGGTATTGTAAGAAGTACCGTATACATGTATATTTTAGCGATGTGTTTGTCATGATTAATTGTCGTATAAATATATTATGTGCGTATAAAATATTTGTTTGGCGAAGGAATCATTTGTAATACATGTTTGCTTGTATACATTATGTATGTTGAAAATGCGTATTTTAGAAAATACTGTATACGTATAAATTTTGGAGATGCATTTATCATGATTATTTCTTTGTAGTAATATATTATATATGGATAAAATACTCACTTGGCTAAAGGATAGCCCTAATACATGTTTTGCTAACATACACCATGTATGTTGTAATAGTGTATTCTAAGTGTTTGTGAAAATGACTGAATGAGTATAGAATCCTCATTCGTGCTCACCATGACTAATTGTCATGGATTCATGATTGTTGTATTGGCGATACCCTTTTGACGAAAGGATTTTCCTAAATCACGCCATGAATATACACTATATATGCTAAAATGTGTGGCCCAAGTGTTTACTAAATGATCAATGAATATGGAACTTGGGTTCCCTTGCCATGACTATCCGTCGTGGGTGTACGCGTGTTATGATTGGGGCAACTCCCTAGTGAAAGGATTTGGCCTAATGCCTATGTGATCGACATATGTCATGTATGTTGATGTATGTTTGTTTAAGTGTTTCTTGAAATGTCTGAATGAGTAGTAGTTAGCAAATTGTAATGTATAAGGGTGTTGAGATATGATTCTCAACCTCTTATAACTATGTGTATGATCTCCTTGGATTGTTGTGTAATTAGGAATTGAACATGTATAAACTCATGCTTGTGTTGTGATTCATAACATGCTCAACTGCTTTATGATTATAACTATGTAATGCATATGTTTAAATTTATATTTACGTTGTATGATCCGTCATGGGTGATGGGGGAGCGGAGCAACGAGTGCGTGCAACAGCCCTGGTAGCCCTAAACGGATAATACCATACATTGATAGTATGAGTTGGATCTTGATCCATTACTGCTTTATCTATCTGCAAGTTATCATGTTTGGGGCTATAATTGTAGTCCAGACAATCGGTACCAGAATTGAATTCGTGGCTGTGATTCATTTGCCACGTGAGATGTGTTCGACGAACCCGAGTCGTACTTCGGTTGGCAATAGTGGTTGGCCACGCGAAGTGCATATGCATTTCATGTCGTTCAACTTGTTGTGCGCTCGAGCTAGCCGAGCTCGTCAAGTAACCCGATCATCTAATGTATGTTCACCATGTTTGGACGCTACTGCTTGAACCTAGGGTACCAAACTTACCAGTGAAATCCCTTTTAACCATGGTACCTCGATCCGCTAAGACTCATGAGCCGGGCATGGTGGTATGGGACACCGTGGTCGAGTGTCCGTGCCGGCCTCGCCGGGGCCACGTGCCTCCCCGTAGTGACTAGTGAGCAACCAGACTCGTGAGCCGATTATGGTGGTATGGGACACTATATTCGAGATGTCGATACTTACGGCGAGAGCCGAGTACGGTGAGACCTGTGCTCGTGCTGACGGGCGACGAGTCCTCCGTAGTATCTTCGAGTATACTTCAAGGGTTTGTGATTGGCGACGAGTCTTTCACAGCAACTAGAGTATGAGTTGAGCCGAGTACGGTGAGACCTGTACTCGAGCTGACGACCAGCAATTGAGCCGGATACGGTGAGATCTGTATCCGCGCTGACGGGTGACGAGCCCTTTGCGATGCCTTCGCTATGCTTCTCGAACCATAATATCGTATGAGATTAACTAGGATTGACGACCCTAGAATGGATCATGTTTGGGAATGATACAAGGGAGGTACCTTAGTTTCCCAACACTTCAAAAATGGACTAATAATAACTCGGTAATCATGATCATCATCGCACCGCATGTGCTTAGTAGATGTGGCGCATCGAGGGAGTTAAGCATTCGCGAACGTAAGATGATGTCGCATGAGGGTGGTTTGGCAAGGGCATACAAAGATCATGTCATTTCATTCTCTCACTTAATAAGAGTAGTTAGAATTGTTTGATTTGTCTTTGCTTTATCATTACTTGCTTGATCGAATTGATAACATGTTAACCTATGCTTTATTGTTCCACCGAGTTGATCACTCACTCCCACGATACGGGACGGTGTTCCGAACACCCACCGACCTGTATCTCGATTGGGATGGCGACGCTACTTCGAGGCGGAGCCGGACTTCTATGACGACGGAATGCTTTCTCGTATATCTTGTTTTCCGCGGCTTCGTGAGAGCCGTACCTTGATTGTCAGGGCTACAGGGATGTTGACTAGATCATACTATACAACTTGGTATAATTTACTTGTAATTATTTAAACTGGTAACTTTATCACACTCTGGAGACTCACCACAGATTTTATATATTTTATATATCTATCACGTCTTCCGCTTGCTAATTTATTGTCTCTCGAGTATGATATTCTGTTTTGGCTTAATCTCACTTATGTTCAATGCACAAATACAGTCAACATTCAATCATCATTCATTTTGTTGCATAAGTGATGTTCTGGAACTCGGGAGTTGAGTTTATGCTCGACCCCCAATTTTCAAGGCGTTACAGGAAGACTTTAGGAGTTCATGCAAACAGTTGCCGGAAGAAAGAGAATAAGTAAAGATGTGCTTAAATTCTATGGAGACTGGAATTGCATTTGGCCTTACCAGTGCTGAAATAAAGACCTTCTGCGACTTGGCCACAAAAGACCATATGTTAGAACTAATGACCAAGAAAATGCCAGCATTTCATTATGAAACAAACAAAAGAGATCATAATAGGCTAATGGCAAATGTCGTTGACAGAGAAAAGAAAAACGATGTTCCTCGTGACAAAAGAAGAACAAAAAAAAGAGAAGAGTTGAGTCGCTACAGAGGGAGAATTGGTGATAAAAGACCCAGATCTCTCGATTCTCATGAAGGATTTGCATTTGAAAAAGAAGATGTCATTCCTATGATGAATCAATTGTTGAGTGCCGGTATGATAGAATTGCCTCTGGTGGGACATCCCACAGAAAACTGTTTGACATTGAAATGCATAATACAAAAGATGATAAACAAAGGAGAAATTATAATAGGATAAGAGAAAGAAAGAAGCAAAAAGGCAGTAATAAACATGATTTCCGCCCGAAAAATTATGCATGAGAAAAGGGACATATTGAAAAAGAAAGAAGACTACAATACAAGTAGAGACAATTTTCAGAACAAACAAGCAAAGCCATATCAATTACGTTATGCTTAGGAAAAAGTGTGACAAGTCCTCTCCAAAAATAGAGCTTAAAACAGTGCAAGAAAGAACATCTAGGGTGCATAGTGATGACGGAAAAGAAGAAGAAAATAAGATTGAAAAAGTAACTTATGATGTGGTGAACCATCTAAAACGTATACCGGCACAATTAAGTACATATAATGCACTACGATTATCAGAAGACTGTAGACACACTCTAATTCAAGCCTATCTGATAATGAGGTTAGAAAAGCATTGCTCGTAGAGATGGAAAGTACAGAGCAAGAAATACAGAATAGTTGCATGCCTATCATTTCCTTCTCCGATGATGATCTGACTTGCGATAAGGAACATAACAGGCCATTGATGATTATAAGATATATTGGCAGTAAATAGGTTAAGTGAATAATGTTGGATAATGGATCTGTAGTAAATCTGTTACCACTAACAGTGTTGAATGAACTCGGATATCATTGCTCCCATTTATGCCCTAGTGGAATGATGATACAAGACTTTAACCAGGACCAGCAACGCACACTCGGCAAGATTACATTAACCTTGGAAATGGGAGAGTTAACAACAAATATCATTTGTCATGTTATCAATGCAGTGACAACATATAACCTCCTCTTGGGTAGACCATGGATGTATCAGTATAACATTATACCATCCACTCTACACCAGTGCTTCAAATACTGTAAAGATGGAATTCAACATAAAGTAATGGCCAACGCAAGACCATATATAAAAAAAGAATTTTTCTTCATTGATGCTAGTTATTATGAAGGATTTGCTGTAGAAGAAGGAAAGAAAAATGATGAGAACAAGACCGTAAGGAACAACTAAACAAAAATAATAGAAAATCAAGTTGCAGGAATAGAACTATTTGGAAAAGTGAACATGAAAAAGAAATTCTATTTCGTACCAAAACACTTGAGACAACCAAGTTAGCCCCAGCTATTGTCGCCTAAACAGTTAGAAGTCTTATAATCAAACTATATAGTGCCGCTGCCATATGCTGAAAGGAACAAACCATTTCCATCTATGTTAAAAAGGTTTCACGTTAAGCCCAGCATGAAAAATCCCGAGCCCATCGAGTTTTACACACCATTAGATGCAGGGATAAAAGAAAAGAGTAATAGTAAAATAAGGTGTCAAAGTTTAATGTCTGAAGATCTGAAAAGATATAGCCCTATCTGCAGAAAAATCATAAAGAATATGGGCTTCGATTGTGAAGAACCAACCGAGTTGAACAATGGAAAAGGAATCCGGATTTTGATCGGAGTAAATGAAGAAAAATGAGACATTCCGTGGATTGGGGGCAGAACCTTCTCGAGCACAAGCAAAAATGATCATAGTGGATTCAACAATCAGTGAAGGAACAAATTTTGTAATAATCAAGCATCCTAAAATAGCTTCGAAGCAGATGGAAGATGGGGGGCAACCAACAATTAAAAATTTGCTTGAAATAAATCTGGGTACAGAAGAAGAGCCGCGAAATACGTTCATAAGTGTTAGTCTCCCTGAGTAAGAAGCCGATCAATACATAAAACTCCTGAAAGAAAACAAGGATGTATTCGCCTGGACATACATATAAATGTCAGGTCTAGAGCCATCAGTAGTGATGCACCGAATGAATATCTCCAGAGATAAAAAGCCAATTAAACAAGCACAAAGGCGGTTCCATCCAGATTTAACCCCTCTAATAGAGGAAGAAGTAAACAAGTTGATCAAGGTTAGTTTCATCAGAGAAGTCAAATATATTAAATGGATATAAAATATTGTCTCGGTGAAAAAGAAAAGTGGAGAAATCAGGGTATGTGTCGACTTCATAGACCTAAACGAGGCCTGCCCAAAAGATGACTCCTGCTATCGATAACAAAGCTATTAATTGATAGCATGACAAAGTATGTTGTTATGTCTTTCATGGACAGTTATGTCGGATATATTCAGATAAGGATGGCTCCAGAAGACGAAGAAGCAACAACTTTCAGAACTTCCTTTGGAATTTATTGTAATAAGGTTATGCTATTTGGCCTTAAGAATGCTGGTGCGCCATATCAGAGAGAAATGCAAAATATATTTCAAGACATGATGCATAAGCACGTGGAATGCTATGTCAATGATTTGGTCATCAGATCGAATGAATATGAAGAGCACTGCGAACATCTGACCTCAAGAAGCAGCTAAAGATGAATCCAACTAAATGTGCCTTTAGTGTCTCATCAGGAAAATTCCTTAGTTTCGTTATTAGACATAGAGGAATTGAAATTGACCCAGGAAAAGTCAAAGCTATCCAAAATATGCCATCGCCAAAAACATTGAAAGAATAAAAAAGCTTATAAGGAAAGTTAGCATACATTCGATGGTTTATTTCTAATTTGGCTGGAAGATGTCAGCCATTCACCCATTTAATGAAGAAAGGAATAGAATTCATATGAGATCAATCGTGCCAGAATGGTATTAACAACCCCTGTGAAAGGCAAACCTCTCATTTTATAAATCTTTACAGCTGAGAATTCTCTACGAGCTCTTTTAGCGCAAGTGAATGAGCAAGGAAAAGAAATCACACTCTACTATCTGAGTCAGACTCTCACAGGTGTAGAATGCAATTATTCAACCATTGAGAAAGTGTGCTTGGTGCTAATATTTACAGTACAAAAATTAAGATATTATTGTCTCTGTCATTATATAATCCTGATTTCACGACCAGATCCCATAAAGTTTCTAATGACAAGGCCTATGTTATCAGGAAGATTGGCCAAATGGATGTTGTTACTTTCAGAATACTTACCTACGAGCTAGCGAAAGCAGTAAAAGGATGGTAGCTCATCCCTTTGCAGATAGCGAAATGATCAATAAAGAATTCCCAGATGAACAAGTAATGATGATTGAATCGCCTAATTCTTGGCAAATGGACTTTGATGGTGCCTCTAGATCATCAGGAGCAGGTGCCAGAGTGATATTCATCAGGCCTCAGGGCAATCTGCTGCCATACTCTTTCACCTTAGGTACTGCATGTACGAATAATGAGGCCGAATATAAAGCTCTTATCATAGGAATGGAGATAACATAAGAGATGAAGATAAAAACGCTGTAAAATTTTGGAGACTCTAAGTTGGTCATAAATCAACTAACAACTGAGTTTGAAATAAGAACGCGAGAACTCCTGCCATACTATTGGTGAACACAACAATTATTAGTGCAATTCCATGATGTCGAACTCAAGCATATTCCATGATGCAAAAGCGCAAGGGTAGATGCTTTAGCTAGTTTAGTGGCAGCTTTATCCTGTCCCAATTGGAGTCCTTTTCATGTCACAATCGAAGAGAGGAGGTTATTACCATCACCTGAAGTCATCGACGAAGTTGCCGAAGCACTTCCTGTATCATGCTTAGAGATTACCACAGACGATTGGTGCCAGCCTTTCATAGATTATCTTAGATATGATATTCTGCCAAAAGATTTAGTACAAAAATTACAGATTAAGTAGAGATCAAAGAAATTCATCATATGTAGCAAAGTACTATACAAAAGATCATATAATGAAATGTCGTTATGGTGTATGAATACAGAAGAAGCAAATCAAGTATTGCAAGAAGCCCATTTTGAAAAATGCGAAGCACATCAGGCTGACCGTAATTTATTCCATTGGGTGCATCGAATGGGATATTACTGGTCCACAATGTTCAATGACGCGATTGATTAAGGAAAATGATGTCATGAATGCCAGGTACATGGCAATGTCATACACATTCCTCTTGAAGACCTTCATCAATCGGTAGCTTCTTGGCCCTACGTCGCTGGGGACTTGATGTCATTCGTCCTATAATGTAACGCCCCGAAATTTTCAATACCGAGTATTAAAGGTTCTCGAATGTCTACATGAAATTTAGCCTAATAAGTATGCATGCACAACGCCAGTCTAACTATTCTAACCTCCACATACATTCCCCTCTATGAATCTGACCATTTGAGACAATCACCACCTATAGATCAAGCCATCCAACCGTTATAGCTCCATGGATTGCAAGATAACTCTAGCACTTAGGGATATGACCCACCTAAAACCTTAAGACATGCCCTAACCTTTGGGCTAGGCCTTAGTATGAACTGATAAGGCAAAGCAACGGAACGGATCCATTAAGATTATCAAGGTGGACCCCACTATTGAGTGTTAAATATTGTATATTTTCCCCTATTCATATCTTGGTTTTATGAACATGATACTGCTTAATTTAATATTTTGTACATGTTTGTGTTGTAAGGTGAATTTGAGAGCTGAGATTGAAAAGAATATTAAAAGCATGGATTTGATTCTTAAGAATCACTAAAGCAAAGGATGGATCTTAGGAGACCGAGATTGAAGAATTCACATGCCAAAGATCCAAGGAAACTAAGTGGGGAATAAAGAAAATCGAAGATTTGAAGTGAATTTGTGTGATTCTCGACTAGCATAAGCGCTGGCTCGACTGGCCCTGGCTCTGGCTCGACTAGTCTAAGAAACTTCAACTCGAACTCCAGCGACATCATCTTTTAAATTCACACAATCCTCAACTAGTCGAAGATGATCTTCGACCAGTCGAAGATTGCCTTCGACTCGTCTAAGGTTACGCAGATTTTGCGCGGACTACATAAATTTGAGGCGATTTTTGGATTTTTCCAACTCGGTGCAAAAGCTGGAGTTCCCCAACTATAAATAGGAGTTCCTAGGATGCTCCAAAGTATCTTCTAGGGTTTGGGGAGTGGAGCAAAAGGGTGGAGCTGCCGTCAGGGAGTTTTTCTTTTCTTAGTTTGTTTTTATGCTTTTCTTAGGAGTTCTTAGTCCAATCATGTCTATAGTTAGCTAAATCTCTTAGCTAGGGCTAAGAGGTGAAGCTTGTAGCATGATTGAGATGTTTACTTTGCTTTGATTCTTATTTATGTTGAACTTCATTGAATTCTGGTTTGATTTTAAGTAATATTTTCAGTTTTCTATGGTTTGTTGTGACTCAAATTACAATAGACACTGCGATAGCTTTGAATATCTTTTTTTTCTTATTGGAGATTGTTGTATTGGTAAATCCTGTTGTTTGCCATAGTCTCCTAGGCATGGTTGGGTGATGGAATCCCTTTTAATTTTAACAATCCTCTTCCATTAAGGCTAGATCAATGAGAAGTTCAGAGATTTGATCATCTTTCTTTCCAATAGGATAAGATAGGACTTTGATTCCAATTGAAACTCTTGAATCAAGTAAAGTAGCATCCCAATAGCTACAAGTGAATCCTTGGTACCTTAGTTCTGTTGAGTGTGAAATATTGTATATTTCTCCCTATTTATACCTTGGTTTTATAAACATAATAGTGCTTAATCGATTTAATTATGCATGTTTTCATGTGCGAGGTGATTTCGAGAGCTTAAGGTGAAATTGATGCCAAAAGAAAGATTTATGCTCAAAAGATTATTAAATGAAGATTTGGAGATTTGGAAGTCATTAATGAAGAATTCACATATCAAAGATCCAAGAAAACTAAGTGAGGAATGAAGAGAATCAAAGATTTGAAGTGAAGAAAAGGAATCCTGAAATTGTCCTAAAAACAAACATATTCATGAAATTGTCCTGAAAAAGCATATTCTGAAACTCGGAGTCTATTTTGGTTGTGCAGAGTAAAGTATATTTTGAGAAATTGCGCAAAGTGAAGTTTAATTTAACAAACTGCGGAGAGTGCGTAAATTTAGGACGATTTCTAAAATTTTCAAACTAGATATGAAAGTTAGAGTTCCACAACTATAAATAGGACCCCCTAATATTTTTCAAAACATCTTCTAGGATTTGGAAAGGTCTCAAGGAGTATAACAAAGGGATGGAGCTACTGTCAAATAGTTTTTCTTCTTCCCTAGTTTATTTTTCATGCTTTGTTTAAGAGATTTTGGTTTTAATCATGTCTATGGTTGACAAAACCCTTTAGCTAGTGCTAAGAGGTGAAGCATGTAGTGTGTTGGGATATTTATTTTGCCTTGATTCTTGTTCTTATTGAACTTCATTGATTTCTAGTTTGATATTAAATGAATATTTTTAGTTTTCTATGATGTATTGTAACTCAAATTACAATAGATGCAGTGATAGCTTTGGATATATTTTTTTTCCTATTTTGAGATAGGGAGATTGGTAAATCCCATTGTTCACCATCGTCTCTTGGGCATGGTACGATGATGGAATCCCTTCCAATCTTCACAATTCTCCAACATTGAGAATTAGGTCAATGAAAAGTTCAGATTTGATTTAAATTGTTTTATCTTCCAATTGGATAGGATATGACTCCAATTCCAATTGTGTTTATTGAATCAAGCAAGGTAGCATCTTAATAGCTACAACTGGATCCTTGACACCCTGGTTCCCACCTTTAATTGATAGTTTGAACATTATTTATAATTATTCTTTTTTATTCTAGAATTCAGATTTAGATCTTCTTCTAGTTCTAGTTCTAGTTCTTTTCAAAATACGTACAATTTAGTCCTTGTGGATTCGACCTCATTCTCATGAGTAATTACTACATCGCGACCCTGCACTTGGGGTTGTGAACAAGTTTTTGGTGCCGTTGTTAGGGACTATGACTACATTTTTTTGGAATTAATTGGTATTAGAATTAGGTTAAGATTAAGGTTAAGTTTCTACTTTGATTTTAGGTTAAGAAATTTTTTTCTTTGAAATTATTTTTAAAAACTAACATTGTTTTCTGTTTTGTAGGGTCCTAACATAGAAACTCCAATTTAGTAACCTCTTTCCAATTATCTCTTTCTTTTCTTTTTAATGATCTCTTATTTGTTTTAGTTTTTCTAGTTTTCTTTTTTAAGTTTAATTGTTTAGTTACTTGAGGGTTGTGCGTGTTTCATACCCAAGTGGGTTCGTGAGAACACTCAATGTCTCTTGAGTGAATGAGGGTTAGTCGAAGGGTTGCCTATCCATCAAAGGATTAGACACCACTTAAGATCCTCTCAGTTAATTGAAGTGATGGATGCAAATCAACCTCAACCTCAACCTCAACCACCAGTTGAGGAAGTTCAAGATGAAAATGAGGTGAATAATGCATCCCTGCCTCATACTCTACGTGATTATTTACAACCAGTGGGGGTGAGTACACATTCCTGCATGGTCTTTCCACTTATGTAAGAAATGTGGATATCAAACCTGGAGTGATACGGCTCCTTCCTAAGTTTCATGGACTAGATTCTAAAAGTCCATATTTGCACATCAAGGAGTTTGATGAGATAGTCGTTACATTACACTTTCCAAACCTGTCTGAGGACACAGTGCGACTTAAATTGTTTTTTTTTTTTTTTTATTGAAAGAGAAGGCTAAGACGTGGATGCACTCCTTAAAGCTAAGATCCATCAGCACATGGGCCGAGATGACCTTGGAATTTCTCGAAAAGTTTTTGCTGTTTCATAAAACTAACACTTTAAGGAAGACAATTATAAACTTTGCCCAAAAAGAGGAAGAGACCTTCTTCCAACACTGGGAAAGGTTAAAAAATCTCACGAATTTCTGTCCACATCATGGCTACTGTCACGCCCCAAACTCCAAAATTGGGCTCACAAAATTCCCAATCGCTGAATCTAGCGCCGACAGCCTCCGTAGTACCCCATTCTCGGCTCCTGGCACCCATATACCAGGTTCCAATCCTGGGATCTCATAAGGAGGATTTTTTTATGTACATTTATCTCGTAAGAAGCATAACCATAAGTATAACCCACAACAACAACAACCAGAAACATCACCACATATCCACTATAATAAAAAACTTTAAGTATAATGCATAAGGGAAATACAATATCAATATTAAAAGCTCCAGAAGATAGCTGCACGCTCCAACCTCAATGTTGTTGCGGCATCCTAGTGTCACTTGCACGCAACGATTGTGCATAAGCTTATATAAAGCTTAAAGGGTAGTGTAAGTGTGTGCGCAAGGTAAGTGCCAAGTATGCAATATCAGAGCAATGCAGAAATATGCTGGTAAGTCCATGAATGCTATCAGCCGTACTAAGGTTATGCGATGCAAGGCATGAATGCTATCGACCATACTAAGGCCATGCGATGCGAGGCCTACGTAGCCAAATGTCATATACGAGATTCAACGCAAGCATGTCATCCTCATCTGTATCCACATAACAATACAACTCATCTCTGAAATATCACAGAAGTCTAGTACACTCCAAACCAAATTACCGCTCCATCACGTGCAACAAGGTGAGATGAAAAGAACTCACTATCCGCCTTCCAATATTGGGCCTGACTCGTCGATAGTGGACCCATTCCTTGAGCAGGTCAAACTCAGCCTAGCTTTGCCCCCTCCTCTTGTATGGGTAAGGCCGCACTCCCTTCCAACTGACCATGACACAATGGGAAGTGCGGACTCCTGGTATTCGACACTTGGCGCTCATGCATCCACTCGGTCTAGACGTTGGAGCAACCTCTTAGTACCATAAGGGTTTACGAAATTTCATCTAGGGACATCTATCGCTCCCCATGTAGAGAAAAGATTTTCGGTGTCTAGTCTTACCATCCACGATATGCCTATGGAGACTACGACCCTAATGTCGCTAGGGTGTACAGTAGTTATGTCACATAATGCGAGATGCATGAATCACACTATCCAGTCATGCAACAATCCTGCGTGTATCGTGCGCTCATGTGGGTAACTCCACCTATCAGGGAGTCCCATAAACAATCTGTCCAATGACATATGCTATGATCAGTAACTCCTCGTATCAAGCATACATATGATGCATATGGGCATGTATTATGAAGTCATACTAAGCATGTTATACGATTATGAACTCTCCTTATAACAAGGATGGGCCTAGACGGCCTACTCATATCAAGAATGGGCCTAACAATTATGGGGGCCCAATGATTTGTGTCGTGCCCCAAACTCGAAAATCGAGCTCACAAAATTTTCAATCACCGAATTAAGTCGTACACATGACCTAATCCTATTCTCGGCTCCTGTACCATATGCTAGATTCAGATCATGGGATTTATAAGGAGGATTTTCAATATGAATATTTTTTTTTTGTAAAGGAGCATAACCACAAGCATAACTAAGTCACAAAACAACATCACCACATATCCACTATATTGACATCTTTGAGTACAATGCAGAAAAGGAAATACAAATATAGATATTGGAACTAAAACTCACCACAACTCAACGTCACAACTGGTCGTGCTTTACCTTAGATGGTGTAAGTGTGGGACACCCCCGCAGATATTGTCCACTTTGCCGAAGCTTACGCTTTAAAACGCGTCATGTCCGTTAAGGGAGAAACCCAACATATAACCACCACAACTCTGCAAACTCTTCCGATGTGGGACAAGTTACGCTGGTATCTGCAAGACAAGAGCTCACCCAACACAAGCTACCACCACACAAGTAGCCCTCCAACCGCACCTAGGGGCCCGCTCACATGTATGCCCGCCCATGTGTGCCCGCCCACATGAAGTGTATCCTCGCTCGATACAATGATATTGTCCGCTCAAAGTAATGTGAAAATATGTCTATTAAGGGAGAAACCCAACATATAACCACCACAACTCCAGACAACTCTTCCGTGGGAGTCCATGAAAACTCGCCCAAAGACAAGAGGCCCACAACAAGATCCGCCCACATGTATACAATATCAAAGTAATGTGAAAATATGCTGGTAAGTCCATGAAAACTATCAGCTGTACCAAGGCTATGCAATGCAAGGCATGAATGCTACGGCCATACCAAGGCCATGCGATGTGAAGCCTCTGCAGCCAAATTTATATGCAAGATGCAATGCAAGCATACCAGTCCTCATCAAGTACATATATCAGTATAGTCCCCTTCTGGGATATCCCCGGGGTCTAGTACACTCCACACTGACTGCCGCCTCCCTAGTCACACAACCCAGTGAGTGGAAGAGACCACATTATTCACCTGAACAGTAGTCTGCCAATACCTACTCGCTCATCGATAACAGACCCATTTGCAAGCTGGTTAAACTCAGCCTAGCATACAGCCCCCTCACTCAGGCGGATAAGGCCACACCTCCTTCCAACTGACCATGACACAATGGGAGACACGGCTTACTGGTATTCGGTACTCGTATGCTCATGTATCCACTCGGTTTAGACGTTAGAGCATCTCCTAGTACCAAAAAGGTTCTGGGACTCTCACCCAAGGACATCCTATGTGCCCACAGTACAAGAGCCAATATTTTCTGTATCCGCCCTGATGTCGCTAGGGCGTACAGCAATCATATCACACCAATGCGAGATGCATGAATCTCACTGTCCAGTCATGCAACAATTCTGTGCGTACCGCACGCTCATGTGGGCAACTCCTATCAGTGAGTCCCATAAATAATTTGCCCAATGGCATATGCTATGATCAGTCACTCCTCATATCAAGCATACATTTGATGTGTATGGGCATGAATCATGGAGTTATACTAAGCATGTTATATGGTGATGAACTATCTTCATAACGAAGATGGGCCTAAACGGCCTACACATAATAAGTATGGGCCTAACAATGAGGCCTAGGGAGAGTTATAATGCGGACATTTAACCATCATTGCTCTTACAATGTGGATGTCAAACCATCATTGCTCTCAAGGCATGGCCCACCATGAACATCACTACATACATCATGGTGGAATCTCACATCGCAATGGGTATGAATACATCATATTCAGCCTTACACAAAGCCTCACATATATCTCATTGGGCCTCACTCATGGTCCTTATATACATCACATTGGGCCTCAAATACATCACAATGGGCCTCATATACATTAAGTGGGCCACATCACATGGGTCGCACCAATGGGCCTCATAACATCAAGTGGGCCACATCAATGGGCCGCACCAATGGGCCTCATATACATCAAGTGGGCTGCATCCACGGGCCACACCAATGGGCCTCATATGCATCAAGTGGGCCACATAACATGGGCCGCACCAATGGGCCTCATATACATCAAGTGGGCCACGTCCACGGGCCGTGCCAATAGGCCTCATATACATCAAGTGGGCCACATCCACGAGCTGCACCAATGGGCCACATATACATCAAGTGAGCCGCATCAATGGGCCGCACCATCTACACCATTCATCTAGTTTAAGAGGTTATTTTAGAGCATTACTGAAAAGGCCGAGCAATGTCCTAGAGGGGGGGGGGGGTGAATAGGTGTATGCCAAATAAAAATTAATAAGTGGAATATAAACAATAAGATAACCAAATGAAAAGCAAATAACCAAAGAAAATAACAACCTCAAAAATCAAGTATTGAGAGGTTGATACCAACTTAGTTCTAAGGACAACGTAACACCAAAAACCAATGGTTTATGGCAGGACAACCTTACTAGAACGTGGGTGATTATTAAAAACTCAAACTGAAGAGGATATGAAAGAAATAGAAACTAATCTATTACAACATTCACTACACAATGCTGAAATATAAAGATTACAACATTCACATCCATAAATACATCCCACAATATTAAATCATAAAAGACAAAGAAATAAACCACACATCCACCAAACACAAAGAATTATAGTGGTTTGCTTATGTGTACACCAACTATTAAATAACAACCACACAACTACTCCACTCCTAATATCCACTCCCTCGGGATATTAGCGTTCACTAATCAAAATAGGTATTTCAAAGTTCACCTAAAACCTTCACAATTGTATTTTTCAAGTGGGCTTACACAATTCAAAAACCTCACGCTGTGAGTTTTCTGGATCACCTCAAACAAACCACAAATGGAGATTTTTTGGAACAATCTCACCAACCAAACAAATAGAATTGAATTACAGAAAAAGTAAAATACTTATTTATATTATGATTCTGAAGTAGCCCGGTAGAACCAACTTGATGACGACGTAGATGTTCAACGTTCAATTTCACAAGTATATAGGGTTCTAAGTCTAGATGATTTTTAATTAAATCATCAACGACTTTGTATTGATTTTAATCTCAAGAAGGGTAAATCAAATATCCCTTTTCAATATAAGAATGGAATAGAGATTCAAAATCAAATTATAAGAGCTACTTTAAAGAATCTAAAATATGCACAAAATAACTTAGAATGTACTGAAAATTAACTCAGAGTGATTGCTTAAGAATGATAAGAATTGAATAGAAAACTCTGAAATTCTAGCACTATTTATAGGTGAAAAATCGGTTCGCACGACTGGCCTTTGGTTAGCTACGACTAGCCTTATCCAAACAGATTTACAAAAATTCTGGTGCGATAAAATTTTTCAGTCACATGACTGGCCTTGTGGGTCCCACAATTGGTCGAGTGGCCTACTCGACTAGTCGTGGACACCACACGACTGGTCATGTGAGTCCAAATTACAAGCTGAAAAATGAGTCGAGCACTACACGACTGGTCTAACACTATTCACACGACTGGTCGAGCAGTTTTCAGGACTGGTCGTAGACCAACAGAAAAATTCTGAAAATTCATAACAAATCCTGGACAGGTCGAGGAAATACTAGGATTGGTCGAGCTAGTGCTAGGGCTAGTCGAAAGAACAGAATTTTACACTTATAAAATTACCAAAATGAAGACCGAAAGTATGAAATGATCTAATCATGATCTAAGGTCAATTTAGGTCAATCATACCTTACTTGTGAGATAGAACATATGAACCATCAAACTATTGATCACTTCAGTAACTTTAATTCTTACGATATTCAATTCTTGAACTCGACATACCAAACATAATCTTTAACTAGGTCTTGAGTTCTTGGACTTTTCTGGTTCTAGATCTTGAACCACAATGTTCTTAAAAACTAACTCTTCACTTTCTTCCAGTTTGAAGATCTCAGTAAGTTCGCCGTAGATATCGGCAAGATAGATTCAGCATGAACAGAATGAATGTCGAAGATTCCCTATGAACAGATGCACAAGCTTGATACAAATCAAGATACAAACTTGAATTGGTTTGGCACACCAAAATTTGACAATACTTAGGGTTTATCAACATAGCACTTTCAATCTCCCCCTTTGTCAAATTTGTGACAAAACCAAAATTACAATATGCAATATATGCTCAAACAACACACTACACAAGCATATTATGATATGAATAATGCAATAGATATTCAATAATTAACTCTCCCCCTTAATCCACACTACTCTCTGCAAAAAAAAATTAGCCCATTTCATCATAGCTATCATATCATATCCTCATATCATTCAACAACCTTCTCCCCCTTTTTGTCACAACATGAAAAAAGAAGCGAATAATGATAAAGGAATATAAGAAGAGAGCAAGTAGAATTAATAATTACTCATCCAAATCAAATAAAAAAAGTATCTGAACTGATTCTATAGAGAAGAGTTTAAACAACATTATCCAAGCAGTCATAGGGAAAAGAGTTAGAATTAAGTTATTACAGATACCATCCAAATAAAAAAGAAACTAGTCAGATCCTGAAGAGGGAGCAGGAATAGATGGATCAATTTGATGTAAACCCTTATTAACGCGCCTCATGTATTTGCACATATAAGCAAATTGAGAATCCTGGGTTACACGAATCTGAGCCACCTGTTCCTTAAGAGTATGCAACCTCTTAGAGAAATCAGAACGCTGATAATCAGGGTCAGCCTCAGAATCTGATTTAAGTTTATCAAATAAATCATCCATATTAACGTTTTCTTAAAGTAAAGCATCAGCATCTTCAGCTTCTTCATCTCCTCCAGCATTCCCATCAACTTGACCAGGTGCCAAGTCCAGGTTCATCTTGTTAATATTAGAGTTGTTAAATGGACAGAGATTAATAGAACCTTCCCTAACAGGCATAACTATAAAAGCATGATCAGCTAAGACAGTCATAAGATAAGGGAAATGAATATCGCTATGACCAGGGTGAAGACGAAACTAAATAATATGATGACAGATACGAGAAGGAAGACAGATATAGATGCCAGTTACAACAGAATGCATAATGTGGGCCATAAAAGAGGTCAGCTCAGTCTTGTTACCTGAGTGAGGATAGACATTTGAAATAAAAATACGATGCAAGACCCTGTAACTGGGCAACATATATTTGGAACTGAGTGCAGTACCGCCGTTCTATTCTGCATTTATGTTACAGAGAACTCTTGTAATCAATTGTTTAGCATTTTCAGAAGGTCTAGCTTGCAAAGTAGATATGGGTACACCGTCATCAACAACAGGTATATCCATGATTGCTGAAATCAAATGACGGTCTACCTTAATAAGACCTTCTTTAGTTGACACAGTAAATGTCAAATCATCTCAAGCGTACATGCCCTGTGAAAAGGCCGAGCTAAGAGTCCTAGAGGGGGGGGGGGGGGGGGGAATAGGACTATGTCAAATTAAAAATTAAATGCGGAATTTAAACAAATATAAATAAAGATAACAATTAAACAATCCCACAATGCAGAAATGTAAAACAACCTCAGGTGTACAAGTATTGAGAGGTTGATACAGATGTTGTTCTAAGGATAACCTTACACCAAAAACCAATGGCTTATGGTAGGACAACCCCATTCCTAGAACGTTCTGTGTATCGAAATCTCAAACTGATACAGAGGAATAAAGAAATAAATAGCAAAGAAAGAAACTAAGCTATTACAACATTCACACACTTGCATAAAAAGATTACAACATTTTTCACAAATGCATAAAGGGAAATTATAATATCCATAAAATGAAATAATCAATCAATCACCACAAGACCAGAAATTATAGTGGTTCGCACTTGTGTACACCAACTGTTTTGAAAAATAGCCACACACTACACCAAAATCGTCATTTAGGAATGGTTTTAAACCGTTCCTAAATGCATCAGGAACGGTTTAAAACCGTTCCTAAATGACTCATCGTTAAAAAATAGGAGCGGTTCAAAACCGTTTTGGGTACCATTTCAAATTTTAGAAACGAAATTTTAGGAACGGTTTGAAACCGTTCTAGTGCTAATGGTCACATCTTGGGGACAATTTTATGAACGATTTTAAATCGTTCTTAATGTTGCCAACGGTCAGATTTTAGGACAATTTTAGGAACAATTTCAAACCCTGATAAACACATGAACTTTAGGGTCAAGGGAAATAAATTAATAAAAGTTTATTGCATTACATCAAAATCGAGATTAATCTAAAGAAAAACATAAGAAGCAGAGAGGTATGCTCGTCTTAAGACTGCACCTAAGTTCATTTATCTAAAAATATCTACAATGTTGAGTAACAAAGCATCAATGTACACAGGGCAGAACATGCGCACCTAGAACCATAAGATTTTCATTTTCATCCAAAAAGCCCTAATGTTTTCAGATATTTCTTCCTCGAAAGTCCTTCAAACAACCTTGGCCTTGGATGCAGAATGTGGGTTGGACTTCTTTTTTATTTTCAAACTTGTGGGCCTCATAAGTCCTATCCATTGGTGTGATTGTCCGGGAAAGCCTCTTTTAAGGTATGGCTGTAACACCCTGAAATTCGAGGGTCGAGTAGCAACTCAACTCTCGAGTTCCAAAATGTCACTTATGCAACATAGAGAATGATGATTGAATGTTGTCTGTGTTAGTGCAATAAACATGAGTGAGATTATACCAAGACATTAATCCATACTCCATGTCACGCCCCAAACCCGGAAATCAGATTCAAAGGAATCCCAATTGCCGAATCCGGCACCGACAGCCTCCGTAGTACCCCATTCTCGGCTTCCAGCAGGCATGCGTCAAATTCTGATCCTGGGATCCTACAAGGAGGATTTTCAGTATATATATTTTTTTGTAATGGAGCATAACCACAAGTTTACCCAAATCACAAAGGCAACATCATCATCACATATCCACTAATATAATCATTTGAGTACAATGCTGAAAGGAAATACATAAATAAAAAATCAAGCTCCAGAAGACCGTCGTACGTTCCAAGCTCAATATTGCTGCAACCTAACATCACCTGCACGCATCTATCATGCATAAGCTTATAAAAAGCTTAGAGGGTGGTGTAATGTGTGCACAAGATAAGTGTCAAGTAAGCAATATTAGAGTAATCAGAGTAATTAGAGTAAGCGGAAATACTAACAGTCCGTGAGTCATACAATATCAGGGTATGCAATGCAAATTTGCTATACAAATAAGGAGTCAAAGAAAGCCAAATATTAGATATCGAGGATGCAATGCCATAAATCATACAATATCGAAATAAGTAGAAATATACTGATAAGTCTATGAGTACCTTCAGCCGTACAAAGGCTATGCGATGCAAGGCATGAATGCTAACCATCATATCAATACAGAAACATTACAACCCAAAATACTAAGTACTACGGATGCAATGTAATATGCGGTGCGAATGAAATGACCATGCTGGAGTGAAGTCGGGATGATAGTACGTAGTATCACAGGCTATGGGGTCCATCACAAGAGACTTCTATCCAAACCAGTCCCATACCTAAATTTGGATAGTCAGACTCAATGTGGTAAACTCCTGATCTCAGGTCAGTTACGCGCCCAACCGAAATCCTGGCCATGCGAAAGCACACGTAACAAATGGTTATGCACCATCGGCCTGAGTGGATAGTGAGTGAATGATGAATGAATATGTAATTTCTGCTCAATAAGTCCACATATCAGTACGGTTACTCTCTGGGAAGTCACCGGGGTCTATTACACTCCAAACCAGATTGTCGCCCCATCGCGCGCAACAAGGTGAGTGGAAGAGACCTCACTATCCGCCTGCCAATATTGGGCCCGGCTCGTCGATAGTGGACCCATTCCTCGAGCTGGTCAGACTCAACCTAGCATTGCCCCCTCCTCTTGGGCAGGTAAGGCCGTACCCTCTTCCAACCGACCATGATACAGTGGAAGACGCGGCCTAATGGTATATGGCCCTCATGAGCTCATGCATCCACTCGGTCTCGACGTTGGAGCAACCTCTGGAACCAAGAGGGTTTAGGGACTTTCACCCAGGGATACTATAGTACCCAATATAGAACAGATTTTTGGTGTCCCTTCTGGCCATCCACTATATGCCTGTGGAGGCTACGGCCCTGATGTCGTTAGGGCACACAATGCAAGATGCATGATCCATACAATCCAGTCATGCATCAATCATGCACATACCGTGCGCTCATGTGAGATAACCTCTGCCTATCAGGAAATCTCATAACAATCTGCTTAATGACATATGCAATGGTCAACCACATCTCATAACAAACATGCAGATGATGCGTATGGGCATGTATCATGATTCTATGCAGTCACATACTCATAATCGGTATCAATAACCGGTATCAATAATCGGCCTCGACAATGTGGACATTTAACCAACATTGCCCTTAAGGAATTGCTCACACAAAGCCAAACATATAATGGGCCCATGGCCTCACAGAAAGGCTTAATATACAACACAATGGGCCTTACTTAAGGGCCATATATACACAACGGGTGGGCCCTGCTCATGGGCTTTAAATACATGACATACGAACCCTACACATGGGTCTTGAATACACAAATGGGCCATGCATCATGGGCCTAATACATATCACAATGGGCCTCACCCATAGGCCACGAATACATCACAGTGGGCCCCAACTACAGGTCGCACATACATCATATAGGTCTCGACAATCGGCCTCGGTCTCAACAATCGAATGGACACTCGAAATCGGCCTCGATACGCGGCCTTGACAATCGGAATCAGCCTCAATACTTGGTTTTGACAATCGAAATCGGCCTATACAATTGGCTTTGACAAATCAGAATCGGCCTCGATAATCAGAATCGGAATCAGCCTCAATCGGCCTCGACAATCGGAGTCAAAATCGACAATCGGCATCGACATCGATAATCGGCCTCAATACTTGGCCTCGACAATCGGAATCGACCTTGATACTCGATCTTTGAAAGATCAGAATCGGCCTTGATACTTAGCCTCAACAATCAAAATCGGCATATACAATCGGCCTCGACAAATCGAAATCATCGGAATTGGCCTTGATACTTGAAATCGATCGATAATCGGAATCGGCAAATCGGTCACGTTACTCGAAATCGGTAATCAATCAAGGTAATCAGAATTAGCAAATCGGTCATGACAATCGCACCGATCGATAGTTGGAATCGGTAAATCGGTCACGTCAATCGAAATCGGTAATCGGTCATGTTAATCGAAATCGGTAATCGATCAAGGTAATCAGAATCAGCAAATCGGTCACGACAATCGCACCGATCGATAGTCGAAATCGGTAAATCGGTCACATCAATCGAAATCGGTAATCGGTCAAGGCAATCAGAATCGATTGATAATTAACATCGGTAAATCGGTCACGTCAATCGAAATCGACAATCGGTCAAGGTAATTAGAATTAGCAAATCGGTCACGACAATCGTACCGATCGATAGTCGGAATTGGCAATTCAGAATCGGCCGAAACAATCGGCCTCGACAAATCGGAATCGACAATCGATCTCGACATAAGGTGGGGTCCAAAAATGGATGTCCGAAGATGGACCAAGCTATATCAATGGGGACCATTCGTTTGGGTTAACCCACTAGAGAATGATGAAAATAGGCCTAACCAGGCCTAAGGAAAGGTCATAATGTGGGCATTTAACCATCACTTCCTATCAATGTGGCCATTTAACCAACATTGCTCCCAAGCAATGGCTTATACAAAGTCAAACATATAGTGGGCCCATGGCCTCACACAAAGGCCACATATACATCACATCCGGCCTCGACACATGGGCCATAAATACATCACATCGGCCCCAAGACATGGGTCGGGTATACATCATATTGGGCCTTATATACAACTCAATGGGCCATGCCCAAAAGGGTCATAAGTACATAACAGGTGGGCCCTACACATGGGCCTCAATACATAACAGGTGGGCCCGACACCTGGGCCTCAAATATATCATATGGGCCTCGAACATGGGCCACATAAACATCACAATGGGCCTTACACAAGGGCCAAACATACAAGTGGGCCACATAGCACGGGCCTCATAGACACCACAATGGGCCGCAGATTTGTGCCGCATACATATCACTATGGGCTTCATCATATGGGCCGCAATTGCATCAAGGTGGGCTTTAACGGATGGGCTACAAATACATCAAGATGGGCCTCATGGATGGGCCACACCAATGGGCCACAAATACATCTGGGTGGGCCCCAAATATACATCACAGGTGGCCCTGCGCATGCAGCAAGTACATAGCCGGTATGAGGGTACTCCAACCCACATTTGCATCATGGCAAGTCCCACCGTCCAAGGACTAGACGATAGAGGTACATACGTAAGGGTCCACGTACACGACAAATATATCAAGGTGGAACCCACACAGAGGTACAAACATCTACATGGGCCCCACCCCTAACACACGTGCAGGGTGGTCCCACACGAGCCATGAGCTCTTTAAATGGTAGAACGGTATGGATATACACACATCTAAAGTGAGCCTCACCCATCCGACATATGGACCGAGTGAATATATAATAGATACATCAAGGTGGGCCCTGCACACTGCAGGTGGGCCTGCAGACGAACGGCCTGCACGAAACACCTACACCACGGTGTGCCTGGCATGACAGCATCGTCCAAACATCGCCCATGCAAATTGGCGCTGTCCAAACATTGGTCAGCACCATCCAAACACTGCCCAAATATTGTCAGCATTGTCCAAACACTTTGGACGGTGTGGATATGAAACATGCATTGAGGTGGGGTCCTGAGCATCATCCGAAGGTAGTCCAACACTGTCCAAACATTCTAGATGGTGTGGATCAAAATATACATCATGGCTCGCCCCACATCTGCACCATCCGGACAGCAGATGGACGATTTGGATATAACACATACATCAGGTGTGGCCTATTAGCCCACCGTCCAGATGGACGGTAAGAATAAAACATATACATCACGGTGGGGGCCACCGTCCACGTACTGGATTGTGGGACGTAATCCATACATCAGTGGACCTCACATGGTGGAGGTGGGCCACCTCACTTCTCTCTCCATATATATATATATAACTATTATTGTTATTTTATTTTATTTTATTTTATTTTATCAAGCCACCATTCAGCGTCCAACGTCTAGCAATGGACGGACGACTGGATGAAACCATTCATCTTGGTGCATCCCACCATTGCACGGACAGGATGGGCATATAACATATACATCCATGGTGGCCCCACCCCACACGTGCAACACGTGTGGGTGGGTCCCACCCACCAGGCAAAACGGATGGCTGGTATGGGTATAACACATATCTCAACGTCAAACCCTCAAAAGTTGCTGACGTAATTGCAGCTTTAGCTACTGGCCGTCCAGCAAATGGATGGCCCAGATACATCACACCAATGTTAGGGTGGGTCCACATGAACTACTGATGTCAGCAGCAAAAAAAAACGAATGCACGGCATGGATGAGATCCGCATCACAATGGGCCCTACATGAATGAACGGTCTGGATATGGCACAGCCTCATGACTAGACCCACGTAACTTGCTGACACCCTCAGAACCGGCCCACCGTCGAAAACAGACGGTGTGGATTAAACGCACAAATCAAGGGTCCCACCCCACACGTGTCACACGTGTGGGTGGTCCCACATCATAAGGAAAATGAATGGATGGTATGTATACAGTACATACATCATGACGGCCACACAACAACCCTTGCTGCGTTAGGCTGCGTTAGGCCCAGATGTGACATACATGCATGAGGTGGGCCCACACATGTGGGGTCCACCAGCAGTTCTGGATGAAGCAGATATTTGTGATTTTCCATCATCCAGACCCGGTGGATGGCTTAAAAAAAAACAGATGGATGGCTTTGATAAAAATACATACAGTATGGTGGGTCCATGCGGTCGCCCAACCGAGCCGGGATCGAGATGATATTTGTGATTTCCCTTCATCCGAATCAGACAGTGGGACTGGGCCAATGGCCGGATGGTCAGGATCAGCCATGCATGCATCTAATAGGTGGCCCACATCAAATAACCAAAATGAGAGAAAAAGAGGAAGAGAGAAAACGGTGGAGATGAGAGGGATCCCGCCACTATGGGTCCCTCTTGATACAAGACATACATCTAGACAGGCCCCACACGAGTGGGCCCTCAAATGCATAATAATCAACGGTCAAAAATTCATAAAAATCACCCACCTTATGATCTTCTTGGTCCTTCACTTCCATCAACGCATCCTAAAGCTCTGAGAGGCGCATTTCAACGGTGGAGATGATCATTGGAGGGTGGAGATGGGAGGTGGGAAGGTGGGCCACACTTGCTCTCCATGGAAGCCATGGACGATTGCTCCATGAGAGTTGCTTGAGAAGAAAAAAAATAAGAGAGAAATGAGAGAGAGAGAGAGAGAGAGAGAGAGTGATGGGAGAGAAGTGATGGTGAGTGATGTAAGCATGTACTTTGTTGTAAGAAATTGTTGACTTTAAGGGAAAGGTGGTTGTACTTGGGGATGGGTGTGAGTGATGGGAGTAATGGGTACTTGATTGATGTGATTGATAGGATTAATGTGATGTTTTCTAGGGATTGCAACGCGCGACATTTATCCTCGAACTGGACGTGGGCCCACATCTCTTGACCCGGGTATTACCTCGGCGCGCAAGTCGCGGCATCAGCACCGCTGCGACGGTGCGGTCGCTAAGGTACCAGTCTTAGATTGAATCGACTCTGGTTGACGACGTGTGAATTAGGGTCACGTGTAAACGCCGGTTAAGGGCGAAGGTTGCCGAAATTTGACCGGGAAGACCGCGGAAGCCTATGGAACAGTACGGTATAGGATACAGGTCCTACACTCCAGATCAATGTATAAAACGTAAGTGAAAGACTGAAAGATGTATATAGATGTGTATAAAAACAAACGATTTAGATCTGTCACCAGAGTATGATTACTTTGCTGAGTCATCATATACATGTACTGAATCAAAAACAAAATGTCAAAAGAATAGTCCAACTGTCATGATAGCCCAATAGCCCCGTCAATCCGATAGCCTAAGTAAAGCCGCCGGAGAAATCCTGATCATCATAGTAATCAGGGTCAGCCTCCTATGAATCGTCGGCACCTGCATCTAAGACAGAGTCTGGTGGGTGTCCAGAACACCGTCCCGTAACGTGGGAGTAAGTAGCTAACTTAGTGAAATAATAAAGCATAGGTTAACATGTTATCAAATCAGTCAAGCAGTAACGAAAAAGTAGTACAATCAACAATCTTAAGTACTCTTGTTAATGCAAGTATGAAATGCAGTCATGATGCATGCCCCTTGCCTAAACACCCTCATACGGCACCATCTTACGTCCGCGGCATGCGTTCATCCCTCAGTGCTCCACATCTTCCAGGCACATGCAATGCGATGATGAGCATGATTACCGAGTTGTTATTAGTCCATTTCAAACAGCAGCATTGGGAAACTAAGGTACCTCCCTTATATCATTTTCAAACAATGATCCATTTTAGGGTCGTCAATCTTACATAATCTCATACAATAGTGTGGTTCTAGGTCGCTGTAAGGGCTGTCAGGGCTGTTACACGGAATCGTTGTACCACTCTCCCATCACCTTATCAATATAGGCCTAGTTTGTACTCTTGTTGCTACGGAAGGGTCGTCGCCTCCACGTAGACTCAGAGTACTCTCGAGGTCACTACAAAGGGCTGTCAAAGCTGTTACATGGAATCGTTACACTACTCCCCCATCACCTTATCAGTGTAGGCCGCCAGCTCGAATACAGTGTCCCATACCACCGTATTCGGCTCACGAGTCTGGTTGCTCAATGGTCACTACGGGAGGCTCGTGGCCCCAGCGTAGGCAGACAGCTCGACCACGGTATCCCATACCACCATGCCTGACTCATGAGTCTTAGCAGATCGAGGTACCACGGTTAACGAGATTCCACTGGTAAGTTTGGTACCCTAGGTTTAAGCAGTAGCGTTCAAACATGGTGAACATACATTAGATAGATTGGGTTACTTGACAAGCTCGACTAGCACGAGCGCACAACCAGCTGAACGACATGAAGTGCATAAGCACTTCGCGTGGCTTAACCACTGTCGCCAACCGAAGTACGACTCGGATTCGTCAAACACATCGTACGTGGCAAATGAATCTCAACCACGAACTCCAGTCTGTTACCGATTGTCTGGACTATAATCATAGCCCCAATCACAATCAATCCTTAATCGGAAGCATGTAGAGTAAAGCAGAATAAACAAAGTAATCAAGCATGTTATAAGGCACAAAATAAACAAAAAATACAAACACATATATTTTATAAGTAAGCGATTAAATTAAACAACCAACATGGAGGAAATCATATACATCTCTAAGGTAGTTGAGAATCCTATCTCAACACCTACCTAAAGCACAATCATCTAAGCACTTACTCTTACAAGCATTTTCACAAACACTTAGAATACACTATTTTAACATACATAGCGTATATTAGCAAAAACATATATTAGGGCGAATCCTTTCGCCGGGTAAGTATTACACATATATATAGCATGTCCATACAGTAATTAATCATGGCAAACATACTTTCAAAATTTATACATATACGGTATTTTCTACAAATATACAGAATACACAATACGCCATAATTTGCATACGCAATCGAAACGCAAAACGAACATCACATTGTGCATGTACAATAACACCTAGATCATGGATCTATCATTATCTGACATTGAAAGCGTTGAAAACCATAACCTATACGTCTAAAGTCCGCACCTTACGCCGTAGAAGCGTAATGAACTCGATATATTTGCTAAGTCTTCGTGTATGACAATTTGGCAACCTATAGAATGAAATAGATTAGCTATTTCATCATTTGCAATTCATCATTTGCAATGATCATAACCGTAGATCAGAGTAGGGTTAGGGTTTCTTACCTAGAAACGAAGCTGAAATCGCCGGAAAAGCAATTAGAAAGAGGTGGTTAAGCTTGTATAATAGCAGGGTAGAGTATCAGAGAGATCCTCACACTTCCTCTCTCTTTCTTCTCTTCTCTCTCCTAGGGTTTTCTCAAATTTGTATGGTGAGAATGAGAGAGGGTTTAAGGTCCTTATATAGGCTAAAACATAACCAAAATAGACCTAGGGTCAAGGTATACTTAGGTTATATCCAAAGTGGGTCCATTTCGATCCAATGGAGCACTTCTGGAGGCCCCTTTTTTGTGTGTGGTCGGACTTAAGTTCACTAACATTGGATCTAGGTACATTTAAGTTTTCGTTCCAGTCAGATTCTCAGATCGCACGTGGTGGACCAGTTTCAGTTCAACGGTCACTGAAACTCGATCGGGGATTTCAAGTACACTGCCATGTATATGAAATTTCTCCTGATCCGAGGGTGTATTTGGGTCAGATTCTGACGGTCTGATTGCTTATATCAGGCCCGCAAGTAACAAGTCTCAGATTACTTAAATGAGATTTGATTTCTAAAGAAAACCAAGTGTTCTCACACTCATCGCACCGGGCTTAAGCGAATAGCCGTGGGACACTGTCTGGATTTGATCTCCGAGAGGGTTATCAAGCCCAGCAAGGCGGTCCTAAGTCTATAACTTCGTATCATTCGGACTTTCGATGTACGGTCCAGATCTGATACAGAGATTCAATGTGCTCCCGAGAGCAGTCAGGTAATGAGTTTGATCCTAGAATTTAAGGTAACCTAACCTCAATGATTCTACAAGTTTTGGGTCTTGCAGATCGTATTTAAAGTGATTCAAGCAGATTTCATGGCTAATCTAGTTTAACACTTAGTTAACTTTGTCTAATTTCTAAAGGATTTGATCCTGAGTGATTTCTCCCTGATGTGGTACTCGGGTCCTTGTACGAGATTTTTCGAGACGTTACAATGGCCTAATAGATGAAGGGTCCGAGTTTCATACAAACTAGCTACACTGTAGTACAACAGAAAATGCAACTAAGAACATGCAAAAGTACTCAAAATCGAGACAAAACAAATATATACATATATATATATATATATATATATATATATATATATATATATATATATATCTAAATTCTCATCTACTTTTCTACATATAAGAAGTATTGTTTCAAATTTTACAATTGTTTTAAATTTAGTAGATCTGTAAATATGTTTCCAATGGGCCCAAATAGGGAATTGTGGTTAAGATTCCTGCATTTAGATAAAATGTGATTCATGAAAATATGTCCTATATTCATAAACCAAAACCTTTTTGAGTTCGTATTCAACAAGAAACTCACAGGGAGGAGATATTTCATAGAAGCCAAGGAGGATGGGATGTTCTGGCTGATTTGATTGAATGCCAAATTTCTGCATTGTAAAAGAAAAGAAATCAATACTGATCACAATAAGCTGACATCTTTCTATCTAAAGCCTATATCTAAGTCATTCTACCATATCAACAATCAGAAGGAGAGAGAGAGAGAGAGAGAGAGAGAGAGAGAGAGAGAGAGAGCAGATCGATAGTTGCTGATGTTACAGAAAATAGTAAAGTAGAATAGAGAAATACGAGGAGACATCGCATCAGACGCAACTTAGCCATTGCTGTGAAAAGCTGAGGAAAAGAATGCTTGGAAAAGATCTCTGTAATTGCCTAAAAAAAGAAACAAATGATTGATTTAATAGTAATACCAACTCGACAGATAATCCTATAAAATCCAGATCAAGAAGAAAAAAATACAGAGATATGAGGAAATCGAAGCAACCATAAAGCAACCTGAATTAACAAAGAAGAGAGAAAATTTTGAAAACCATAACGGAGAAATTTACAGTCAACAGCACAAATCATCTAGTAATCCATAGGCCCAAAAAAAAAAAAAAAAAATCTTACTTTGCTAGCTACTTCTGGGATTTCCATTTCAAGAACAGTAACTCATTCCATGCTGCGAATTGCTTGAATAAACCAGAACTGTTTTTTTAAAGGCAACCAGAATTGCTTATAAAAGAGTTAAAAAGGAAGCTTCGATGGATCTCACTGAGAAAATATTCAAAACGGGAAATCAGAAAATAGAGATTACAGAGGTCCGATTCATTGATGCTCAAGATATACTGATTCTACACTGTCGAGAATCAAGTGACAGAAAACCTTTCAAGAACTGTGATTTGATCATTTAAATTCGTTAATCTCTCAAAGAATTCAAAGATCATCCACAAGAATCACCAAAAGAATATCAAATTCGATAAAAAAAAAACCATCTAAAATCTTTGAAAAATGAACTTCTTAAGCCAAAATTTCAGGTTGGAAAAAAAAAAAAAACAGATGAGTTTATCTGCGGGGATCTGGACATCACAAGAAACAAGTAAAATTCAAGAAACTGCATTCAATCTAATAGTATTTAAGTTCGAAATCGTCTGATGAAATCTAAGATTATCCATGGAAGATCATCATAATTGGCTCAAAATGTGTTGCATAGACCTCAAAATCTTCGAAATTTGTCAACAAGCCTGAAATTCAGATGAAAGAATCAAAATGAGGAGAGAATTAGAAAAGAAGGCATTGCAGAGATCAGATCATCTGCTGAAATCAGAGAATTATATTCAAGAACTGCAATTCAATGACTATCTATTGAAAATCATTAAAGTATACTGAAATAATCGAAAAAAAAGATGAGAGAATAAAAGATAGGAGATTTCTAATCATGAAGAAGCTGAAAGAAGAAGAAGAAATAGGGATGGATATCGACTTTTGAGAAGCTCTTACAGATTCCAGAATTCTGAGAGAGAGAGAGAGAGAGAGAGAGAGAGAGAGAGAGAGAGAGAGAGAGAGAGAGAGAGAGAGAGAGAGAGTCATCATTGTAAATGAACTGACTAAGACTAAAAATGATGCAAAATGCTCTGAAGTCATCATTGCATTAAAACCCACAACAGGCACCAACGAAGCCAACAAAGTTCCCAAGACAACTTGCATTGACGAAGATAAATATCAAAGAAAATCTTCCCATCAAAAGGAAATAGTTCATTGATAACAGACTATATGTCTCCAGTGAGGTAAGTTGCAGGACATTCAGAGTGATCCTACAAGGTTCACGAAAGAAGTAAAAGTTATACAAGCTTCCCAATGCCATACATTTTTTTAAAGAATGGATACTTATGAGGGGAGCATAAGCAGTGTACATCCAAGAAGAGTAGTGACCAATTAAAATGCATAGAAGCACGTGCATTGGGATAAGATTAATAATAAAGGTATAACCTTCCCAAGAGCAAACCTGAAAAAGAAAAATATCAACTAAAAAACCCATTCATGTGAAAAAAAGGGTTAGAAAACGAACGTACAAATTCACTTGTTTCATACCCTAATTATCAAGTAGCAATGTCTCGTGAATGACTGCACGAAGTTTAGAAACATAATAAGTAACAATCACAAAAATGTAATAAATCATGATACATATGTTAGGCAGCACCCATTCTTGATCGCTGCTCCAATACAACTGAAACAAGAAATGACAAAGAGAATTACTCCAACACCAATGAATAAGTAAATGAACCTGCAAAACAACATTGCATCATGGTTATGTGAACAGATAAGAGAAAAAGGTGAACATAAATTCTACAGAATGATGCCAAGCTGTAAATAGGCAGTGCCCTGGTGGTAAAAGTTGTTGCCTGATGATAGAACTACAGATCGCCTACCATTTGGATTTCATATACATAGATCAGTTTGGTGATTATGCTCCCCAAAAAAAAAAGAAAGAATTCTCAACGCAAGGCCAAAAGCCAAAAATTCAACTGACTTGGCATGTAAATTAATGCAAGCTTCTCACAACCAGTTCTTTAGAATATAGACTGCCCACCAAACCAGCAAGTTGGCTAGTCCCAATGAAACATGCCAGTTCAAACAACCCAAGCATTTTCCTTCACAACCATATCTCCGATAAAAGAACCCCAGAAAGCAACTAAGAGCAAAGAAAGCAGAGAGAAGAATGAAAAGGAAATGAAATGAAAGCTTGCATAAATGCATGCATCATCATAGAGAACTCCAATTCTTAATAGTTCATAGCCTATTGTGATTTCATATACTGATAGGAATGGTTTCACAAAAGACAACACAACACATCGATCCTCGAAAACAATTGGCAGTGATTGTACTGATCTTACGCATCATGCGTGAATGCTTCTAAGTTAGAATTTACATTAAATCTTCTTTCATGTTTCTTCATATTTTAGTCTATATCCATCACGCATGCAGAATCCCCACCTGGTGGCAATGCTCCACCCAGTACCAAGATAGGGTAAAACAGGTCTAATGTCAAGTGGGCAGCTGGTTGTTGAACTTTTTCCAACAAATTATTAGTTACATGACCCTAAATGGCAGAATAAGACTATGATGATGATAGTTATGGTGATGGTGAGGGATTGGAATGAACCCCAATAACAAGTGCCTACTACCATCCATAAGAAATCCAAAAGGATTTGTTGGAGGCACCTCCCTTCACCAGGTTGTCCCTACTATCATTTGCAGAGCGGCCCACATGCTGAAAGGAGACCTCCAACCTTTGGCTACCTCCAACCATATTCTTGAATTTGATACTAAGATTCAACAATGACAGACTATAAGAACAACACCCCATGGACATCGTACCTGAAGTAATCACTCATCCTTTCATAAAGACAATATCCAACATAATATCGCTCCTAAAGGACACGAACATTGTTCATCATAGATGCATATGCAACTTCTAAATATACTTTTCCTCAAATTAAGTAACTAAGGCATGTACTTCTAGTAGAGAAATGCAACTTGCCAACTACTGGAATAGGAAAGAAAAATCAAATTTTGAGTTATAAAAGTACCTGATAAATCCACTTAAAAAATTGAAAGAATGACCACTGATCAGACATCTCTGACAAGGTGTGACAAGCTTGGAATTTAAGTAGCAAAGCAAGAAATATGCGTATGCCAGCATAAACTCCCAATACAAGAATATAAATCCAAAAATAGAAAGAATCTGAGTTCCGGTTATCTTTTCCTTCAGAACCTTCCTGCAATGCAGTTTGGGAAGCATGTATGAGTACAAGGATACAAAAAAACTATTGTACATCAACAAAAAAAAGGGACCATGGGTCTGCCACAACAATATGAAAATGTAAATTTCAAACATAATACTACACTCACATGTAGATATATGTTACAAATACTGAACTGAGTCCAAACCAAAAGAATCTAATAAACAGCCTTGAGATCACCATGCCTCTAGCTGTTGAATAAGCCCCAGATGTGAGCAGGACATCCAAGCAGCCTACAAATTTAGAATGGAATTTGATGTGAAAAAGACAAAAAAAGAAGTAACAAAGAAAATATACAAATCGGAGAGTTATTTTACTTAACCCCCATCTGCTTTGAGGCCCATCATATAAACGGTTTGGATCATTGAAATGTGACACGAGATCCAGCTGCTGCACTCCCTACTCATAAAACCCCAATAACAAGTGCCTGCTGAAATTCGAGGTAGAACTCTTCACTATAAATACTGGGAAATTTCATCAGTTTCTGTCATTTCCTGTAAATTAAACAGAATGATTGTAAATCAATCTACTTTGCATCCAAACGCTACAACAATGTAATAATTCATCAACTAAATTGACAAGTTTGGTTTACAAACAAAATCTAAGGGCAACTTCAAAGCAATTGCAATACATAATTCCAAAGATAAAGTACTAGTTAAAAGACCAAATACTTGAACTTTCAGTTTACAACAAATACCAACAGAAGGGAAGAAAACATGCACCTGGACTTGCCAATCTTCATTCCTTGCACAACGATAAACTCCCATCATCTAGGTGCTTAGAGCACAGACGCTTGCTGTGGTATTTAAGTTCTACGACATTATCATGAAATGGTTCATAGCACTTATTCTCTTAAAAGAGTTACAATCTAATCAGCCACTAGATCTTCCTTCTACGATTAGAAGTCTCTCATAACCCATCAAGTATCAACTCACCGTTTTACTGGACGCAAATATTAAAGCTGTTGTTTTCGGATCCCTTATCTGCATTATGACTGCAGCAAAACGCTGTTGGGGTATAGCTCTCATCGAGTTTGAAATCAACATAGAGTACAAGCAACTGAATTAAAAAAAAAAAAAGAAGATGGACTCACAAGCTTTTCAAGCTTTTCATTTACATATGAAGGGATTGGTCCATAAATATTGCAATTCCTCAATATCCTGCAAAATAGAATCAAACATTTATGTAATTTGTTAACACTGGAATGTTAGCTTCATAAAGAAGACAAAGATAGAGAAAAAATAAAGGCCGTTGTGCTCTCTATGTAAGACTTTCCAACAATGGAGTCAGATTCCAAGCATTGCACAATCAGAATACAAGAGAATACTTGAGAAAGAAGCAAATCTAAAAAGATCCAAAAACCGAAAACACATATAAATAAGGGTTTAATGATCTCTTTGTAAAACCTTTAGTACAATGCGATCACTAAATAACCAAAATACATAAAAATACAACAGCAAGGTTTGCCAATGTTAGCACATGAGACAAAGAAATACACAGAATATTACCGACTTGCTCTGCGAAACTGCAAATGGATTCTCATAACAGATACAACAGTAAAACCCATAACAGACAAGAATATATTCATGACAGATGCACCAATAGATTTACTATTTTTCACAACAATGGTCCTGAACCATGGGCCTCACATGTTGAGTGAAAACGAATGTACCGCTGTGGAAAACTAGAGTGAAATTTTCTAACCACCCACCTGCTGGCTAGACCAGATGAATTTTTAGCCGAGTCATTTAAAAGACACCGGTAGGTGGTGGAACAGTCTGATTATGAAACCGATTGTGTTTTTAAGATTTGTTGGGTTCTGTTTTTTAGTTTAGATGCCACCAGTTGTTTGGTTTTTCAGCCTTGTTTGGATAGAAGTTCTACCATATTCTGAGTGAAGAGATCTTCCCCAAAGCAACAAGAGAGAGAGAGAGAGAGAGAGAGAGAGAGAGAGAGAGAGAGAGAGAGAGAGAGAGAGAGAGAATCTGAAACAGATGATTTTCTGAGAAGTTTCTGATCAGGATTGATTAGCTATCCCTTTAAATAGAAACATAGAAAATATATTAGGATTCTCTTACTATTTCAAGCAAATATTCATCCTCCAGATGCAAATTCTGCTTTCTTTACTTCGTTGAATATAAAGACAAACAGTTGTATTTTTTGAAAAGTTATAAATAGTAGCACTTGCTTGCTAAAGAATCTTGGATTAGAAAAAAGGAAAAAAAAATCTAATGCATTCAACATAAATAAATTCTAATCTTTTCATTAATGACCCACAAAACAGATTTCAAATTCTTTTACTGTTTCAGGAAATATTCATCCACCAGATCTAGATTCTCATCACTCTTCTTTATCTCATAGAAAGCTATAAACACTTGTCTTTGTTTCTAACATAATTTTTAATAAGAAAATCAATACGATTATATTCTAACCCTTCCGTTAAAGATCCGAATGAATCGATCCTTTAAGATAATATGTCAAACAAAACCAAAATGATCATCAATTAAAAAATAATAGCTCTTACTGTTTTCTTATTAGTTGTAATGATCGTGGCATCTTGGCCATGGATTTCAGTCACTTCCTCATCGATCCACGCAACCTTGAGATCATCCGCAAGAAGTAATTGAGCATGATTGCCGCTCTATCAACCTGCAAAAGTAGATGTTGCCATAAAAAGCAATTTGTTGATATATCAATGGTGAGAGACCAAATATATCAATAAAAAATGAAAAAAAGTCAATTTGTTAATAAACTCTCAATGCAACATTACATTTGGATGCAAAACATTCAGCTCAATTAAGTTTTTCTTTTCTTTTCTTTCATTCTTTATTTCCTTTTTCTTGAGAGGCATACAATATGATGTATGACTGAAGGGAATGATCTCATACCATGTTTCAAAACTCTACTCTCCAGCACCTTGATATGGAATATATCTGCTCTTGATCTCGTTCGTCTTTAGGTCCCCTTTTAGGAGAGAATGATAGTTGTTGCTATGAAGAAAGATGAATGGATGGCCAACTCTCTACCTCATCGTGTGGCCAGCTTTGGCAATGATCAACGGTGTGTGAAGCCATTACTCAAACGAGTCAAGAAAAGGAGAGGAATGGTTAAATCATACAATCGGAGTGATTTTTGTAACATGGCTTTACAATAGTGGTATAGCACAAATGGACAGTATGCATCAATGTGCCATGTGAAAGTGTGGATGTGTTAAAGTCCACATGAAGGTGTGGATGTTAGCAGTGCCTATCATCTAGCCGGACAAAATAAATATACATGCATAGACAAGCTCAAACTACTATAAAAAGTAATGAATTTACAAGAGCACAAAGATAAAGTAATGAATGTAGTTCCAAAAAATCATTGAAAACCTCAGATGAATACTTACATGGTATAAAATTATCTCCCACCTCAGAAGTTTCAAAACAGGGTAGACTGTTAAGCAAGCAGAAAGGAACTTTGCTAGCTTGGTGCATGATTAACTTACAGATTCTGATGACTGGGTCTTGCATGTGTTCCTCGTGATTTATCCAATTTGGCAACATACATAAGACTCTCAAGTGGCAAACTTAAAAATTCACAATCTGGTAGTTGACGGTCCAGATGACCTGAAAACCCAGTAGTTAAAAGTGTTACATCACCATGCTCTAAAATGTTTCACTACAGTCATGCTTTAGGGGATAGTAGGAGGTGAACCATGGATCAAGAACCAAATAGACAGGGTTGATTAATTTCTCTATATTGAGGGAATAGTGGGAGGTGAACCATGGATCAAGAACCAAATAGACAGGGTTGATTAATTTCTCTATATTGAATAGAATGTACACGTGGATAGATGAATGAATGTGTATGAGAAAGTTAAAAACATCGTAGATCATGAGTTACACAAAAAAGCAAGAGTAGAAAAGGAAAAAAAAAAAATCGAAGAAGAGCAATGATTCCAATATCCATCTTATGCATTTGAACCAAAATCCCATTCTTTCAAGCATAGAGAGGAAGAGAATAAATCTAAAATTGACATGTTCACATTACTTGAGGTTTGGCTCATCATTTCAATTGAGAGTCAAAACTTTTATTAGCAATAAGCCATCTAAGAATTTCTCTTAAATAAATGTGCCTTGGAAAGGTTAAACAAGACAGCCCATCACCTCTTTAATCTACACAGAATGGTTTTAGCCAAGATATATTAAGTACCCCTAGCCAAAATAACTGGAGAAATGTTTAATCTGCACAACTAAAAGTACTGAGAACACAAGTACCTCTCTTGTTGAATTACTTCATGAACGCCATAACCAAGATAAGTCTTGCACACCCGTGGAATGTTTCTTGGAAGCATTTTACTCCACTAGCATTAAATGAGCATAAAAAATCACAAAGGCAAACATTTCGACAAAAATCCACCTAATAGTGAAAGTTGATGTCCTGAAACAAAAAATGGATCAAACCATAAAGACCAAACCATAAAAACCAAAGCATAGACTCCAAAGGTCTTTGTAAATTTTCTCATCTATTACATAAACAACACTAAATGATAGTTCCAAGTGTGGGATCTTTGTAAATTTTCTCATTGTAAATGACAGTTCTAGGTAGGCCATACAATCCATGGTCAGGTGTTCTCCCAAGCTGGAAATCCTAGGAGGAAAAAAAAAATAGCTTAAAACTAGGGAATAAGAAAAAATTACCTTAATGCAAGTGAGGGGCCTCGTCCTTTATGATACCATGTGCAATAGGAGGTAAGAATGTCAAGTGCAAATACCTGAGCAAAGCACATAAAGAGAAAATGGCTCAGTTATAGGCATAGATACTACTACACTGATGTTTTTGAACATGTCATTCTAAGCCAAAAATAAATAAAAATGAGAAACATAGATTTGCTAAGCCACACGTGTGTGTAGTAAAGCTCATGTACAGGTGTCAGCATGGCACAATTGGTACAAGATCCAATCCATCCATCTAAATGGAAACACTATATTGATAACCTGGCCCAAGAATCAGGTTGACCCACTAGTCATGTGGGCCACAGTTTGTGAATAAATGAACAGATATGAAAAACCACGAGATGCATCTATCAAGTATATCAGAAAAAAATACCATAATTCACGACAAAGCATGAACCAAACAATATAAACTTGAGAATACATGAATAAACAGAAACGCACAAGGATCAATGTCCTCAGAAATTTAATAGTAGTGAGAGAATACATAACATAGATAATGCCAGATATCGTATACCGACTTCTAGTTCAAGGTGGCGTCAAATCTGCAAAGGCAAATCTGGAAGATTGAGAACTGCAAAATCTGCAAAGGCAAATTTGCTCTTCATTTTATGTATGTCCTATATTGGTACATATGGGGAGGGTAAGATTTAGAATCCAACTCTAGTGGGTAGCCCTAACAGGGGATAACTCACAGGCATGGGGAAATTCATGGGTGAGGAGAAGGAAATTGAAAAAAAAAAAAAAAAATCAACAAAAATTTTAGAACCAAAAATAAATCTCAAAATTAAAATTTTTTTTTTAAAAAAACACACCTAAAAGTAACACTGAAAAAATTTGAAAACTATTTAAAAGAATAAAAAAACCCAACAAATTTGACCTTAGCTAGAAATCAAAACCCATATCCCATAGACAAGAAATTCCTTTGAAAAAAAAATGAAAATTGGTTAAAAGGACACAAAACCAAAAAGAAAAAGAATAAAGATATAAAAAGCTGAGATTTTCATTTTTGAATAATATCAGAAAGAAAGGAATTGAATAAAAAAAATCCAAAAAAAGAACCCCATTTTTTTAACGAAAATACACAAAACCCTTTTATCTTATCGAAAAACCAAAACCCAGATTTCATCGACTAGAAACTCCAAAACAGAAAAAAAAATTTTAAAATTTTCAAAAGAAAAATCATAACTAAAATCCACACTGAAAAAACCCCAAATTTTCCTAGAAATTACCCAAAAAAAGCCCCAAATTTTGAAAGATGAAATTGCACGATACCCTAAAAATCAATCACAGAAGCCATCCACATGAAATTCAACAAAGAAAAACGAGAAACTTCAAAAGGAAATCCCAAAAATCTATTTCTATTGACGAAAAGACGGACCCGTAAAAAATAAACCTTTTCATCATCAGATTTCAACATCGGGACAGGATTGGATTTCTCTCCAGACCTCGTCAAAATCTAACTATCCGGCAACAGGATCGTCTTCTCGAAGAGCTTGATCGCAGGGTCTTTGGCCTCAGACATTTCTCAGCCATCCGATCTTTCTTCAATAACTTTTGTGGATAAATCGAAGCCCGTATCCTTCAGAGAGAGAGAGAGAGAGAGCAGGGAACAAAAAGGGGTAGAAGAGAGATCTTAGGAGGGGATGCTAAGATTAATTCCGATCACAGGACCTTCTCCCTTTCCTGACATTCTGAAATCGCTCTAAAAATCACCGATCGAGAGAGAAGATAGAGAAGAAAGGAAGAAACAAGTCTTCTAGGTTTTAAAAGAAATAAACAGCTATGGTTTATTTCTTTTGAAAGTGTGCGTTCATGTATTGTATAGTTTAAAACCGTTTTAGAACAAAAAAAATAGTCGTGAAAGTGTGCATTAATGTATTGTACGGTTTAAAACCATTTTAGAACATAAAATATGGTCATTCCTAATCGAAAAATTTGGTGTAGTGACACAACTACTCCACTCCTAATATCCTCACATAGTGGATATTAGCGTTCACTATGAAATAGGTTTTTCAAGGTTCACCTAAAACCCTCACAATTGTCTTTCAAGTGGGCTTATACAATTCAAAAAACCCCACACTCTGAGTTTTCTAGATCACCTCAGACAAACCAAAACAAAGAGATTTTTCTGGCACAATCGTAATGAAACCAAAAGAATGAATTTACAAAAACTGTAAAATACTTATCTGGGTATTCTCCTTTTGATGCAACCCGGAAAAACCAATTCGGAGTAGAAGTTTAACATAGATGTTCAATGTTCACACTCACTTATCAAAATGTTTTAAGTTCTAAATTGATTTGAGATTTAAATCACCTTGGGCTAGCTTGATTTGATTTTGATTCCAAGAAATGGGAAAACTTTAATCCTTCTTTCAAATAAAATTGGAATGCAGAATACAAAATCAAATGCAGAAAGCTAATTAAAGAGAATATAAAATGAGCACTAAATAGCTTAAGAATATCACTAACTTATCTCTCGGAGTGGTGTCTTGATCTTACTTGAAGTGGATATCAAACTCTGAAATTCGTGCTCTATTTATAAGTGTAGAAATCGCATCTTTGACTGGTCCAGAGGTCGGCTTGACTGGTCGAAGGACCAATAAACATTTGAAATTTTGGGCGCGATAAGATAAGGTCGTTCCACGATTGGTTGAAGGACCCGCTCAACCGGTCGAGTGGCCTCCATGACCGGTTGAGTCCTGTTCATGACTGGTCGTGTGGGACTCATTTTAGTTACTGGACTTTGAGTCGAGCCTGCAGGACTGGTCGAGCACAGTTCACTCGACTGGTCTAGCAGTCTCCAAGACTGGTCGAGGCAATAACAAAAAATCTCAAAAATAAGTAACAAACTTAGGGCTGGTCAAGAATTTCTTGGACTGGTTGAACCAGTACTAAGACTAGTTAAACATAGTCTAAGACTAGTCGAAAAATAGTTTATGCACTTATAAAGTGACCCCATTAAATTATGTATTCAAAATGACCTATCCTATGGTCAATCTAGGGTCATTCATACCTTGTAAGCAAAATATGAACATTGAATCTTCTTTTACTTCAATTGATAGTTGTTCTTTGAAGTTCACGAAGCTTGAGATCTTGACATATGATGAAGCTTGAACTTGAGACTTCTGAAGCTTGAATTTGACTAACATGGAAGCTTGAGCTTGAAGTTCAAAGTAAAGAACTTTGTCTTGACTTGGATGAAGCTTTGAAAACTTGAATTATTTAAGCTTGAAAGATTGAATTAACACTTGGTGTTGTACTTGAACATGAACATGTAATCTTGCATTTGAAGTTCTTGAGGTAAAGACCTTTGTTCTTGTACATGAGATGCAGAGTCTTGAAAATGTAGATGAGCTACACAAGACACAGATTCCAAGAAGTTTTCTAAGAGGTTTTGGCACTATAAAATTTGACAATCATAGGAGCTAGAAAACATAGCACTTACACCCTGCGCAATGGATCAGTATACATGACCTCCCCAAGATGGTACATTTTCCCATCCAACAACTTGAAGGAGAGGGACAATGTTGAAGTGCTCAAGATGATCAACAAGGACAACATACTCAACGATAACATTTCTAAGACGAAAATCTCGCATACTCTCGGGATCCTCTTCGGGAGGCCGAAGATGACTCATGGTAATGGGTGCAGAACGGGAAGAAGAGGAACCGCGAGTGGTTTTTATAATGCCCTAAAAATCAGGGGTCGAGTAGCAACTCAACTCCCGAGTTTTAAAACATCACTTATGCAACATATATGCTTATGATTAAAATGTTGTCTATGTCAGTGCATTAATCATGAGTGGGATTATACCAAAACAGTAATTCATACTTCAGATTAGTTTATACAACGCAAGCAGAAGACAGAAAGATGTATATAAACGTATATGAGCCAAAAAGATCACTATCGGTCTCCAGAGTATGAACACATTATTGAGTCACCATATACATGTAATAGTTCAAGAGTCAAAATATCAAAAAATAGTTCAACTACAATGATAAGCCCTATAGCCCCGTCGATCAGGATGGCCTAAGCGAAACCATCGGAGAACTGCATATACGAGAACGCATTCTGATCGCCATCGTAATCAGGCTCCGCCTCTTGAGTCGCACTGTCATCTGCAGCTAAAACAGAGTCTGGAGGGTGTTCAGAACACCCTCCCAGAACATGGGAGTGAATGATCAACTCAGTAGAATCATAGAGTGTTAACATGTTATCAACTCAGTCAAGCAGTAATGATAAAGCAGACATATCAGACATTCCTAGATACTCTTATTAATGTAAGGATAAAATGTATTTATGATACATGCCCTCGCCTACACTCCCTCATGCGACACTATCTTACAGTCGCAGCATGCTTTCTTCCCTCTGTGCTCTTCAACCTGGGGTATATGCAGTGCGGTGTTATGAGCGTGATTACCAAGTTTTTATTAGTCCTTTTCATACAGCAGGATTCGGAAACTAAGGTACATCCCTTATATCAATACCCAATAATGATCCATTCTAGGGTCGTCAGTCCTAGTAAATCTCATACGAAGTTACAGTTCTACGTCACTACAAAGGGCTCATCGCCTCGATGTAGTGCAGGCCTAGTTTATACTCTAGTTGCTATGGAAAGGCTAGTCGCCTCAATGTAGGCTCAGAGTATACTCGGAGTCACTACAAAGGGCTCGTCACCTTATTAGTGTAGGCCGACAGCTAGAGTACAGTATCCCATACCACCATATTCAGCTCGCGAGGCTCTGTTGCTCATTGGTCACTACAGGTGCACTCGTCGCCCCGGCGTAGGCCGACAGCTCAACCACAGTGTCCCATACCACCATGTCCGGCTCATGAGTCTTAGCGGATCGAGGTACCAAGGTTAATGGGGTTTTCACTGGTGAGTTTGGTACCTTAAGTTCAAGCAGTAGCGTCCATACATGGTAAACATACATTGGGTTAATCGGGTTACTTGACGAGCTAGACTATTACGAACGCACCTAAAGTTGATCGACATGAAGTGCGTAAACACTCCGTGTGGCCTAACCATTGCCGACAACTATAGTATGGCTCGGGTTCGTCAAACATGTCCTACATGGCGAATGAATCTCAGCTACGAACTTAAAGCCTGTTACCGATTGCCTGGACCATAGCATAGCCACATACACATTCAACCTTAACTAATAAGCATGTGAAGCAATCAGAACAGGAGTAACCAAGTAATCCAATCATACTATCGAGCATGTTATAAGGTGCAACATAAACAAGAATTCATACACATGCCTTTCACAAGTAAAGTGAAGAAACTAAACAACTTACATGGAGGAAATCATACACATCCCTAAGGTAGTTGAGAATCCTATCTTAACACCCACTTAAAGCACTATCTCCTAAGTACTTACTTATACAAGCATTTTCACAAGCACCTAGCTACACTTATTAGCCTACCTAACGTAAGTTGGCCCAAACATATATTAGGGCAAATCCTTTCACCAAGGAGTTATTACATGCATAACTAGTATATACACACGACAATTAATCATGGAAAACACACTTTTAAATTTCATACGTATACGATACTTTCTACAAATACAAAGAATACGCTAAACTCCACATAGTTCATATATAACTGAAACGCAAAACAGACATCGCAATTTGCATATGAAATAGCATCCATGTCAGGAATCTATCATTAACCGACATTGAAAGCTTTGAAAACCATAACCTATACATCTATAGTCCGCACCTTATGCCGGTAAACGCGTAATAGATTCGTTTTAAACACGTAGTCCTTGTCATCGGCAGAATGACAACTAATAGCAAGAACTAGGTTAACTATTTCATCATTTCAACTATTTGAAACCCTAGAATGGATTAGGTTAAGGTTTTCTTACCTAATAATGGGATCGGTATCGTCGGTGGAGCGATACAGAAGTGATGGTAAGGCACGTGGAGTAGCGGGATCGAATCCCAGGAAGAAGCGTCTACTCTCTCTCTCACTTTCTCTCTCTTTCCTTCCCTTTTTTTCTCCTCTCTTTCTTAGTGTAACGACTCGTAAATTTTCGTACAAGGGTTCGAGTATCACCTCGACCAGAAATCACTTAGGATTAAATCCTTTAGAAATTTAACAAAGCTAACTAAGTGCTAAACTAGATTAGCCATTAAATCCGTTACAATCGCTTTAAATACGATCTGCAAGACCCAAAACTTATAGAATCATTGACGCTAGGTTGCCCTAAAGTTTAGGATCAAACTCATTACCCGCCTATTCTCGGGAATGACTTGGAACTTCGTATTAGGTCTAGACCACAAATCAGAAGTCTGATTAACACGAAGTTAAGGAACTAGGACCGCCTCACTGGGCTCGACAACCATCTCAGAAATCAAGTCCAGACAATGTCCCACGGCCATTCGATCACGTCCGGAGCGAGGGAGTGTGAAAACCACCATTTCCTTTACAAAATAAATATCTTGAATAGTGATCTGGCACCATTTGTTTGCGGATCAGTATTAAGCAACTAGACCATCAGAATCGCACCAAATTACACCCTTGGATCAGGAAAAATTTCAGGTACATTTACATGTACTTGGAATTTCGGATCATGGCCCACTGACCGTTGAACTGAAAGTGGTCCGCTCCGTGTGATTTGGGAATCTGATCGAGTCGAAAACGTAATCCCACGTAGATCCATGAGTTGTGAGCTTAAGTCTGACGTTTGGCTCAAGGGGGGCCGCCAGAAACACTCTTTTGAGCTGGAAAAGCGCCGAATTGCTTATAATAGTCGTACCTCTTGAACCGGAGTCTGTTCCGGGGAGGTTTTAGGCTATATAAGGGCCTTAGAACAGCCCCTCTCACAGCCATACGAATTTGGGATAAAACCCTAGAGAGAGAGAGAAAAAGAGAGAGAAAGCTTAGGAGAAGTGGGAGAATCTTCCTCCTACTGTTGCAAATCACCCCACGGGCTGCACCACCCCTTCCTTGACGTTTTCCCGGTGACACCGACTCCGTTTTAAGGTAATAAATCCTAACCCTAGACCTGTTTTGAGGAGTGTAGGCTGCAGGTTATGAAATAGCTAACCGATTTCCCTCTTTAGGCTAGAAAACTCCCGAATACGGAAGCCCATCAAACCTTGCTGATCCGTTGAGATTCCAAGAGGCAAGGTGAGGACTTTAGGTGTATAGGTTGCGGTTTTCAACGCTTTCAATGTCAGATAATGGTAGATTCATGATCTGCATGCAATTGCACATGTACAAAGTGCTTTTCCGTTTTCTGTTTCGATTAAAATTGTAGAATTTGGAATTTCACATACTCTAGGTATTCGTATAAAATACCGTATACGTATTTTTTATGAAAATGTGTTTGACATGTTTATTTGTCGTATGGATAAAATACTTAATTGGCGAAAGGATTCGCCTAAATACATGTTTACTAATAAACACTATGTATGTAGAAATACGGTATTGTAAGAAGTACCGTATACATGTATATTTTAGCGAGGTGTTTGTCATGATTAATTGTTGTATAAATATATTATGTGTGCATAAAATAATTGCTTGGCGAAAGGAATCGCCGTAATACAATTTCCCTCGTAAATACTATGTATGTCGAAATTAGGTATCCTAGAAAATACCCCATGCGTATAAATTTTGCTAATGTAATTATCATGATTATTTGCTGTATGAATATGATATATACATATAAAATACTAGTTTGGTAAAGGGACAACCCTAGTGCACTTTCCTCTAACATACGTCATGTATGTTGAAATAGTGCATTCCAAGTGTTGGTGAAATTGCTTATGAGTGTAAGTGCTTAAGCGTTAGTGCCTTAGGTAGGTGCTGAGATGGGGTTCTCAACTACCTTAGAGTCATGTATGATACCCTCCATGTGGTTGTTTACTCTAACCACTCACTTATGAAATATATGTATTTGTATCCCTATTTGTATAGTGCTTTACAACATGCTTTTGAATATGCTTTGTAACTTATTTATTAACATGCTTTATGACATGCTTTATAACATGATTGCTAGTGTTCTTGAATTACCATGTTATCATGCTGTACTTCACATGCTATGGTTAGGAATTGATTGAGCTTGGGACTATGTCCATAGTCCATGCATCCGGTATCAGACTTGGAGTTGTGGTTGAGATTCGTTTCGCCACACATGATGTGTTGGCGAACTCATGTCGTACTTCGATTAGCAATAGTGGTTGGCCACACGAGGTGCTTCTGCGCTTCATATCGCCCAACTTGTTGTGTGCTCGAGCCAGCCGAACATGTCAAGTAACCCGTGTGTCTTATGTATGTTCAACATGTTTGGTCGCTAATGTTTGAACCTAGGGTACCAAACTTACCAGTGAAAATTCCGTTAACCATGGTACCTCAATCCGCTAAGACTCATGAGCCGGGCATGGTGGTATGGGACACTGTGGTCGAGCTGTCAGCCTACGCTGGGGCTACGTGTCTCCCCGTAGTGACCAATGAGCAACTTAACTCGTGAGCCAATTATGGTGGTATGGGACACTATATTCGGCTTTGTCGGCCCTACATTGATAAGGTGATGGGGAGTGGTGCAACCTTTGTGCGTAATGTACCACAGCGACCCTTTGTAGTGACCGCGAGCATATTCTCGAAGTCGCAGTGCGCCTTAGGGTTCGCCGCGATATATAGAGTATGAACTAGGCCTATTTCTGTATTGTGATGAATCGTTTAAGGGGTGATGGGGGAGCGGTGCAACCTTTGTGTGTAACAGCCCTGGCAGCCTCTGCAGTGACCTAGAAAACACACCATCGTCTGATATTAACTAGGACTGACGACCCTAGAATGGATCATGTTTGGGAATGATACAAGGGAGGTACCTTAGTTTCCCAATCCTGCTGTTTGAAATGGATTAATTAAAAACTCGGTAATCATGCTCATCATGCATCGCATGTGCCTGGAAGATGTGGAGCACTGTGGGATGTAAGCATGCCGCGAGCGTGAGATGGTGTCGCATGAGGGAGTATGTCGGTGAGGGCATCCATCATACCTGCATACATACTTGCATTAATAAGAGTAACTAGGAGTGTTTGACTTCCTGCTTTATCATTACTGCTTGACTGCATTGATAATATGATAACTTATGCCTTATTGTTCCACTGAGTTAGCTACTCACTCCCACGTTACGGGACGGTGTTGCGCACACCAACCAGACTCTGTCTCAGGTTTAGGCGAGCCGACAACTCTGGAGGCGGAGCCTGATTATGACGAGGACCAGGAGGAGTTCTCGTATATGCAGTTCTCTGGCGGCTTCGACTAGGCTGTCAGGACTGGCGGGTTTTGCAGGGATTGTACTTAGTTTTATTTTTGATGTTTTATTTTTGATATGTTGTTTATAAAACAGACATGTTTATGGTGACTCAGATGGATTCATACTCTAGAGAATGAAACGTTTATTTTGTTCTTTACATACATATATATATAGTTCAGTCTTCCGCTTGCTTTTATACAATTGACCTGGAGTATAAATTACTGTTTTGGTATAATCTTATTCATGTTTATTGCTCTAACACAGACAACATTCAAACATCATTAAATATGTTGCATAAGTGATGCGTTGAAACTCAAGAGTTGAGTTACACTCGACCCCCGATTTTTAGGGCGTTACAAGTTGGTATCAGAGCATGATTTTGATTAAACCGGATCTGAGTTATGTTCCCACGATGTACGCTGATGCATTACAACCTAGGAGGGTGCGAGAATAATATAGAAACAGTCCTAGGTTTCCCCGATTTCACCATTTTTCGAAGTTCATCGAAAACGTGCGTTTTGATCGGGTTCGTACTCGATCCTGATCGCACGAGTCGATCCCAAATCACTTCTAGACCATCTATTGACATGTCTAGATCACAATATACCCTCTACCCCAGACACAGCAATCGCAACGAGTGCACGCGACTCATGGTGGACTTTCTGTACCAAGTGGGGCAGGGGGCGAACTTGTGCGTGCCTACATTCGTGTTGCGACAGATTGTGAGTATTGTGCGCTCCACCAGGAGCTCTGATTCACTTCCCTTCGGCCAACTCATATGCAGGATTGTATGGGAGTTTGGCTACAGTCTGAGGGTAGAAAGGCCAGCACCGATCCACCAAATCGACGAAAGTACTCTCCATCAAATGGAACTCGGGGCTCGGCGACGATGGGCCCGACATGTGGAGAGTGAGGATGAGATTGAGAGCGAAGAAGACAAGAGTGAAGATGAGAGTGAAGCTGAAGAAGAGGAAGAGGAACCTGAGGCCCAGGATACAGAGGAGAGTTCACCTCCTGCGGCTTAGGAGCAGGGCACAGATCGGGCTTCCATAGATGCGCGTTTAGCCCGTCTCAAGGAGGGCCAAGCCGCCCTGCGACAGGAAGTCGGGCGGGTCCAAACTAAGCTTAGCAAGGTGTCTTGCACCTTGAAGGCCATCCTGTGTTGTTTACAGGATAAGAATGCTCCTTCTCCATCGCCTGATTGGGATGCCTAGTCATCTGAGTTGTTGTTTTGGTTGTTTTGCTTACCGCATTAGGCGGTTTATGCTTTCATGCTAATGATGTAGTAGTTAGTAACATGTTTTAAGTGTTTGATGCTTTGGATGTAATTGGCTTGCATGTAATTTCTGTCATGATTCATATAACTCGGTAGTCCATGTATTATGACAATTTTGGGTAAATGAAAAGCATGTAGCCTCTTTTGTTATGAGATGTGTGGGATGCTTAAAGTGCTTAAATAATGTGTGGATATGCTTTAAATCTCACCAACGTTACACCCTATGTTGTATAGGGCATGCCGCGGCAGTATACGCGGAGAACGGCACGCCTCCTTCTTACTAGCTCGATGGACCAGACTCCTTCTGGTAGTGGTGGTCCTGCGGACCGAGGGTTAGATTCGATCAGCCTCCCGCTGGTCCTACCGTGGGGACTGCCACCTTACACGCCCCCGGTTCGTGAGCAGTACCGGGTATCATCATCTGCTCAACATGACTCACAGGCTGCTCCGCCTACGGATAGGATCGAGCAGTTGATGTTGATGATGCATCGGCCAGCGGATGCAAAGCTGCAGACACAAAGAAGAAGGCACCGACAAGAACTTATGGCCACTATTACTGAGGCCTTATCCCGGGGTGGTAGTGCGACTCCACCTACGACGTCTGCACATCCCGCTGAGCATTCGGAGCCTCCTGCTCAGTTTGAGAATGTGCCTCTGCCCTCACCCGTTGCACCTCCTACTGGAGATGTCAGTACCCGCGGTTTACTCGAGCGATTTCAGCGCTTAAGGCCTCCCTCATTCATGGGTTCTCACAGACCCGAGGAGGCAGAGTTTTGGCTTGACCACATCTCCAAGATGCTTCGGATGCTGCACTTTCAGAGGCAGAGCAGGTTGAGCTGGCCGTTTTCATGTTTGAGAGGGAGGCCAGTTTATGGTGGGATAGTGTGCTGCGGTCTGTCGCAGCAGACTACGTGTGGACTTGGGAGGCTTTCGAGTTCCGGTTCCACGAGAAATACTACCCGCAGACGTATCAACATGAGCGGGAGGATGAGTTTCTGCGCCTCAGGTAGGGAGGCATGACGATTACGGAGTACGAGCACCGCTTCACAGAGTTGGGCTACTTTGTCCCGACTATACTGGTGGATGAGCAGATGCGGATGTGCCATTTTTCCTTGGGTTTGCGACCGGAGATACGGTCGAAGATATGCTGCCTCAGTATACCTACCTATGCAGCACTGGTTCACATGTCTATGACGGCAGAGCAGGATGTGGACCGGTTGGCCCGATCTCGTGGTGCTATGGTTGCGAGGCCACGACAGGAGATACAGAGCAGGCCTATCCTAGGCAAGAGGCCTCGTGCTGACTCGCCTCCCAGGATCGCAGCGCCAGTGGCTCCGGTGAGGCGCCCTATTGTGACCTGCACGTACTGCGGGAAGCAGGGTCATCTTATTGGGAGTTGTTTCGCGCGGATGAAGGATAGTGGTTTCTCTCCGCCACAGATGTTGGGTCGTTCTCGCCCGCAGGCCTTATCGACTACACCTTTACAGACTGTACCTGCACATCCTTCCTTTCGACCTCCTGCATCATGGTTCAGGCCGCCGCAACAGCCCTTGGTCCCTCAGCCGAACCGTCAGTAGCAGGCGCGCGTTCATATGCTTGTGGCTGAGGCACCTGAGACGTCACTTGCGGCCCCGACAGCTTTTGAGGGCACGGCTCACATTCTCGGTACTTCTGTTTCCTTGTTGGTGGACACTGGGTCCACTACTTCTATTATTTCTTGTGGGGCAGTTAATCGTCTATCTTTGCGTACTATTCCCACTAAGGGACTGAGACTTACTACGACCACTGGTACTTTTTCTGATATCGCACGGTTATGTGAGGGTTGCTCTGTGGATTTGGGTAGCCGCACCGTGCTCGTCGTCACCTCATCGTTGCTCCATTTGTGGCACTACGATGTTATTCTCGGTATGGACCGGCTCTCGAAGATGAGAGCGAGAGATAGATGCGATACTCGAGTCGTGACGGCCTATGACTCGACGGCAGCGCGGCTTTCACGTTTCCAAGTACATGTCGGTTTAGGCGTTGCCGTGTTGACCGTTATCTTGCTTTATTAGCACCGATTGATGGTCCGACGTTGAGAAATACGCCTGGTGGTTCGAGAATTTGCAGCGCGTGTTTGAGACTATTCTGGTTTACCTCCTCGCGCGAGATCGATTTTACAATTGATCTTACGCCTGGTGCGACACCCATCTCATTGCCGACTTATCGTATGCCTCCATGTGAGATGGAGGAGCTGCGGAAACATATTGACGAGCTGGTAGACAAGGGTTTTATACGACCTAGTGTGTCTCCTTAGGGAGTACCTGTGCTATTTGTGAAGAAGAAGGATGGGTCGCTACGGTTATGTATTGACTACCGTAGGTTGAACCAAGTCACAGTGAAGAACAAGTATCCTTTGCCCAGGATAGATGATCTGTTTGATCAGTTGAGGGGAGCAAAGTATTTTTTGAAGATTGATCTACAGTCGGGGTACCACCAGTTGCGCGTGAGAGATGAGGACGTACAGAAGACAGCCTTCAGGACGTGCATTGGGCACTATGAGTTCCTGGTGATGTTGTTCGGCCTTACGAACGCACCAGCCGTGTTCATGGATCTAATGAACCGAGTATTTCGGCCCTTACCGATTCGTCATCGTCTTTATTGATGACATTTTGATATACTCTACTAGTCGGGAGGAGCACGAGGAACACCTGAGGGCGGTGTTGGGTACACTGAAGAAGAACCAGTTATTCGCACAGTACAAGAAGTACGACTTCTGGCAGGAGGAAGTCAAGCTCCTCGGACATGTAGTGTCCAAGGATGGGATAACAGTGGACCTTGCTAAGGTAGCCGCGGTTCAGGATTGGCAGCAGCCTGGCTCGGTTACCGAAGTAAGGAGTTTTCTTGGCCTGGCAGGGTATTACAGGTGCTTCATTTGTGATTTCTCAAAGATTGCCAGGCCGTTGTCTCAGTTGACCCGGAAGGACCTGAAGTTCACCTGGAATGAGAAGGCGGAAGCAGCTTTCAAGGAGCTGAATGATAAGTTGACGTCCGTCCCTGTGCTAGTATTGCCAGAGCAAGGGGAGAAATACACGATATATACTGACACATCTCGTGTTGCTTTAGGTTATGTCCTGATGCAGAAGGACAGGGTGATTTCGTATGCCTCGAGACAATTAAGGAAGCACGAGGAGAATTACCCTACACACGACCTGGAGTTAGCAGCTGTCATCTTTGCATTGAAGCTCTGGAGACATTACCTCTACGGAGAGGAGTTCGAGCTTTTCTGCAACCACAAGAGCCTTAAGTACATATTCACACAGCGAGACTTGAATATGAGACAACGTCGATGGATGGAGACCTTGAAGGACTTCAAGTTCGAGGTTTCCTACCATCCTGGCAAGGCGAACCTTGTGGCAGACGCGTTGAGCCGCAAGAAGGCTATAGCATTTGCGGCACCGTTGATGATAGCTGAGTGGGACATGGTTGAGTTCGTACGGGATTTTAAGTAGAGACTCACTGTGGAGGAGCCATTTGAGTGTGTTGCGCACGTTCGGGTGCGACCACTTATTGACGACAGGGTTATTGAGGCCCAGAAGGGCGATGTGCGGCTGTCTGAGCTTCAAGAGTAAGCTAGCGACGTTGAGGACTCCGAGTGGAGAGTTGGTTCTGATGAGGGTCTACGATTCCATGGCCGCCTATGCGTTCCTGATATGCCTGACTTGAGACGCGAGCTTCTCGAGTCTGCCCATAACTCGAACCTTGCAATACATCCTGGTAGCACGAAGATGTACCGGGATTTGAGACGGACGTATTGGTGGGATAATATGAAGGCCCACATCGCTGAGTTTGTGTCTCGATGTCTGACGTGCCAGCAGGTCAAGGCTCAACATCGCCGACCTCCTAGACTGCTTAGCCCATGCCCATAGCAGAGTGGAAGTGGGACTTCATCTCCATGGACTTCATATCTGGGCTGCCAAAGACGAGGAAGGGACACGATTCTATTTCAGTGATTGTGGACCGGTTGACCAAATTGGCCCATTTCCTACCTATCAGAGTTACGAACTCTGCAGACGAGCTGGCTAGGTTGTTCATCAGGGAGATCGTCCGTCTGCATGGAGTTCCTTTAGAGATCGTGTCGGACAAAGACACTCGATTCACATCTATCTTCTGGACTCGTATCCAGGAGGCGATGGGTGTGAAGTTGAAGTTCAGTACGGCGTTTCATCCTCGGGGACCCGATGGGCGTACGGAGCGGGTGAATCAGATTCTGGAGGATATGTTGCGGGCATGTGTGTTGGACTTCAAGGACAGCTAGGATGACTGTCTCCCTTACGCAGAGTTCGCCTACAACAACAGTTTTCAGGCGACTATTGGTATGGCGCCATATGAGGCCCTATATGGTCGTCCTTGCAGGGCACCGCATTGTTGGGCTGAGGTTGGCCAGCGTAGTCTGATTGGCCCGGAGTTGGTTCAGGCGACTACAGAAAAGGTCGACATCATCAGGCATCGACTACTTACAGCATAGAGTAGACAAAAGAGTTACGCCGATACGAGGCGGCGACCGCTTGAGTTCGAGGTCGGGGATCATGTATTCTTCCGAGTTTCCCCTATGAAGGGAGTCCTTCGGTTTGGGAAGAAGGGGAAGCTCACGCCGAGGTTTATCGGTCCATTTCAGATACTGGATAGCATGGGTGATGTGGCGTATCGTCTCGCTTTGCTCACACCACTTGCATCTGTACACAACGTATTTCATGTATCTATGCTGAAGAAGTACGTTCTTGATCCTTCACATATCATCAGATGGGAGCAGGTACAGCTGAGCGAGGATGCTACGTATGAGTTGCGCCCGACGCGTATCCTGGACAGAAAGGAGCAGGTACTGCGTAGCAAGGTCATTCCACTCATGAAGGTACTATGGACACATCATTCAGAGGAGGAAGCTACTTGGGAGACTGAGGCCGAGGTCAGGAAGAACTACCCTCAGATTCTCGAGGAATACAAAAAGGTACAAATTTCGAGGACGAAATTTTTGTTTAAGGGGGGTAGATTGTAACGACCCGTAAATTTCCTTACAAGGGTTCGAGTATTATCTCGACCAAAAATCACTTAGGATTAAATCCTTTAGAAATTTAACAAAGCTAACTAAGTGCTAAACTAGATTAGCCATGAAATCCATTAGAATCGCTTTAAATATGATCTGCAAGACCCAAAACTTATAGAATCATTGACGTTAGGTTACCCTAAAGTTTAGGATCAAACTCATTACCCGCCTATTCTCGGGAATGACTTGGAACTTCGTATTAGGTCTAGACCGCACATCGGAAGTCCGATTAATACGAAGTTAAGGAACTAGGACCGCCTCACTGGGCTCGACAACCATCTCGAAAATCAAGTCCAGACAATGTCCCACGGCCATTCGATCGCGTCCGGAGCGAGGGAGTGTGAAAACCACCATTTCCTTTACAAAATAAATATCTTGAATAGTGATCTGGCACCATTTGTTTGCGGATCAGTATTAAGCAACCAGACCGTCAGAATCAGACCAAATTACACCCTCGGATCAGGAAAAATTTCAGGTACATTTACATGTACTTGGAATTTCGGATCGTGGCCCACTGACCGTTGAACTGAAAGTGGTCCGCTCCGTGTGATCTGGGAATCCAATCGATTCGAAAACGTAATCCCACGTAGATCCATGAGTTGTGAGCTTAAGTCTGACATTTGGCTCAAGGGGGCCGCCTTGAAACACTCTTTTGAGCTGGAAAAGCGCCGAATTGCTTATAATAGTCGTACCTCTTGAACCAGAGTCTGTTCCGGGGAGGTTTTAGGCTATATAAGGGCCTTCGAACAGCCCCTCTCACAGCCATACGAATTTTGTATAAAACCCTAGAGAGAGAGAGAGAAAAAGAGAGAGAAAGCTTAGGAGAAGTGGGAGTATCTTCCTCCTACTGTTGCAAATCACCCCACGGGTTGCACCACCCCTTCCTTGACGTTTTCCCGGTGACACCGACTCCGTTTTAAGGTAATAAATCCTAACCCTAGACCTATTTTGAGGAGTGTAGGCTGCAGGTTATGAAATAGCTAACCGATTTCTCTCTTTAGGCTAGAAAACTCTCGAATACGGAAGCCCATCTGTAACGACCTGTAAATTTCCGTACGTTGGTTCGAGTACCACCTCGACCAGAAATCAATTAGGATTAAATCCTTTAGAAAATTAACAAAGTTAACTAAGTACTAAACTCAATTAGCCATGGAATCCGTTGGGATAGCTTTAAATACGATCTGCAAGACCCAAAACTTGCAAAACAAGTGACGCTAGGTTACCCTAAAGTTTAGAACCAAACTCATTTCCCAGCTGCTCTCGAGAATGAAACGAAACTTCGTATTAGGTCTAGATCGCACATCGGAAGTCCGATTAATACGAAGCTAAGGAACTAGGACCGCCTCACTGGACTTAACAATCATCTCAAAAATCAGGTCCATCCGATGTCCCACGGCCATTCGTTTCGATTCGGAGCGAGGGAGTGTGAAAAACACTATTCCCATCCTAATAAAAATATCAGGAATTGTGATCTGGCATCGTTCGGTTGCACGTCAGTATTAAGCAACCTGACTGTCAGAATCAGACCAAATTACACCCTTGAACTAAGAAAAATTTTAGGAACATTTACATGTACTTAGAATTTCTGATCGTGGCCCACTGACCGTTGAACTGAAAGTGGTTCGCCACGTGCGATCTGGGAATCCGATCAAGTTGAAAACATAATCCCACGTAGATCCATAGATGGTGAGCTTAAGTCTGACGTTTGGCTTAAGGAGGGCCACCAGAACCTCCATTTTGAGCTGGAAAAGTGGCGAAATGCCTATATAAGCAGTCACCCTTGAACCTAAGTCTATTTTTGGAATGTTTTTGGCTATAAAAGGAGCTTAGAACAGCCCCTCTCACAGCCATACGAATTTGGGATTAAAACTCTAAAGAGAGAGAGAGAAAAGAGAGAGAAGAGCTTGGGTTTTGTGGGAGATCTTCCTCCTACTGCTTTCGGTTGTCGCACGGCCTACACCGCTCCTTTCCAGGTGTTTTCTCGGCGGTATCCATTCCGTTTGAAGGTAAGAAACCCTAACCCTAGGTCTGATTTGATGTAGGATCGTTGTGGGCTATGTAAAGGCTAACCGATTCCGCTCTTTAGGCTAGAAAACTCCCGTATACGGAAGCTCTACTACCCTTGCTGATTCGTTGGAATTCCAAGGGCAAAGGTAGGGACTTTAAGTGTATAAGTTGCTGTTTTCAATGCTTTCAATGTCAGATAATGGTAGATTCATGATCTGCATGCAATTGCACATGTATAAAGTGCCTTCCGTTTTATGTTTCGATTAGAAGTGTAGAATTTGGAATTTCACATACTTCAGGTATTCGTATAAAATACCGTATACGTATTTTTTTGGAAAATGTGTTTGACATGTTTAATTGTCGTATGGACATATAATGTATAGATAAAATACTCATTTGGTGAAAGGGTTCGCCTAAATACATGTTTACTAATATACACCATGTATGTAGAGATACGGTATTGTAAGAAGTACCGTATACGTGTATATTTTTGCCACGTGTTTGTCATGATTAATTGTTGTATAAATATATTAAGTGTGTATAAATTAATTGCTTGGCGGAAAGAATCGTCGTGTTACAAGTTCCCTTGTAAACACTATGTATGTTGAAATTGGGTATACTAGAAAATACCCTATACGTATAAAACTTGCTGATGTAATTGTCAGGGTTATTTGCTGTATGAATATGATGTATATGTATAAAATACTTGTTTGGTAAAGGGACAACCCTAGTGCACTTTCCTCTAACATACGTCATGTATGTTGAAATAGAGCATTCCAAGTGTTGGTGAAATCGCTTGTGAGTGTAAGTGCTTAAGTGTTAGAACCTTAGGTAGGTGCCGAGATGGGATTCTCAGCTACCTTAGAGTCACATATGATACCCTCCATGTGGTTATTCACTCTAACCACTCACCTATGAAATATATGTATTTGTATTCCTATTTGCATAATGCTTTATAACATGCTTTTGAACATGCTTTGTAACTTGTTTATTAACATGCTTCATGATATGCTTTATAACATGATTGTTAGTGTCCTTGAATTACCATGTTATCATGCCGTATTTCACATGCTATGGTTAGGACTTGACTGAGCTTGGGACTATGTCCATAGTCCAGGCATCCGGTATCAGACTTAAAGTTGTGGTTGGGAATCGTTCCGCCACACATGATGTGTTGGCGAACCCGTGTCGTACTTCGGTTGGCGATAGTGGTTGGCCACATGAGGTGCTTCTGCGCTTCATATCGCCCAACTTGTTGTGCGCTCGAGCCAGCCGAACACGTCAAGTAACCCGTGTGTCTTATGTATGTTCACCATGTTTGGTCGCTAATGTTTGAACCTAGGGTACCAAACTTACCAGTGAAAATCCCGTTAACCATGGTACCTCTATCCGCTAAGACTCATGAGCCGGGCATGGTGGTATGGGACACCGTGGTCGAGCTGTCGGCCTACGCTGGGGCTACGTGCCTCCCCGTAGTGACCAGTGGGCAACTTAACTCGTGAGCCGATTATGGTGGTATGGGACACTATATTCGCGCTGTCGGCCTACATTGATAAGGTGATGGGGGAGTGGTGCAACCTTTGTGCGTAACAACCCTGGCAGCCCTTTGTAGTGACCGCGAGCATATTCTGAAGTCGCAGTGCGCCTTAGGGTTCGCCGCGATGTATAGAGTATGAACTAGGCCTGTTTCTGTATAGTGACAAATCGTTTAAGGGGTGATGGGGGAGTGGTGCAACCTTTGTGCGTAACAGCCCTGGCAGCCTCTGCAGTGACCTAGAAAATACACTATCGTCTGATATTAACTAGGACTAACGACCCTAGAATGGATCATGTTTGGGAATGATACAAGGGAGGTACCTTAGTTTCCCAATCCTGCTGTTTGAAATGGATAAATTAAAAACTCGGTAATCATGCTCATCATGCATCGCATGTGCCTGAAAGATGTGGAGCACTTTGGGATGTAAGCATGCCGCGAACGTGAGATGGTGTCGCATGAGGGAGTATGTCGGTGAGGGCATCCATCATACCTGCATTCATACTTGCATTAATCAGAGTAACTAGGAGTGTTTGATTTACTGCTTTATCATTACTGCTTGACCGTATTGATAACATGATAACTTATGCCTTATTGTTCCACTGAGTTAGCTACTCACTCCCACGTTACGGGACGGTGTTGCGCACACCAACCAGACTCTGTCTCAGGTTTAGGCGATCCGACTACTCTGGAGGCGGAGGCTGATTATGACAAGGACCAGGAGGAGTTCTCATATATGCAGTTCTCTGGCGGCTTCGACTAGGCTGCCAGGATTGACGAGTTCTACAGGGATTGTACCTAGTTTATTTTTGACTTTTTTTTATTATAAACAGAAATGTATATGGACTCAGATGGATTCATACTCTGGAGAATGAAATGGTTATTTTGTTTCTTTACATACATATATATACAGTTCAGTCTTCCGCTTGCTTTTATACAATTGATCTGGAGTATGAATTACTGTTTTGGTATAATCTCATTCATGTTTATTGCTCTAACACAGACAACATTCAAACATCATTAAATATGTTGCATAAGTGATGCGTTGGAACTCGGGAGTTGAGTTACAATCGACCCCCGATTTTCAGGGCGTTACAAGTTGGTATCAGAGCATGATTTTGATTAAACCGGACCTGAGTTATGTCCCCACTACGTACGCTGACGTGTTACAACCTAGGAGGGTGTGCAAAAATGTAGAAACAGTCTTAGGGTCTCCCGATTTCACCGTTCGATGAAATTCATTAAAAATGAACGCATTGATCGAGTCTGTACTCGATCCTGACCGCACATACGGACTCTAAATCACTCCTAGACCGTCTATTGACGTGTTCAGGTCACTATCCACCCAAAATCAGTCTAAAAATCGAAAAATCAGATCAGTTCAGAAAATTTTCGGAACTAACCGTTCTGGAGCTGAACTGAGTTCGGGAGCCCCCCACGTTAATCCATTAAGGTTCCCGATCGAACCAGGGTGCATTTGGCACCCTGGACACATGGCAAACAGGGCGCCACCGCGGCGGCACGGTTCCGGCCAAGTCCGACCGCGGCGGCGCAGCGGCACCGGCGGCGGACCGTGGTCTGGTCGATTTTCTGAGGTGGGTCCAAGCATGAGGTTGGTCGGCCCAGCCTCCTACACCCCCTGGCACGTGCCATTTTGGCAATGGGTTGGGTTTTAAAGGGCTGGAGCACCCTTCTTCCTCATTTCACCCCCTTTTAAGCTCTCCAAACCCCATTTTCAATTTTTCTCAAAAACCCATCCCTCCAAACCTTCAAATCTTCCATTTTCTTCCATAACTCACACACCCCAACCTTCCACAACAGCCCTAGCTTCCTCCTTTCCCCATTTTCTCAAGTTGGAGCTCTCATACCCCTCCTTGGAGCTCAAAAAATCGGGTAATCTACTAACCCATTCCATTCTCTTCTTGTTTCTCCTTCATTTCCTACCTCTAGTGCTCCTTTCACACCCATTGGATTGTTGTTTGTGGAGGATCAAAGAGATCAGCCCCTTGTTCCCCCATTTTGGAAATTTTCCATGGCCTTCCTTGGTGTGGTGGCTACCATTTTTTCCATTTCCTCCATCCTATCTCTCATGGGAAAGAGGAAAACCGCGGCCGATGACGCCGGCCCAAGTAGGCCAGCCCATTCCCGAAGAAGATCCGATGTTGGGGCCGGCACAAGCACCGTGCGGGAGTTTAGGTCGAAGCGAGACCTGGATCCTGACCATCCCGCCAGAAATGCTTATCCGATAGGCATCGAATACGGGCGCTTCGCGGGCCGCAAGGTTGTGTTTGAAGCTCATGTGGATGAAAGAATGTTTGGCCTACACCCGATGATGGACCACTTGGTGGATATCGGATGGAATTCTATTTTTGAAGGTGAGTCTCCCGCATGTGAGCACACGGTTCGCGCTTTCTAAGCTCACATCGTGGACTCATCAGTAGAGCCTCTTCAGTTTACTGTCTCTGTGAGGGGCATAAGGCGCACAATCACTGTGGATAAGGTGGTTCAAATCACGAAAATCCCGCTTGGTCAAGTGCATCCCAGTGATGACTTCTCTAGAAGTGCGCGGGAAAGGGATCGTCGCACGCGATATCTCTGTGGTCGCCGGGTTACTTGGAAACGAGGAAATTGTATTGCGGCGACAAAGATGACCGAAGACTTCCGTTTACTCCATCACATTTTCACATACAATGTATACCCACGGTGGGGTAACCGCACGGAGTGTACTCGGGTGATGGTGGACTTTCTGTATAAGATGGGAAGCGGGGACAACATATGCCTACCCACATTCATCCTATCCCAGATAGTTCATGTAGTTCGTTCTGCCAGGAACGATCTTTCGCTCCCATTTGACCGTCTGATCTGCAGGATGGCTCGTGATGTCGGCTATAGACTCAACATGGAAGACCTTGCACCAGTCCGAGTCATAAATGAGGCGACACTCAAGAATATGAAGATCGGCCCTCAACAGCGGCAAGCACGACTCGACGAGTCTGGAGATGAGTCAGATAGCGCCGGTGAGGAGAGTGTTGACCTCCAGGCTGAGAGTGATGAGGAGCGCAGTGATGACATACAGGAGGAAGAACCTGAGACTCAGGACACTGAGGAGAGTTCACCTCCTGCGACTCAGGAGCAGGGTGTGAATCGGGATGCTTTTGATGCACGTTTGGCCTGTCTCGAGGAGGGTCAAGCCGCCCTGCAGCAAGAGGTTGGACAATTTCGGGCTGAGCTTGGTTAGACCCGAGCCAAGCTTAAAGAGACCGAAGCCTACATGAAGAGGAGCTTTAAGAAGGTGTCTCGTACGTTGAAGGCCATTCTGTGCTGTGTGCAGGACAAGAATGCTCCTCCTCCACCGCCTGTTTCGGATGCTTAGTCATCCACGTTGTTGTGGTTGTTGTTTGTTTTTGGTTGCCGCGATAGGCGGTTTATGTTTTCATGTAGTTGATGTAATAGATAGTAGCGTGTTCTAAGTGTTTAATGTTGTGGATGTATTGGCTATTATGTGATTTCCGTCATGATTCATGTAACTCTGTATTCCATGTATTATGACAAATTTTGGGTAAATGAAAGGCATGTAGCCCCTTTTGTTTTGATGATGTGTGGAATGCTTAAAGTGCTTTATGATGTGTGTTATGCTGTATCTCACAAATGTTGTACCCTATGTTGTATAGGGCATGCCGCGACAGTATACGCGGAGCACGGCACATCTCCGTCTGACTGGCTCTATGGACCAGACTCCTTCTGGTAGTAGCGGTCCTGCGGACCGTGGGTTAGGTTCTGATCAGCCCCCTGCTGGTCCTGCCGGTGGATTGCCACCTTACACGCCCCCGGTCCGTGAGCAGTATCGGCCGTCTTCTTCTGCGCAGCATGACTCCCAGGCTGCTCCGCCGACTGATAGGTTTGAGCAGCTGATGTTGATGATGCATCAGCGACGGTCTGACGAACGACGGCCAATGACCAGCACTTATGGCCACTATCGCCGAGGCCTTGTCCCATGGTGGTAGTACAACTCCACCTACGACATCTGCTTGTCCTGCCGGGCACCCGGAGCCTCCTGCTCAGTGTGAGGATGTGCCTCTGCCCTCACCCGTGGTGCCTCCTACTTGGAGATGTCGGTACACACGCGGTCTACTCGGCGATTTCAGCGCTTGAGGCCTCCTTCATTCATGGGCACTCATGGGCCCGAGGAGGCGTAGTTTTGGCTTGACCGCATCTCTAAGATGCTTCGGATCTTTGCATTGCTCGAGAGCGGAGCGGTGGAGCCGGCCACTTTCATGTTTGAGAGGAGGCCGGTTTATGGTGGGATAGCGTGTTGCGGTCTGTCGCGGCAGATTACGTGTGGACACAGGAGGCTTTCGAGTTCGGTTTCATGAGAAATACTACCCGCAGACTTATCGACATGAGCGGGAGGATGAGTTTACTGCGCCTCGGGCGGGGGGAGGCATGACGATTACGGAGTACGAGCACCGCTTCACAGAGTTGGGCCGCTTTGTCCCGACTATACTGGTGGATGAGCAGATGCGGATGCGTCGTTTTTCCTTAGGCTTGCGACTGGAGATACGGTCAAAGATATGCTGCCTCAGTATACCTACCTATGCAGCACTGGTTCACATGTCTATGACGGCAGAGCAGGATGTGGACCGGTTGGCCCGATCTCGTGGTGCTATGGTTGCGAGGCCACGACAGGAGATACAGAGCAGGCCTATCCTAGGCAAGAGGCCTCGTGTTGACTCGCCTCCTAGGATCGCAGCGCCAGTGGCTCAGGTGAGGCGCCCTATTGTGACCTGCACGTACCGCGGGAAGCAAGGTCATCTTATTGGGAGTTGTTTCGTGCGGATGAAGGATAGTGGTTTCTCTCCGCCACAGATGTTGGGTCGTTCTCGCCCGCAGGCCTTATCGACTACACCTTTACAGACCGTACACACATCCTTCCTTCCGACCTCCTGCATCACGTTTCGGGCCGCCGCAACGGCCTCGGCCCCTCGGCCCGAGACCGTCGGCGGCGCGGCGCGCGTTCATACGCTTGTGGGCCGAGGCACCCGAGACGTCACTTGCGGCCCCGACGGCTTTTGAGGGTACGGCTTATATCCATGGTACTCCCGTTTCTTTATTGGTGGACACTGAGTCCACTACTTCTATTATTTCTTGTGGGGCGGTTAAACGTCTATCTTTGCCTACGATTCCCACAAAGGGAATGAGACTCACTACGGCTCTGGGACACATTCGATGTCACACGGTTGTGCGAGGTTGTCAGATAATTTTGGGTAGCAGCACAGTGCTCGTCGACCTCATTGTTGCTCCACTATGGTACTACGACGTTATCCTTGGTATGGATTGGCTCGCCAAGATGAGGGCGGAGGTAGATTGCGATACTCGGATCGTGACGGCCTATGGACCTGACGGCTCAGCTTTTACGTTTCCAGTGCAGGTCAGTTGGCCTGCCGTGTTGATTATTATGTTGCTTTACTTGTGCCGATTGATGGTCCGACAGTAGAGGGTACGCCGGTGGTTCGGGAATTTGCAGGCGTGTTTGAGACTATTCCTGGTTTACCTCCTCGACGCGAGATCGATTTTACAATCGATCTTACGCTGGGTGCGACACCCATCTCACTGCTGACTTATCGTATGCCTCCATGTGAGATGGAGGAGCTGCGGAAACAAATTGATGATCTGGTAGACAAGGGTTTTATATGACCTAGTGTGTCTCCTTGGGGAGCATCTGTGCTATTTGTGAAGAAGAAGGTCGGGTCGCTACGGTTATGTATTGACTACCGTAGGTTGAACCAGGTTACAGTGAAGAACAAGTATCCTTTGCCCAGGATAGATGATCTGTTTGATCAGTTGAGGGTGGCGAAGTATTTCTCGAAGATTGATCTTCAGTCGGGCTACCACCAGTTGCGCGTGAGAGAGGAGGACGTACAGAAGACAGCCTTCAGGACGTGCTTCGGGCACTATGAGTTCCTGGTGATGTCGTTCGGCCTGACGAATGCACCAGCCGTGTTCATGGATCTGATGAACCGGGTATTTCGGGCCTTCCTGTACCGATTCGTCATCGTCTTTATTGACGACATCTTGATATACTCTACGAGTCGGGAGGAGCACGAGGAGCACTTGAGAGCAAGCGTCTTTGGGTACACGGAGAAGAACCGGTACCAGGTGTTCGCACAATACAAGAAGTGCGACTTCTGGCATGAGGAAGTCAAGTTCCTGGGACACGTAGTGTCTAAGGATGGGATAGCAGTGGACCTTGCTAAGGTAGGCTGCGATTCGGGATTGCGGCGGCTGAGTCGATTCTTGAGGTGAGGAGTTTCCTTAGTCTGGCTGGGTATTACAGATGCTTCATTCGAGATTTCTCGAAGATCACCAGGCCATTATCTCAGTTGACTCGGAAGGACCTGAAGTTCGCCTAGAACGAGAATGCGGAAGCAGCTTTCAAAGAGCCGAAGGACAAGTTGACGTCCGCCGCTGTGCTAGTATTGCCAGAGCAAGGGGAGAAATACACGATATATACTGATGCGTCTCGCGTTGGTTTAGGTTGTGTCCTGATGCAGAAGGACAGGGTGATTTCGTATGCCTCGAGACAATTAAGGAAGCACGAGGAGAATTACCCTACACACGACCTAAAGTTGGCAAATTGTCATCTTTGTCTTGAAGCTTTGGAGACATTACCTCTACGGAGAGGAGTTCGAGCTTTTACTGCGACCACAAGAGCCTTAAGTACATATTCACACGGCGAGACTTGAATATGAGACAACGTCGATGGATGGAGACCTTGAAGGACTTCAAGTTCGAGGTTTCCTACCATCCCGGCAAGGCGAACCTTGTGGCGGAGCGCGTTGAGCCGCAAGAAGGCGATTGCATTTACGGCACCACGATGATAGGCGAGTGGGACATGGTGGAGTTCGTGCGGGACTTCGGCGGAGACTCACCGTCGAGGAGCCATATGAGTGTGTTGCGCACGTTCGGGTGTGACCACTTATTGACGACAGGATTGTTGAGGCCCGGGAGGGCGATATCTTTCTTGTCTCGAGCCGAGAGCAGGCTAGCGGCCGAGGACTCTCGAGTGGAGAGTTGGTTCTGATGGGGGTCTACGATTCCGTGGCCGCCTATGCGTTCCTGATGTGCCTGACTTGAGACGCGAGCTTCTCGAGTCTGCCCATAACTCGAAGCTTGCGATGCATCCTGGTAGCACGAAGATGTACCAGGATTTGAGACGGACGTATTGGTGGGATAATATGAAGGCCCACATTGCTGAGTATGTGTCTCGATGTCTGACGTGCCACCAGTCAAGGCATAACATCGCCGACCTCTGGGCCGCTTCGGCCCATGCCTATATGCTGTGCAGTGGAAGTGGGACTTCATCTCCATGGATTTCATATCCGGGCTGCCGAAGACGAGGAAGGGACACGATTCCATTTGGGTGATTGTGGACCGGTTGACCAAATCGGCCCATTTCCTCCCTATCAGAGTTACGAACTCTGCAGACGAGCTGGCTAGATTGTACATCAGAGAGATCGTCCGTCTGCACGGGGTTCCATTAGAGATCGTGTCGGACAGAGACACGCGGTTCACATCCATCTTCTGGACTCGTATCCAGGAGGCGATGGGTGTAAAGTTGAAGTTCAGTCATGCGGCGTTTCATCCTCGGACGATGGGCAGACGGAGCGGGTGAATCGGATTCTGGAGGATATGTTACGAGCATGTGTGTTGGACTTCAAGGACAGCTGGGATGACTGTCTTCTGTATGCAGAGTTCGCCTACAACAACAGCTTCCAGGCGACTATTGGCATGGTGCCATATGAGGCTCTATATGGTCGACCTTGTAGGGCACCGCACTGTTGGGCAGAGGTTAGAGAGCGTAGTCTGATTGGCCCGGAGTTGGTACAGGCGACTACAGAGAAGGTCGACATTATCAGGCGTCGATTACTTACAGTACAGCGCGAGAGCGAGCGGAGAAGAGTTACGCCGATACGAGGCGGCGACCGCTGGAGTTTGAGGTCGGGGATCATGTATTCCTTCGAGTTTCTCCTATGAAGGGAGTCCTTCGGTTTGGGAAGAAGGGGAAGCTCACACCGAGGTTTATCGGTCCATTTCAGATACTGGATCGAGTGGGTGATGTAGCGTATCGTCTCGCTTTGCTCACACCACTTGCGTCGGTACACAACGTATTTCATGTGTCTATGCTGAAGAAGTACGTTCCAGATCTTTCGCACATCATCAGATGGGAGCAGGTACAGCTGAGCGAGGATGCTACATATGAGTTGTGCCCGATGCGCATCCTTGACGACAGAAGGAGCAGTGCATGCGTAGCAAGGTTATCCCACTTGTGAAGGTACTTTGGACACATCATTCGAGGAGGAAGCTACCCACAGGAGGCGAGGCCGAGGTCAGGAAGAACTACCCTCAGATTCTCGAGGAATATGAAAAGGTATAAATTTCGAGGATGAAATTTTTGTTTAAGGGGGGTAGATTGTAATGACCCGTAAATTTCCGTACGTTGGTTCGAGTACCACCTCGACCAGAAATCAATTAGGATTAAATCCTTTAGAAAATTAACAAAGTTAACTAAGTACTAAACTCAATTAGCCATGGAATCCGTTGGGATCGCTTTAAATATGATCTGCAAGACCCAAAACTTGCAAAACAAGTGACGCTAGGTTACCCTAAAGTTTAGAACCAAACTCATTTCCCGGCTGCTCTCGGGAATGAAACGAAACCTCGTATTAGGTCTAGATCGCACATCGGAAGTCCGATTAACACGAAGCTAAGGAACTAGGACCGCCTCACTGGACTTGACAATCATCTCAAAAATCAGGTCCATCCGATGTCCCACGGCCATTCGTTTCGATTCGGAGCGAGGGAGTGTGAAAAACACTATTCCCATCCTAATAAAAATATCAGGAATAGTGATCTGGCATCGTTCGGTTGCACGTCAGTATTAAGCAACCTGACCGTCAGAATCAGACCGAATTACACCCTCGGACTAAGAAAAATTTCAGGAACATTTACATGTACTTAGAATTTCTGATCGTGGCCCACTGACCGTTGAACTGAAAGTGGTTCGCCACGTGCGATTTGGGAATCCGATCAAGTCGAAAACGTAATCCCACATAGATCCATAGATGGTGAGCTTAAGTCTGACGTTTGGCTCAAGGAGGGCCACCTGAACCTCCCTTTTGAGCTGGAAAAGTGGCGAAATGCCTATATAAGCAGTCACCCTTGAACCTAAGTCTATTTTCGGAATGTTTTTGGCTATAAAAGGAGCTTAGAACAGCCCCTCTCACAGCCATACGAATTTGGGATTAAAACCCTAAAGAGAGAGAGAGAAAAGAGAGAGAAGAGCTTGGGTTTTGTGGGAGTCTTCCTCCTACTGCTTTCGGTTGTCGCACGGCCTACACAGCTCCTTTCCAGGTGTTTTCTCGGCGGTATCCATTCCGTTTGATGGTAAGAAACCCTAACCCTAGGTCTGATTTGATGTAGGATCGTTGTGGGCTATGTAAAGGCTAACTGATTCCGCTCTTTAGGCTAGAAAACTCCCGTATACGGAAGCTCTACTACCCTTGCTGATTCGTTGGAATTCCAAGGGCAAAGGTGAGGACTTTAAGTGTATAAGTTGCGGTTTTCAATGCTTTCAATGTCAAATAATGGTAGATTCATGATCTACATGCAATTGCACATGTACAAAGTGCCTTCCGTTTTCTGTTTCGATTAGAAGTGTAGAATTTGGAATTTCACATACTTTAGGTATTCGTATAAAATACCGTATACGTATTTTTTTGGGAAATGTGTTTGACATGTTTAATTGTCGTATGGACATATAATGTATAGATAAAATACTCATTTGGTGAAAGGGTTCGCCTAAATACATGTTTACTAATATACACCATGTATGTAGAATACGGTATGTAAGAAGTACCGTATACGTGTATATTTTTGCGACGTGTTTGTCATGATTAATTGTTATATAAATATATTAAGTGCGTATAAATTAATTGCTTGGCGGAAAGAATCGCCGTGTTACAAGTTCCCTTGTAAACACATGTATGTTGAAATTGGGTATACTAGAAAATACCCTATACGTATAAAACTTGCTGATGTAATTGTCAGGGTTATTTGCTGTATGAATATGATGTATATGTATAAAATACTTGTTTGGTAAAGGGACAACCCTAGTGCACTTTCCTCTAACATACGTCATGTATGTTGAAATAGAGCATTCCAAGTGTTGGTGAAATCGCTTGTGAGTGTAAGTGCTTAAGTGTTAGAACCTTAGGTAGGTGCCGAGATGGGATTCTCAGCTACCTTAGAGTCACATATGATACCCTCCATGTGGTTATTCACTCTAACCACTCACCTATGAAATATATGTATTTGTATTCCTATTTGCATAATGCTTTATAACATGCTTTTGAACATGCTTTGTAACTTGTTTATTAACATGCTTCATGATATGCTTTATAACATGATTATTAGTGTCCTTGAATTACCATGTTATCATGCCGTATTTCACATGCTATGGTTAGGACTTGACTGAGCTTGGGACTATGTCCATAGTCCAGGCATTCGGTATCAGACTTGAAGTTGTGGTTGGGAATCGTTCCGCCACACATGATGTGTGGGCGAACCCGTGTCGTACTTCGGTTGGCGATAGTGGTTGGCCACACGAGGTGCTTCTGCGCTTCATATCGCCCAACTTGTTGTGCGCTCGAGCCAGCCGAACACGTCAAGTAACCCGTGTGTCTTATGTATGTTCACCATGTTTGGTCGCTAATGTTTGAACCTAGGGTACCAAACTTACCAGTGAAAATCCCGTTAACCATGGTACCTCGATCCGCTAAGACTCATAAGCCGGGCATGGTGGTATGGGACACCGTGGTCGAGCTGTCGGCCTATGCTGGGGCTACGTGCCTCCCCGTAGTGACCAGTGGGCAACTTAACTCGTGAGCCGATTATGGTGGTATGAGACACTATATTCGCGCTGTCGGCCTACATTGATAAGGTGATGGGGGAGTGGTGCAACCTTTGTGCGTAACAGCCCTAACAGCCCTTTGTAGTGACCGCGAGCATATTCTGAAGTTGCAGTACGCCTTAGGGTTCGCCGCGATGTATAGAGTATGAACTAGGCCTGTTTCTGTATAGTGACGAATCGTTTAAGGGGTGATGGGGGAGTGGTGTAACCTTTGTGCGTAACAGCCCTGGCAGCCTCTGCAGTGACCTAGAAAATACACTATCGTCTGATATTAACTAGGACTAACGACCCTAGAATGGATCATGTTTGGGAATGATACAAGGGAGGTACCTTAGTTTCCCAATCCTGCTGTTTGAAATGGATAAATTAAAAACTCGGTAATCATGCTCATCATGCATCGCATGTGCCTGGAAGATGTGGAGCACTGTGGGATGTAAGCATGCCGCGAACGTGAGATGGTGTCGCATGAGGGAGTATGTCGGTGAGGGCATTCATCATACCTGCATTCATACTTGCATTAATCAGAGTAACTAGGAGTGTTTGATTTACTGCTTTATCATTACTGCTTGACCGTATTGATAACATGATAACTTATGCCTTATTATTCCACTGATTTAGCTACTCACTCCCACGTTACGGGACGGTGTTGCGCACACCAACCAGACTCTGTCTCAGGTTTAGGCGATCCGACTACTCTGGAGGCGGAGCCTGATTATGACGAGGACCAGGAGGAGTTCTCGTATATGCAGTTCTCTGGCGGCTTCAACTAGGCTGCCAGGATCGACGGGTTCTACAGGGATTGTACCTAGTTTATTTTTGACTTTTTTTGATTATAAACAGAAATGTATATGGACTCAGATGGATTCATACTCTGGAGAATGAAACGGTTATTTTGTTTCTTTACATACATATATATACAGTTCAGTCTTCCGCTTGCTTTTATACAATTGATCTGGAGTATGAATTACTGTTTTGGTATAATCTCATTCATGTTTATTGCTCTAACACATACAACATTCAAACATCATTAAATATGTTGCATAAGTGATGCGTTGGAACTCGGGAGTTGAGTTACACTCGACCCCCGATTTTCAGGGCGTTACACCATCAAAACTTGCTGATCCGTTGAGATTCCAAGAGGCAAGGTGAGGACTTTAGGTGTATAGGTTGCGGTTTTTAACGCTTTCAATGTCAGATAATGGCAGATTCATGATCTGCATGCAATTGCACATGTACAAAGTGCTTTCCGTTTTCTGTTTCGATTAAAATTGTAGAATTTGGAATTTCACATACTCTAGGTATTCGTATAAAATACCGTATACGTATTTTTAATGGAAATGTGTTTGACATGCTTATTTGTCGTATGGATATATGACGTATGGATAAAATACTTAATTGGTGAAAGGATTCGCCTAAATACATGTTTACTAATAAACATTATGTATGTAGAAATACAGTATTATAAGAAGTACCATATACATGTATATTTTAGCGAGGTGTTTGTCATGATTAATTGTTATATAAATATATTATGTGCACATAAAATAATTACTTGGCGAAAGGAATCGCCGTAATACAAGTTCCCTCGTAAATACTATGTATGTCGAAATTGGGTATCCTAGAAAATACCCCATGCGTATAAATTTTGCTAATGTAATTATCATGATTATTTGCTGTATAAATATGATATATACGTATAAAATAATAGTTTGGTAAAGGGACAACCCTAGTGCACTTTCCTCTAACATACGTCATGTATGTTGAAATAGTGCATTCCAAGTGTTGGTGAAATTGCTTGTAAGTGTAAGTGCTTAAGCGTTAGTGCCTTAGGTAGGTGCTGAGATGGGGTTCTCAACTACCTTAGAGTCATGTATGATACCCTCCATGTGGTTGTTTACTCTAACCGCTCACTTATGAAATATATGTATTTGTATCCTTATTTATATAGTGCTTTACAACATGCTTTTGAATATGCTTTGTAACTTGTTTATTAACATGCTTTATGACATGCTTTATAACATGATTGCTAGTGTTCTTGAATTACCATGTTATCATGCTGTACTTCACATGCTATGGTTAGGAATTGATTGAGCTTGGGACTATGTCCATAGTCCAGGCATCCGGTATCAGACTTGGAGTTGTGGTTGAGATTCGTTTCGCTACACATGATGTGTTGGCGAACTCGTGTCGTACTTTGGTTGGCGATAGTGGTTGGCCACACGAGGTGCTTTTGCGCTTCATATCGCCCAACTTGTTGTGCGCTCGAGCCAGCCGAACACGTCAAGTAACCCGTGTCTTATGTATGTTCACCATGTTTGGTCGCTAATGTTTGAACCTAGGGTACCAAACTTACCAGTGAAAATCCCGTTAACCATGGTACCTCGATCCGCTAAGACTCATGAGCCGGGCATGGTGGTATGGGACACCGTAGTCGAGCTGTCGGCCTACTGCAAGGGGGCTACGTGCCTCCCCGTAGTGACCAGTGAGCAACTTAACTCGTGAGCCAATTATGGTGGTATGGGACACTATATTCGCGCTGTCGGCCTACATTGATAAGGTGATGGGGGAGTGGTGCAACCTTTGTGCGTAACAGCCCTGGCAGCCCTTTGTAGTGACCGCGAGTATATTCTGAAGTCGTAGTGCGCCTTAGGGTTCGTTGCGATATATAGAGTATGAACTAGGCCTGTTTCTATATTGTGATGAATCGTTTAAGGGGTGATGGGGGAGCGGTGCAACTTTTGTGTGTAACAGCCCTGGCAGCCTCTGCAGTGACCTAGAAAACACACCATCGTCTGATATTAACTAGGATTGACGACCCTAAAATGGATCATGTTTGGGAATGATACAAGGGAGGTACCTTAGTTTCCCAATCCTGCTGTTTGAAATGGATTAATTAAAAACTCAGTAATCATGCTCATCATGCATCGCATGTGCCTAGAAGATGTGGAGCACTGTGGGATGTAAGCATGCCACGAGCGTGAGATGGTGTCGCATGAGGGAGTATGTCGGTGAGGGAATCCATCACACCTGCATACATACTTGCATTAATAAGAGTAACTAAGAGTGTTTGACTTCCTGCTTTATCATTACTACTTGACTGCATTGATAATATGATAACTTATGCCTTATTGTTCCACTGAGTTAGCTACTCACTCCTAAGTTATGGGACGGTGTTGCGCACACCAACCAGACTTTGTCTCAGGTTTAGGCGAGCCGACAACTCTGGAGGCGGAGCCTGATTATGACGAGGACCAGGAGTTCTCGTATATGCAGTTCTCTGGCGGCTTCGACTAGGTCGTCAGATCGGGGTAGGTTTTGCGAGGATTGTACTTAGTTTTATTTTTGATATGTTGTTTATAAAACAGACATGTTTATGGTGACTCAGATGGATTCATACTCTAGAGAATGAAACGTTTATTTTGTTCTTTACCTACATATATATATATAGTTCAGTCTTCCGCTTGCTTTTATACAATTGACCTGGAGTATGAATTACTGTTTTGGTATAATCTTATTCATGTTTATTGCTCTAACACAGACAACATTCAAACATCATTAAATATGTTACATAAGTGATGCGTTGGAACTCGAGAGTTGAGTTACACTCGACCCCTGATTTTCAGGGCGTTACACTTAGTGTTTCTAAATTCGTATGGAATATGAGAGATGGGGTTTAAGGCCCTTATATAGGACCAGAACTGGTAGGAATGGCCCCAGGGCAAAGGTATACTTAGGTTATAGCCAAAGATCGGCTATTCCGATCTAACGGAGCACTTCTGGAGGCCCCTTTTCTGCGTGCGGTCGGACTTAAGCTCCCTGACTATGGATCTAGGTCATGCTAAGTTTTAGTTCCGATCGGATTTACAGATCGACCGTGGTGGACCAGTTTCAATTCAACTGTCACCGGTACTCGATCAGGGCCACAAGTGCACTGACGTGTGTGAGAAATTTCTCCTGATCCGAGGGTGTATTTGGGTCAGATTCTGACGGTCTGAATCCTTATATTTGGCCCGCAAGCGACACGACTCAGATTACTTAAATTCGGATTTCATTTCTAAATATATTCACATTTCTCACACACTTCGCTCTGGGCTCAAGTTGTCCGTTTCTGGATACTATCTGGATTTGATTTCCGAGATGGTTGTCAAGCCCAGCAAGGTAGTCCTAAGCATTAAGTCTTGTGGTCATCGAACTTTCGACGTGCGGTCCAGGTCCAATACAAAGTTTCAATGTGCTCCCGAGAGCAACTGGGTAATGAGATTGATCCTAGATTTCAGGGAAATGTAGTGTTAATGATTCTGCAAGTTTTGGGTCTTGCAGTTCGTATTTAAAATGGTTCAAGCGAATTTCACAGCTAATCTAGTTTAACACTTAGTTAATTTTGTCTAATTTCTAAAGGATTCGGTCCTGAGTGATTTCTGCCTGAGGTGGTACTCGAGTCTTTATACAGAATTTTTCGAGTCATTACAATCTCCCCCCTTAAAGAAAAATTTCATCCTCGAAATTAGTACCTTTTCGTACTCCTCAAGAAGCTGAGGGTAGTTCTTACGGACCTCGGCTTCTGTCTCCCAAGTAACCTCTTCCTCAGTATGATGCGTCTACAATACTTTCACAAGTGGGATGACCTTGCTACGCAACACCTGCTCCTTCCTGTCTAGAATATGCGTCGGTCGCAGCACATATGTAGCATCCTCACTCAACTGCACCTGCTCCCATCTGATAATGTGGGAAGGATCAGGGACGTACTTTTTCAGCATGAAAACATGAAATACGTTGTGTACGCCAGCCAGTGGTGTGGGCAAAGCCAAACGATAAGCTACCACACCCACTCGGTCTAATATCTGGAATGGGCCAATGAACCGCGGCGTAAGTTTCCCCTTCTTGCCAAACCGAAGGACTCCCTTCATAGGGGAAACTTTAAGAAACATATGATCTCTGACCTCGAACTCCAGCGGTCGCCGCCTCGTATCGGCGTAACTCTTCTGTCTGATCTGCGTTGTAAGAAGTTAACGCCTGATAATATCGATCTTCTCTGAGGTCGCCTGTACTAACTCTGGGCCAATCAAACTGCGCTCGCCAACCTCTGCCCAACAATGCGGTGCTCGACAGGGGTGCCCATACAAGGCCTCATACGGAGTCATGCCAATAGTCGCTTGAAAACTATTATTGTAGGCGAACTCTGCATACGGAAGACAATCATCCCAACTGTCCTTAAAGTCCAAAACACAAGCCCATAGCATATCCTTCAAAATCTGGTTCACCCATTCCGTCTGCCCGTCGGTCTGTGGGTGGAACACGGTGCTAAACTTCAGCTTCACACTCATCGCTTCTTGGAGGCGAGTCCAGAAGACAGATGTGAATCGCGTGTCTCGGTCCAACACGATCTCCAAAGGAACTCCATGCAGAAGTATAATCTCCCTGATATACAGCCTAGCCAACTCGTCTGCAGAATTTGTGACTTTAATCGGGAGGAAGTGAGCGGATTTCATTAACCGATCCACGATCACCCAAATAGAGTCATAACCCTTCCTCGTCTTCGGTAGCCCCGAGATGAAGTCCATAGAGATGAAGTCCTACTTCTATTCAGCTATGGGCATGGGCTGAAGGAGTCCAGGAGGTCAGCGACGCTCTGTCTTGACCTGTTAACATGTGAGACAACGGGACACATACTCTGCGATATGGACCTTCATATTGTCCCACCAATATGACCTCTTCATATCTTGATATATCTTCATGCTACCAGGATGCATGGCAAGCTTCGAACTGTGAGCTGCCTCGAGAACTTCCCATCTCAAGTCAGGAATGTTTGGGACACATAGGCGGCCAAGGTAACGCAAGCCCCCATTTGTATCAACACTCCACTCAGCATTCTCATCATCGCTAGCCAGCTTTCTAAGCTCAATCAGTCGCTCATCGTCTTTCTAGGCCGCAATAATTCGATCATCAATAAGCGGCCGCAACCGAATGTGTGCGATGCACACGAATGGTTCCTCCACGGTGAGCTTATGCTCAAAATAATGCACAAACTCAACCATGTCTCACTCTGCTATCATCAAAGGAGTCGCAAAAGCCACTGCCTTCTTGCGGCTCAACGCATCTGCCACAAGGTTGGCCTTGCTAGGATGGTAGGAGACCTCAAACTTGAAGTCCTTCAAGGTTTCCATCCATTAGCGCTGCATCATATTCAAGTGTTGCTGAGTGAATATATACTTAAGGCTCTTGTGGTCGCAAAAGAGCTCGAACTCCTCCCCGTAGAGGTAATGTCTCTAGAGCTTTAATGCAAATATGACCACCGCTAACTCGAGGTCGTGCGTAGGGTAATTCTCCTCGTGCTTTCTCAACTGTCTCGAGGCATAAGCAATCACCCTGTCCTTCTGCATAGGGACACAACCCAAACCAACACGTGACGCATCGGTATATATCGTATACCCAACCCCTTGCTCCGGTATTACTAGCACTGGGGCAGTCGTCAACCTATCCTTTAGTTCCTGAAAAGCAGCTTCTGCCTCCTCATTCCAGGAAAACTGAAGATCTTTCCGTGTCAACTGAGTTAGAGGCCTGACTATCTTGGAAAAGTCTCGAATGAAACGTCAATAGTACCCTACCAGACCAAGAAAGCTCCTCACCTCTATGACTGAACCGGGCTGTCCCCAGTCCTGAACCGCGACTACCTTAGCAAGGTCCACCGCTAACCCTTCCTTGGACACCACATGTCCCAGGAACTTGACTTCTTCTTTCCAGAAGTCACACTTCTTGTACTGTGCAAACAACTGGTTCTTCCTGAGAGCATCCAAGACTGCTCATAGGTGTCCCTCGTGCTCCTCCCAAGTCTTGGAGTATACCAGAATGTCCTCGATAAACACGATGACATGTCGGAATAGAAAAGGCCAGAATACCCTATTCATCAGGTCCATGAATATGGCTGGTGTGTTCGTAAGGCTAAATGACATCACGAGAAACTCATAATGCCCAAAACTGGTCCTCAAGGCCGTCTTCTGCATGTCCTCATCCTTGACGCACAACTGATGATATCCTGACTGTAGATCGAACTTCGAAAAATATCGTGTCTCCTCTAACTGATCAAATAGATCATCTATCCTGGGCAAAGGATACTTGTTCTTCACTGTCACTTAGTTCAACCTGTGGTAATCAATACACAACCATTGAGACCCATCCTTTTTCTTCACAAATAACACAGGTGCTCCTCAAGGAGACACACTCGGTCGGATGAAGCCCTTCCCTAACAATTCATCAATCTGCCTCCTCAATTCCTCCATCTCACATGGAGCCATGCAATATGTCGGTAATGAGATGGGCGCTGTACCAGGCACAAGATCAATAGGAAAATCAATCTCGCGCCGAGGGGGTAGTCCAGGTATTGCCCTGAACACGTCCACGAACTCCTGCACCACAGGGGTTTCTTCTAACATCAAGCCATCAACATTCTTCAATAAGGAAGCGTAACAAAGAACTCGATAAGGGCAACTGACCTGCACCGGAAATGTAAAGGGCGTGTCATCCGGCTCGTAAGTTATCACTAGTCGAGTCTTGCAATCAATCTCGGCTCTCACTTCGGTTAGCCAATCCATACCAAGGATAACGTTGAAATAGTATACCGGGGTGACAATCAGGTCGATGTATATCGTTCGCTCCCTAGATCTATCAAGCAACCCTCACACATATTGGTGGCATTTATAAAAGTTCCTGGTGCTGCAATCACTCGCACCTCACGCATCGAAGTCGTACTTAGCCCTAAACGCTTGACTGCAAAACATGTTATCATGGAAATAGTGGATCTCGTGTCCACCAACAGGAATATAGGGGTACCTTCAATGTGGGTGGTGAGCTTGAAGGACAAAGGTACCGTAGCTGTAGAGTCAGGCGCTTCCACTGTAAGTGCATGGACGCGCGCCTGCTGAGATCGGTGGGGCTGAGGCACTATAGGTCACTAAGCGGCCTAAATCGGGGTGCCGGTGGTCGAAACGATGGATGCACAGGTGCAGTCCGTAGGGGTGGAGCCAATAGAACCTGAGGGCGAGGGCGGTCGATTCTCTGCTGCAGCGAAAACCCACCATCTCTCATACACATAAAACAAATCTTTTTGCGGTGACTGGTCTCCCACAGTACGTACAGGTCACACTTCGTCACCTCATCAGAACTAGTGGCGCCGCGATCCTGGGGAGAGAGTTGTTACGGGACCTCTTACCGAGGAATGGCCTGCTTGGCATATCTGGTCGTGGCCTAGGGATCATAGGTCCACGAGAATGTGACAAACGATCCCTGTCTTACTCTGCTAGCATAGACATGTGTACTAGCTCAGCATAGGAGGGTATGCTAACACAACACATCTTTGAGCGAATATAAGGTCGCAAGCCCTCGAAAAAACGTCGCATTCGCATCTGCGCGTCAGCAAGTACAGTAGGAACGTACCTGCCCAACTCTGTAAACCGGTGCTCGTACTCTGTCACTGACATGCCTCCCTGTTTGAGGTGCAAGAATTCATTCTCCTTCTCGTGCCGGTACGTAAGGGGATAGTACTTCTCATGGAAGCGAGTCTCAAATGCTGCCCACGTCCATACATAATCAACTGCAATGGTCCGCAGGACACTATCCCACCATAAGCTGGCCTCCTTCTCAAACATAAAGGTGACCAACTTGACCTGCTCCAGCTCTATACAGTGTAGTATCCTCAGCATCTTGAAGATGCGGTCAAGCTAATATTCGGCTATCTCGGGTCTATGAGAACCCGCAAAGGTAGGAGGCCGCAAGCGCTGGAATCGCTCGAGGAGGCCACTAGTACCCAAGTTCCCCGTAGGGTATAAAGCAGGTGCAGGTAAACTCACACCCTCATCCTGAGTAGAAGGCCCTACAGTCTCCGCAGGGTGTATAGATAGTGCAGGTGGAGTCACACTCCCACCTTGACCTAGGGCTCCTGTAATAGTGGCCAAGAGCTGCTGCTGCTGCTGCATCTACTGCTGCTGGTTCTGCACCTGCTATTGGTGCATCATCATCAACAACTACTCCAACCTATCCGTAGGTGGGGCCGACTGAGGCACATGCTGCGTCGAAGAAGATGCACGGTTTTGCTCACGAACCGGTGGTGTGTAAGGTGGCAGCCCAACTTTAGGACCAGTAGAAGGCTGAGACTCAAGCATAGTCTCATGAACTGGGCCCGAACCAGGGTCTGTACGACCATCACTCTGGGGAGGTGCCTGGTCCATCGAATCAGTAAATGTGAGGCGTGCCGTGCTCCGCATGACAATAGGTGGCATTCCCTATATGACATAGGGCACAACTTGTGTAAGATGTAGCATAGTGATATACAATCCTTTAAGCATTCCACACACTTCATAGCAAAGAGACTGCATGCATTTCATTTACCAAAATTGTCACGATACATGGAATAGAGTTCTACATGAATCACGACAGGAATGCATGCGGCTATAAACTATTCAGCCCAAACACACTTTCTACCTTTTACACTACTAAGCTCACAAAACATTTAAACACAAACATCCTAAAGCAGCAACAAACAAGCTACAAACAATGGTACGAAAGACTAGGTATCCGAATCTGGTGATAGGGGAGGAGCACCCTTATCCCGCAGACAGCACAGGAGTCTTCAAGGTGCAAGTCACCTTCTGGAACTTATGCTTCACAAGGGCCCGGAGATCAACAATATCTTGTCGCGAGGTAGCCTGACCCTCCTCAAGTCGAGCTAAATGGGCATCCCTAGCAGCCCGATCAGTGTCCTGATCCGGTGCCGTAGGAGGAGAGCTCTCATCCGTATCTTGGGCCTCCTCTTCTTCTTCCTGTTCCTCCTCTATCTCTTCCCTGCTTTCCTCCTCACTTTCATACTCCTCACTAGCCGTCTCATCCTCACTCTCTTCAAGTCGAGCTTGCCACTGTCGTGGTCCAATTTTCATCTGATTGAGAGTAGTTTTGTCGATGAAATGTTATGGCACTGGGAGTTCTACGCTAAGTCTGTAGCCGAACTCGCGTGCAATCTTGCATATAAGCCGGCCAAAGGGGAGCGAATCAGTCCTATTGGAGCATGCAGTAAGAACTATCTGTCGCAAAACATACGTAGGCACGCACAACTTTTCTCCCTACCCCGCTTGGTATAGAAAGTCTACATCAGGCATGTGCACTTATTGCGATTGCCCCACTGGGGGTACACGTTAAATGTGCAGATATGGTGGAGTAGGCAGAAATCATCCGTCATGTTTGACGCCATGAGACTATTGTTTGGCTGCCATTGAACCAGTCGACCATAAAGGAAACGCGTACGGCGATCCCTTTCACGTGCACTCTTCAGATTCTTCTCACTCGCATGGACTTAGCCAAGCGGTATTCCCATGAGTCGAGCTATCAGGCTAGCGTCAATTGTGGCCTCCTAACCTCTTCCCGCGCGAATCTTGAACTGCAAGGGCTCCAGCATAGGCTCTTGAATATGGGCATAGAATGCTCGGACAGTGCCCACATTTGCACGATATTTTTCCTCAAACATAGGGCCCCATTCGGCCTCACCCAGGCGCTCCAATAACAGATACTCTCCAAAGAGCTTCTCGTCAACATGAGCTTCGAAAAAGACCCTATGGTCATAAAACCTATCATGAGACATTTTCGCTAGAAGAGTCCTTTCAAGGGGAGCCTGGGGGTCAAGCTCCCGCTTCGTCCGGATCTCCAAATCAATGCTTGGACTTATGGCGTCAGCTTTCTTTTTCCTTGAACGAGTAGGGCGACTAGGCCCGGCTTCATCCACGGCGCCCTTTCTCTTTCCCATGAGAGAAAGAATGGTGAAAATGGAGAAGATGCCTGTCACAAGCTCGAACAAGGCCATGAAAAAGGAAAGAAAATGGGGAAATAGGAGGGATACTTTTTAACATCCTAGATTTTTGCCAACCTGGAGATAGTCGTCCTTAGGCAATGGGTCGATCCTAATACCTCTTTAACTTGTCAGAATTTAATCCCAAAGTCTAAAATCATTTTTTAACCTCTTTCCTTCACAAATCTCACCTTTCACCACCTCGTTCTTTAAATATTTCTAAGTACTTACACTTTAGACACTAATCTTAAAGTTTAGGTGATGAAGAACAATACTTAAACTACAAATTACTGTAAATAGTAAATACATAAATAAAATGGGCTTTTAACTACTACCATTATGGAACCCCACAAAACGAATAGGTTATTTGGAACATTAGCCTCTCCTGCCCTAGGACCTTCTTCTGTTGTAACTAGGGTGTGATTCAGTTGAGTGTTAATAACTTGGATCACTTTATATACAAACTACAAAGGCCCAAGTACCACCTCAGATAGAAATCTTACAGGACTAAATCCTTGAGAAATTAGACAAAGTTAACTAAGTGCTAAACTAGATCACATACGAAATCCATACTAATCACTTTAAATTTGGTCTGCAAGACCCAAAACTTGTAGAATCAGTGACGCTAGGTTACCCTAAAATCTAGGATCAAACTCTTTACCCGACTGCTCTCGGGAGCACATTTAATCTCTGTATCAGATCTGGACTGCACATCAAAAGTCTGAATAATATGAGGTTATAAAATTAAGACCACCTTGCTAGGCTTGACAACCATCTCGGAAGTTAAATCTAGATAGTGTCCCACGACTATTCACTTGAGCCTGGAGCGAGGAGTGTGAGAAAGCCTGGGTTTCTTTAGAAATTAAATTAAATTTAAGTAATCTGAGACCTGATGTTTGCGGGCCAAATATAAGCAATCAGAATGTCGAAATCTAACCCAAATACACCCTTGGATCAGGAAACATTTTCCATACATGTCTGTGTACTTGTAACCCTGATCGAGTTTCGGTAATCGTTGAATGGAAACTGGTCCACCACGGTCATTCGGTAAATTCGATTGGACTGAAAACTTAACTCGACCTAGATCCATAGTCAGTGAGCTTAAGTCCGACCTTTAGCTCAAGGGGGGGCTCCAGAAGTGTTCCGTTTAGATGGAACAAACCCGCTTTGGACATAACCTAAGTATACCTTGATCCTGAGTTTATTTTGGAGAGTTTTAGGCCTATATAAGGACCTTAACCCTCTCTCATTCAGCCCATACGAATTTGAGAGAAACCCTAGGAGAGAGAAGAGAGAAAAGAGAGAAAGTGTGAGAGTAGTGGTTGAATCTTCCTGCTATTCTACCCTGCCGATCTACGTGCTTAACCATCACTTTCCAATCGCTATCCCAGTGATTCTGGCTTCGTTCTTAGGTAAGAAATCCTAACCCTAATCTATTTTGGAGATTCAACTAGAATAGAAGGTGGAATAGCTAACCTATTCCCTGTTATAGGTTGCCGTTGTGCCGTAGACAAAGGCGTTGTGTTCAACTGTTTTCGTTTCGCGTCTACCGGTAAAAGGTGCAAACTTTAGATGTATAGGTTATGGTTTTCAACGCTTTCAATGTCAGATAATGATAGATTCATGATGTGGGTGTTATTGTACATGCAAAATGCGATGTTCGTTTTGTGATTCTGTTAAGTATGCAAATTATGGCGTATAGTGTATTCTGTATATTTGTAGGAAATACGGTATACGTACGAAATATGAAAGTGTGTTTTCTATGATTAATCATTGTGTGTACATGCTATATACATGTGTACTACTTACCCGGCGAAAGGATTCGCTCTAATACATGTTTTTGCTAATATACGTTATGTATGTTAAACAAGTGTATTCTAAGTATTTGTGAAAATGCTTGTATGAGTAAGTACCTAGATGATTGTGCTTTAGGTAGGTGTTGACATAGGATTCTTAACTACCTTAGAGATGTGTATGATTTCCTCCATGCAATTTGTTTAATTTAATCGCTGACTTATGAAATATATGTGTTGGTATTTCTTGTTTTTATTGTGCTTTATAACATGCTTGTTAACATGTTTGAATTATTTTGTTTATTCTGCTTTACTCTACATGCTTCTGGTTAAGGATTAAATATGATTGGGGCTATGTTATAGTTCAGGTGATCGGTAACAGACTTGAGTTCGTGGTTGAGATTCCTTCGCCATGTAGGTTGCGTTTGACGAACCCGAGTTGTACTTCGGTTGGCGACAGTGGTTAGGCCATGCGAAGTGCTCATGCACTTCATGTCATTCAGCTGGTTGGGCACTCATGCTAGTTGAGCTCGTCAAGTAACCCAATCTGTCTAATGTATGTTCACCATGTTTGGACGCTACTACTTGAACCTAAGGTATCAAACTTACCAGTGTAACCCCTTTAACCTTGGTACCTTGATCCACTAAGACTCATGAGCCAGGCATGGTGGTATGAGACACCATGGTCGAGCTGTCGGCCTACGCTGGGGCCACAAGCCTCCCCGTAGTGACCAGTGATCAACCCAGACTTGTGAGCCGAATGTTGTGGTATGAGACACTGTATTCGAGCTGTCGGCCTATACTGTTTTGATGGGTGATGGGGGAGTAGTGTAACAAGTACGTGTAACAGCCCTGACAGCCCTGACCGTGCCCGGTGTAGTGACCTCGAGCATATTCTAAATCTACGGTGAGGCAACGAGTCTTCCTGTAGTAACAGAGTATAAACTAGGCCTACATTGATAAGGTGATGGGGGAGTGGTGCAACGAGTGCGTGTAACAACCCTGGAAGCCCTTTGCAGCGACTTAGAACTGCACCATCGTATGAGATTATCTAGGACTGATGACCCTAGAATGGATCATTATTTGGGAATGATATAAGGGAGGTACCTTAGTTTCCCAATACTGTTGTATGAAAAGGACTAATAATAACTTGGTAATCACGTTCATAACATAGCACCGCATGTGCCTGGAAGATGCAGAGCACTGAGGGATGAACGCATGTTGCGGACGTAAGATGGTGTCGCATGAGAGTGGTTTGGCAAGGGCATGTATCATAACTACATTTCATCCTTGCATTAATAAGAGTAGTTAGGATTGTTTGATTGTACTGCTTTATCATTACTGCTTGACTGAATTGATAATATGTTAACCTATGCTTTATTGTTCCACTGAGTTAGCTACTCACTCCCACATTACGGGATGGTGTTGTGCACACCAACCAGACCCTATTGTAGTTGCAGGTGATGACGATGCTTGTGAGGCGGAGCCGGACCATTGCGACAATAAGGATACTTTCTTGTATATGCTGTTTTTGGCGGCTTCATGTGAGCCGTGTCTTGATCGACGGGGTTACAGGGATGTCGATTAGATGACCTTACACAATATTGTATATTTTGGAATTGTACTTGTCATTCATTAACCTGGTAACATTATCACACTCTGGAGACTTACCATAGTTTATATATTTTATACACATTTATCACAGTCTTTCACTTGCAATTTAACCGTCTCTGGAGTATGATATGCTGTTTTGGTATAATCCCATTCATGTTTCAATGCTCTCATCATAATCATCATTATCTATGTTACATAAGTGATGCGTTGGAACTCGGGACCTGAGCTTTGCTCGACCCCCGATTTTTAGGGCGTTACATACTTGGGTTCCCACAAATTTGAGACACAAAGTGGGGCTTGAATGCTCAAATGAAGGGGAATGAAGAAGGTAAACAGCTGTGGAGGGAGATTTTGAATGTGTGGTGAAGGTGGTGCATGAAAACGGAAGAAGGAGCACTTGGAGGGGGATTTTGAGTGAGGATTTGGGTGTTTTCTTGAGAAAAAGAGAGCTTGGAGGGGTAGTTTGTGAAGAGGGGGCATATTAGAGGGGTTTAAAATTGACCCACTGTGCACCAGTGGGCCATACAACGCCCAAAACTCGTCAGCCCTAGCCGGCCCGCCCGACCGAGCCCGTCTGGCAGCGAGGTCCTCGCCGGTCTCTGGACCTTCTGGCGAGGGCTCACCCTTTGGGTAAGGTCCTCTTGCCCCCTAGACTCTAAAAATATGTGGGGCCCACTCTGGGTCCCCCTGGAAGTGCCCCGTTTGGCCCCCGACTCCGTTTTGATTCGTTTCGGGTCCCTTCGGGTATGTTTCTGACGTACAACTGTACATGGAGATTTTTGAAGGCTAGGATGGGGTCAATCATGGTCTAATCCCGTTAATTGACGGTCTAGGGGTGATCCGGGATCGTCTCATGCGATCACGGATGTGTACAGACCCAAACACGCGATCGATTTCGGTGAACTTCGCCAATTGGCAAAATCGGGAAACCTAAGCTTGTTTCTACATTTTTCTCGCACCCACTTATGTCAAAAAATGTTAGCGTACGTCGTGTGACCATAACCCAGGTCAGGTTTAATCCAAATCATGCTTCGATACTAACTTGTAATGCCCTGAAAATCGGGGGTCGAGTAGCAACTCAACTCCCGAGTTCCAAAACATCACATATGCAACATATATGCTTATAATTAAACTGTTGTCTGTGTTAGTGCATTAATCATGAGTGGGATTATACCAAAACAGTAATTCATACTCCAGATCAGTTTATACAATGCAAGCAGAAGACTGAAAGATGTATATAAATGTATATGAGCCAAAAAGATCACTATCGGTCTCCAGAGTATCAACACATCACTGAGTCACCATATACATGTAATAGTTCAAGAGTTAAAATGTCAAAAATAGTTCAACTACAATGATAAGCCCTGTAGCCCTGTCGATCAGGACGTCCTAAGCGAAACTGCTGGAGAACTGCATATTCGAGAATGCATCCTGACCGCCATCGTAATCAGGCTCCGCCTCTTGAGTCGCACCATCATTTGCAGCTAAGACAGAGTCTGGTGGGTGTTCAGAACACTGTCCCAGAATGTGGGAGTGAGTGATCAACTCAGTGGAATCATAGAGCAAAGGTTAACATGTTATCAACTCAGTTAAGTAGTAATGATAAAGCAGACATATCAGACATTCCTAGATACTCTTATTAATGCCGACATGATAGAGTTACCAGAACCTAAATGCCCTAAAGATTTGACAAGAACCAGAGAGAGAGAGAGAGACTTTTGCCGCTATCATCGCCTAGTGGGACATCTAATGGAGAATTGTTATACATTGAAATGTATAATACAGTGAATGATAGACAGGGGCGAAATAGTATTTGGCAAAGAAAAAGAGAGGGGTACAATGGCAACGGTGAATATGGTCACAACCAAGCAATCATCATAAGAGAATCCTCAAATAGTTGAGCATCCTGAAATGGCTCCGAAGCAGATAGAAGACGGGGGATAGCAGACAATAGACAGTTTGTGAGAGATAAACATGGGTACTGAAGGACCGAGGAACACATTCATCAGCGCCGGTCTTTCTGAGCAAGAGTCTGAGAAATACGTTCAGCTTCTTAAAGAAAATAAAGACGTCTTTACCTGGATGTATGCAGAGATGCCTGGTTTGGAGCCTTTCATAGCAATGCATGGATTAAATATCTCTAAAGAGAAAAGGCTAGTTAAATAAGCGCAAAGGCGATTTCATCTGGACTTGGTCCCCCCGATAGAAGAAGAAGTGAATAAGTTGATAAAGGTCGGGTTTATTAGGGAAGTCAAATATCCCAAGTGGATATCAAACATTGTGCCAGTGAAAAAGAAGAGTGGACAAGTCAGGGTGTGTGTCGACTTCAGGGATGTGGACGAGGCCTGTCTAAAAGATGATTTTCCTCTCCTGATAACTGAATTACTGATTGATAGTATGATTCAGTATGCTATCATGTCCTTCATGGATGGCTACGCAGGTATAATCAAATTAGAATGGCACCCGAAGATGAAGAAGCAACAACGTTTAGAACTTCCCTGGGAATTTATTATTATAAAGTTATACCGTTCGGTCTCAAAAATGTCGGGGCAACATATAGAGGGCAATGCAAAATATCTTCCAAGACATGATGCACAAGCATGTTGAGTGCTATGTCGATGACTTGGTGGTCAGGTCAGGAGATCATCAGGAGCATCATGAACATTTGACATCGGTATTCTATCAACTCAGAAAGAAACAGTTAAAGATGAATCCAACTAAATATGCATTTAGGGTGTCTTGGGGTAAATTTCTCGGTTTTGTTGTTTGGCATAGGGGCATTGAGATCGATCCAGGGAAAGTCAAAGCCATTCAAAATATGCCGTCGCCGACAACATTAAAGGAAATAAAGAGTTTGCAAGGAAAGCTGGCGTACATTTGCCGTTTCATTTCAAACTTGGCAGGGAGATGTCAGCCATTCTCCCATTTGATGAAGAAAGATACAGAGTTTGTATGGGACCAAGCTTGTCAGAAGCGTTTAATTCAATAAAAGAGTTACTGAAATAACTGCCGTTACTAATAGCTCCAATAAAAGGAAAGCCGCTTATTCTGTATATATCTGCAACTGAGAATTCTTTAGGCACTTTGTTGGCCCAGGTAAATGAAGCTGGGAAAGAAACTACTCTTTAGTATTTAAGCCGAACTCTGATGGGTGTGGAATATAACTACTTTCCAATCGAGAAAGAGTGTCTGGCGCTGATATTCGCAGTTCAGAAACTAAGACATTATTGTCTCTCCCATGACATAACTTTGATCTTAAGAGCAAATCCGATAAAGTTTTTAATGACAAAGCTGATGTTTTCTGGGAGATTGGCCAAATAGATGTTGTTACTTTCGGAATATACTATTACGTATGAGCTGGCGAAAGCAGTAAAAGGACAAGCGATGGCAAACTTCCTTGCAGCACACCCTGTGGTATAATGTGAAGCCATCAGTGATGATTTTTCAGATGATCAAGTTATGTTGGCTGAGTTGTAAAGCCCATGACAGATGTATTTTGACAGTGCTGCTCGAGCATCAGGAGTGGGGGTAGGAGTGATATTCATTACTCCTTAAGGTGACTTGTTCCTTACTCCTTCACATTGAGCAATATGTGCACAAACAATGAGGCCGAATATAGACCCTCATTATTGGAATGGAAATGGCTCAATAAATGGAGATAAAAATGCTGCATATCTTTAGAGATTCTAAATTAATTATAAATTAGTTGATGACTGAGTTCGAGGTACGAAAGCAAGAACTTTTGCCATACTGCCGGAAAGCACAACAGTTGCTAGAACAGTTTTGTCATGTCAAAATCAAGCACGTACCGCGGTCTGAAAATGCAAAAGCAGACGTTTTGACCAGTTTACAAGCAGCTTTATACTGCCCAAATCAAAGCCCTCTCCAAGTAACTATAAAAGAAAGAAGATTTTTGCCATCTTTAGAAGTCATCGATGAAACTGTCGAGACACTTCCCGTATCGTGTTTGGAAATAACAACAGATGATTGGCATCAGCCTTTCATCGATTATCTCAAGTATAACATTCTACCAAAAGATTCGGCACAAAGACAGCAGATCAAGGAATGGTTGAGCAGATTTATCATATGCAGTGAAGTATTGTACAGAAAATCTTATAATGGAATGCTTCTACGTTGATTAGACAAACAAGAAGCATGCCAGATGTTGCAAGAAGCTCACTCTGGAGAAAGTGGGGCACATCAAACTGGTCAGAATTTATTCCATAGAATACACCAAATGGGGTATTATTGGCCTACCATGTTCAAAGACGCAATAGATTATGCAAAGCGGTGTCATGAATGTCAGATCCACAGAGATGTTATACACATCCCTCCAGAAGACTTGCATCAATCAATCGCTTCTTAGCCCTTCTCTGCCTGGGGACTTGACGTTATCGGTCCTATAAATCCGCCTTCGTCCAAAGGAAAGCAATATATCTTGGCAGCGACAAATTATTTCTCTAAGTGGACAGAAGCAGTTGCTTTATGCAATGTTAAGGAAAAAGATGTGGTTAATTTCATCCGGCATGCAATAATATACCGCCATGGTATTCCAAAGAAAATTATTACAGATAATGGCACTCACTTCAAAAACAAAGGCATGGAAAAGCTATGTAAAAAATTCTGCATTCATTATTCGTTTTCAACACCTTACTATCCACTGGCCAATGGATTAGCAGAGGCGTTTAATAAAATGATAGTCAAGATACTGAAGAAGACAGTGACAGGGAACAAGCGTGATTGGGATGAAAAGTTACAAGAAGCATTGTGGGCATACAGAACTACTCACCGGACATCAATAAGAGCGACACCGTATTCGCTGGTCTATGGTGTGGAAGCAATGATCCCGATTGAAATACAAGTAGCGTCACTAAGAGTGGCAATACATCAGTCTATGACAGATAATGAAAATGCAAAAATAAGGTTGAAAGAACTGGATTTGCTCGATGAAAAATGCCTGACAGCTCAATAATGGTTACAATCATATCAAGCAAGGATATCTGCTGCCTTTGATAAACGAGTTAAATATCATTCTTTCAAGAAAGGGGATATGGTGCTGATGTTGAAAAGACCTATAGTAGTCATTTGTCGAACAGGAGGCAAATTTGAGTCTAAATGGGATGGGTCGTATATCATAAAAGAAGTATACTCTAATGGTGTATACAGAGTCGTGGATCTAGATGGACAAGGTATCAATATACCGGTCAATGCTCACTTCATCAAAAGATATCGTCCCTGATGATGCTACTAATTTTGATCCAGAATATTATTTGAATAATGATTCTATATCAAAAGGGGGCAAGAATAAACAAGATCATGGCTATGTATTGTTAGAAGAATGAATAAAGAAGAAATTTGCAAGCATATCAAGGCTATGTACCAACAAGTGTTGTGAAAAGAAAGTGAACATCTTCATCATCAAGCGAGCTCTGCAAAATTCTGTTGAAATTGGTATAATCACCAAGTTGATATATTATGATCAACACCAAGCTGATATATTAAGAACAACACAGACGAATCCACTTGAAGATATTATCAGAAGTGATGACGTATTAATCTCAATCAGAGATGTCTATCATTCTCACAGCAACGACGATTAAGCCTTTTATTGTCTTTTAAGGAATTTTAAGGCAGTCTAACAAAGTCCTAAAGAGGGCCAAGCCCTAAAAGGGCCAGCTACGCATAAGACCTATCATTTTCACCATTCGAGCATCAATGAGAAGCCAGTGGCCCTAAAAAGCCCATGAAGGCCATCATATGCATACCTATACGGGCAGCTGATGGAACTAGTGACTAAAAGCCTAAAAGGCCAAAAAGTCCTTAATAGCAAGTCACGCGTAAGACCGATGCCATCTGTATAGCTTTTCGGCAGCATCACGAGGAACGGAGGAAAATGCCCTCCCATGAATGGTTATTGCAGACGAAGGAAAAGTAGACCGTAGTGTGTAAGACCCTCCAGATCTTTAGTTTGATTTCAGTACTAACTCATGAGGAAGGGCTTAAACCTATTCATTAACGGACTAGTGGCCCTAGATTTGGTACCCCAAAGGTCGCCTTGCGAGTTCTGTGAACTCTAGAGAGTTACCGCGGCCAACTCTGTGCGTAATTCCAACTGAGTTCACGGCCCCGGTAGCTTCAGTGGGCCCCTCTGATAGATCGTGGTTTGTGAACTCCCCAGACTGTGAGAAGTCCAGTGAACTCCTAAGAGTTATAGAGACCATCACGTGAGACCGGACTCCACTACTCAAAGAGTCTAAAAACTATGTGGGCTCCACTACTCAAGAACTTAAACTCTGTGTAACTGACTAAATTAAAACTTAACACCGCCAATTATGGCAAAAATCATATAGGAAATCCAGCACTAACAATCGTAGTAGATTAATGCTTTTATTTTAATTCTTAATTCCATATTATGTCAAGATAATTACACAAATGAATATGATTGAAATGAATCATTTAAAATATGTTATGCCAAAATATGCCGATTGTTTGATATAATGACATGAATCACAAAGTTCTATATGCAGAATGCGTTTCTTCTAAAGTAAATAAAATCACAATTATATTAAGTTAAATCAAAATATCCAATGTTTGGAATCGCTCACTCTGTAATTAAAATTTTTAAAATATATTTATTCTTTTGAAGAAGACGAGTTCAATGATAAAACGTTTGTCTTTCTGAGGTGGATGACGTTGTTCTGACGTTTCCCATCTTTCTGACAAAAGAAAATTATCTCGTAATATCTGCAAAGGTGGAGGAGGATAAAACTGTAAAGAGTCGTCATTCTTTACAGGAAAGTTATCCATCCTTTAAGGACATTAGCAAGCTTCGCTTCATGAACAACATTTTCTAAAGAGATCTTCGTACCAAGTTGGTCCGGAAAGGGGGAAGGGTTCGTCTCTTCAAAGTAGCCAATGCCCTGCTCTTTCTGATAATCCCTGAGGCAAGGAGGAGGAATCCACATGGCATGATCTACTGAAAGATAATTGTCTGCCAAGTAATGTTGGTGAACCCACCATCGCATCTAGCAGTAAGAAGCGCTAACTGGGTAATTAAAGCTAGGAATTATGAAATGTGATCCAGTCTGAACGATCAGGAGCTGCTTCCATATCAAGGCCCATTTATACGGCCCAATGCCATAACTTCTCATCGCTCTTGTGACAATCCCACGAGTCTCAAGTACGGCTTGATCAAAGCCAAACTGGTGAGCAAACCTACTAGGGTAGTACGGTTCGCGCCAGAATATATACCTTCTCTCCATGGAAGAGTACTAGATCTGATAGAAACAAGGAAGGAATGCTTGCCGAATGAGATAGAATCATTATTCATGGCGTCTACATCTTCAGGATAGCTAAACATTGAAAATTGGTGAAATCAATGAGATCATTGCTTTTTATTTTTCTAGAAGTCCATCCACTTGATTCCCTAATCATATCTCTCAATTGAAAATGCTAAAGAGGTAGTCGATCAGGGTTTGAATATGCCCTTCTAGAGTTAGCAAATGTCCAAGGAAAATATACTCCTAGCCAACCTACAAGGAAATGCCAAGGAGCACAGACAGGAAAAGCTTCAGGAACAGGATCTTTTGAACCAAAAATAACATCTCCAAAGGTGTGATAGAGAGAACACAGAACTGGAGGAGCTAACAAATATTTTTGACCTTCTGCCATTGCTCCTGCGACCACGAAGAATGAGGGCCTGATAATGTATACTTGATCAAGATCAGGGAATATCACTAAGATTAACTAGTAAGCAAGAAAGGCGGCTAACTCACAAGAAGGACCATATTCCGCAGAATGTTCAGTTCTGTTATGAATATCCTTGAGTTCTAAATGATTATGGCCTGCAAAGCTGTCAAGACAAAAATGCAATACCTTAGCAAAATTATTTAAGAATGGGATTACGAAAATAGAAGGTAAGAGGAAAGGAGTATACCGTAATTTTTTAGAAAAATGGACCAACCATTCAAGAGAAGTGATGCGATCAGGATGAGGGAAGGTGACCAGTGCACTGAAAAGCTCAAGGGTAGTTCTAGAAATCTTGGATATACCTCCTCCCATAAACGCAAGAGCGAGTTCTTCATTGGATGGTATATATGTGTCAAAGATATCACCCATGATGGGAAGACCTGCTATACAAAATAGTCCCATAAAGTGATGCTCATTTCACCTAGGGGAAGATGAAATGAATTGGTGGTTGGAGACCAATGATTAAGAAAGCATCTGAGGATAGTAGCACCCATGCGAAAGTGTTCTGACGTGGCTACAATTGTGTCAGAAAGCGTAATCTGCTCTAGTTTGGCGGTATGTTTCCGTACCACAGCACGAGCTCCGGCACTGTAAAAATCATGGATAGACAACAGGCCTGTGACTGTGAATCTCCCTGTATTCCAGGGCAATTTCTAAAGAAAGAATAGTTGTTGAGCTGTTTCGAAATAGTAGGAAGGAGAAGGTTGCTAAGGATCATAGTGCGAACGCAAAAACCTCATCTTGAGAATTCTACCTGCTCTTTGACAGAGCCCATTTTCTCCCAAATATCCTGTCAGAATTCTCAGCTCTCTCATAACCCAGTCATCTACTGAGACAAAGGTATTTTGTTGATCAAAGGGTTCACTGTGCAAAATCGACTAGTAATGCGGTAAATTGATAGGGATAATGGTTTGATTAATGGTAAAAGGGTCATGGAGATCCAAAGTTTCTTCATTTATCTCCACATGTTTCCAACAATAAGGAAGAGGTTGTTTCAACCTTGTTTCGAACAAGAAACAAATGGATTTGATTTGGGGGATTATCTTATTTAAACATAATAGAGAGCAAGTATGAAGGCAGTCATCATGTTTCATTAATACCGAGTTCATTTACGTCCTCCAACGTCCCTTGATTCTAAGATAGATCATTTAGAATGTACAAATTAACAAAGTTCAACTATTCAAGTTAGATATCAAATCCGACGGCATTTCGACTCTTGATTTGATCATCTCTTTAAGAGGAATATGACTCGAATATCTCTTCTACTGGCTTCTGGCGCTTGAAGCTTTCTTACAGAAGAACTCTGGAGATTAGCCATTTCGGCAGCATTTTGGCTCTTTAGCTTCATAGACTGCAGGGTAGTCTGGTTGCGCGGACCCGTGCAAACCACAGGAACTTCCTCTCCTACCTTCAATCTTTCTCCTCACTCTGCTTCCTCTCCAAAATCTTCAATCCTTCCAAATGAAGGAGGGGAGGGGGTATTTATAAGCCCTCGCATGTGTGGAACCTTGAATTTGGTGTCGTGGGACCCACTTTTCAATGCTTCAAGTTTTTTTTATCAAAGAACCCCTTCTGTATTTCTTTATGTGAACCCGTGCAACTATTATTTTGGTTGCGTGGTTTGCGCGGGTCCCCCACAACTAACTTCTATTACGCAAGTCCGTGCAACCCAGGATTTACCGAATTTCCCAGCTTTCAAACTTTTTCTTCAAGTAAAAAAATCCTTAGTCCCATTTTTCATCATGTCCCGTTCTCAACCTTCCTCTTCTAAAAGAAAGAACTGTCCATCTTTTTCTAGGCCGAAACGACCTCTTCTTTATTCTTGGAAGCATGTGGAGATAAATAAAGAAACTTTGGATCTTCATATCCTTTCACCAATAATCAAACCATTATCCCTATCAATTTACCATGTCACTGGTCGATTTTGCACAAAGAACACTTTGATCAGCAAAATATCTTTGCCTCAGTGGACGACTAGGTCATGAGAGAGCCAAGAATTCTGACAGGATACTTAGGAGAAAGCAGACTCTATCAAAGAGCAGGTAGAATTCTGAAGATGAGATTTTTGCATCCACACCGTGATCCTCAGCAACCTTCCCCTTCCCACTTCTTCGAAACAGCTCAATAACTCTTCTTTCTTGAGAAATTGCCTTGGAGTACAGGAAGATTCACAGTCACAGGACTGCTGTCTATTCATGATTTTGACAGTGCTTAGGCTCGTGCTATCGTCCGAAAACATACCGCCACACTGGAACATATTACACTTTCCAATGCAATCATAGCCACATCAGAACACTTTCACGCCGACGCTACTATCCTCAGATGTTTTCTTAATCATTAGTCTTCCATCACCAATTCATTTCATCTTCCTCTAGGTGAAATGAGCATCACTTTATGGGATCTATTTTATATAGCAGGTCTTCCCATCATGGGTGATATTTTTGACGCATATTTACCATCTAATGAAGAGCTCGCTCCGACATTTGTGGGAGGAGGTATATCCAAAATTTCTAGAACTACCCTTGAACTTTTCAGTATATTGGCCGCCTTCCCTCATCCTGATCACATCACTTCTCTTGAATGGTTGGCTCACTTTTCTAAAAAATTATGGTATACCCTTTTCCTCTTAACTTCTATTTTCGTAATCCTAGTCTTAAATAATTTTGTTGAAGTATTGCATCTTTGTCTTGACAGCTTTGCATGCCACAATCATTCAGAACTCAAGGACATTCGCAAGAAAATAGAACATTCTATGGAATACAGTCCTTCTTGTGAATTAGCCACCTTTCTTGCTTACTGGTTAAGCTTAGTGATATTCCCTGATCCTGATCAAGCAGACATTATCAAGCCCTTATTCTTCATGGTCGTAGGAGTAATGGCAGAAGGCCCGAAATATTCGCTAGCTCCTCCAGTTTTGTGTTCTCTCTATCGTGCCTTTGGAGATGTTATTTTTGGTTTGAAAGATCCTGTCTCTGAAGCTTTTCCTATTTGTGCTCCTTGGCGTTTCTTCGTAGGTTGGCTAGGAGTATACTTTCCTTGGACATTTACTGACTCTGGAAGGCCATATTCGAACCCCGATCAACTTCCTCTTCAACATTTTCAACTAAAAGACATGATTAAGGAATCAAGCGGATGGATTTTTAGAAAAATAAAAAGCAATGATCCCATTAATTTTCACCACTTTCCATTGTTTAGCATCTTGAAGACATGGACGCTGTTGATGATGATTCTATTTCATTCGGTGAACATTCCTTCCTTGTTTCTATCAGATCCAGTACTCTTCCATGGAGAGAAGGTAGAGTGTTCTAACGCGAACCGTACTACCCTAATAGATTTGCTTGCCAGTTTGGCTTTGATCAAGACGTACCTTAGACTCACGACATTGTCACAAGAGCGATGAGAAGTTACAACATTGGGCCATATAATTAGACTTTGATATGGAAGTAACTCCTGATCGTTCAAACTGAATCGCATTTCATAATTCCTGGCTCTAATTATCCAGTTAGTGCTTCTTACTGCTGGATGCGATGGTGGGTTCACCAACATTACTTGGTGGACAATTATCTTCCAGTAGATCATATCATGCGGATTCCTCCTCCTTGCCTCAGGGATTATCAGAAAGACCAAGGTATCGGCTATGAAGAAACGAGCCCACCCCCCTTTCCAGATCAACTTGGTACGAAGATCTCCTTAGAAAACGCCATTTATGAAGCGAAGCTTGCTGATACCCTTGAAGGATGGATAGCTTTTAACACTCCCCTGATGAATACTACAAAGAATGATGATTCTTTACAGTTCTATCCTCCTCCACCCTTGCAAATATTACAAGATAATCTTCCTTCATCATCAGAAAGGCAAGAAATGTCATAACATTGTCATCCACCTCAGAAGGGCAAACATATTATCATTGAAGACTTATCTTCTTCAGGAGCATAAGCATATTTTGAAACATTTGACTTCAGAGTAAGAGATTCCAAACATTAGATATTTTGATCTAATCTTAATATAATTGTGATTTTATTTACTTTATAAAAAAAATGCATCCTTCATAAGGAACTTTGCGATTCATGTTATTATATCAAACAATCGACATATTTTAGCATATTTCAAACATATTCATTTGTGCAATCATTTTGATATGATATCGAATGAAGAATTAAAATAAAAGCATTAACCTACTACAACTGTTAGTGCCGGATTTCCTATATGATTTTTTATTGGCGGTGCTAAATTTCAATTTAGTCAGTTACACACAGTTTAAGCTTTTGAGTAGTGGAGCCCATGCAGTTTTTTAGACTCTTGAGTAGTGGAGTCGGGTCTCACGTGATGGTCTCTATAACTCTTAGGAGTTCACTGGACTTCTCACAGCATGGGGAGTTCACAAACCGCGATCCATCAGAGGGGACCAGTGAAGCTACCAGGGCCGTGAACTCGGTTGGAATTACGCACGGGGTTGGCCGCCGAAACTCTCTAGAGTTCACAGAACTTGTAAGGCGACCTTTGGGGTACCAAATCTATGGCCACTAGTCCATCAATGAGTAGGTTTAAGCCATTCCTCATGAGTTAGTACTTAAATCAACCAAAGATCTGGGGGGTCTTACGCATGGTTGGCCTATCTATGGATATAGGCAAAGAGCTCACACTGCAGCCCGCTTTTCCTTTGTCTGCAAGGTCGAGCTCATTCATGGGAGGGCATTTTCTTCCATTCCCCGTGACACTGCCGGAAAGCTATAAAGACGGCATCGGTCTTACGCGTGATTGGCCATTGAGGACTTTTTGGCCTTTTAGGCTTCTAGTTATTGGCTCCGTCAGTTGCCCACATGGGTATGCATATGATGGCCTTCACAAGCTTTTTCAGGCCATCGACTTCTCATTGCTACCCGAATGGTGAAAATGATAGGTCTTATGCATAGCTGGCCCTTTAGGGCTTAGCTAGACTGCCTTAAAATGCCTTAAAATACAATAGTAGGTGTGATCATTGTTGCTGCGAAATGATAAATATTTCTGATTGAGATTGATACGTCACCACTTCTGATAATATCTTCAAGAGGATCTGTCTGTGTTGTTCATAATATATCAGCTTGGTGACGATACCAATTTCAACAGAATTTTGTAGAGCTTGCTTGATGATGACGATGGTCACTTTCTTTTCACAATACTTGTTGATACACAGTCTTGATATGCTCACAAATTTCTTTTTTAATCATTCATCTGACGATACATTCATCTGACGATACACAGACATGGTCTTATTTATTCTTGCCCCCTTTTGATATAGAATCATTATGCTTGATAATATTCTGGATCAAAATCACTAGCGTCTTCAGGGACGATTTCTCTTGATGAAGTGAGCATTGACCGGTATACTGAAGCCTTGCCCATCTTAATCCACAACTCTATATGCACCATTGGAGTATACTTCTCTTACTATATAAGGCCCATTCCATTTAGGCTCGAATTTGCCCCCTGTTCGACAGGTGACCACTATAGGTCTTTTTAACATCAGCACCATATCCCCTTTTTTTAAAGAGCAATACCTAACACGTTTATCAAAGGCGGTCGATAACCTTGCCTGGTATGGTTGTAATCGTTGTTGGGCCGCCAGGCATTTTTCATCGAGTTGATCCAGCTAGTTCAGTCTTATCTTTGCATTTTCATCGTCTGTTATGGACTGGTGCACTACCATTCTTAGTGATGTTACTTGTATTTCAACCGGGACTATTGCTTCCACCCCCATAGACTAGTGAATATGGTGTTGCTTTTGTTGTCGTGCGATGAGTAGTTCTGTATGCCCATAAAGCTTCTTGTAATCTTTTATCCCAATCACGGTTATTCCCTGTCACCATTTTCTTCAGTATCTTGACTATTGTTTTATTAAACGCCTCCGCTAATCCATTGGCTGGTGGATAGTAAGGTGTCGAAAACGAATGATGAATACGAAATTTCTGACATAGCTTTTCCATGCCTATGTTTTTGAAGGGAGTGTCATTATCTATAATAATCTTCTTTGAAATACCATGGTAGTATACTATTGCATGCCGGATGAAATTGACCACATCCTTCTCTTTGACATTGTGTAAAACAATTGCTTCTATCCACTTGGAGAAATAATCTGTTGCTGCTAAGATATACTGCTTTCCTTTGGACAACGACGGATTTATGGGACCAATGATGTCAAGTCCCCTAGCTGAAAAGGGCCAAGAGTCGACTGACTGATGTAGGTCTTTTGGAGGAATGTGTATAACGTTGCCGTGAATTTGGCATTCATGACATCGTTTGGCATAATCTATCGCGTCTTTGAACATGGTAAGCCAATAATACTCCATTCGATGTATTCTGTGGAATAGATTTCGGCTAGCTTGATGTGCTCCGCATTCCCCAGAGTGTGCTTCTCGCAATATCTAGCCCGCTTCGTGTTCATCTAAGCAACATAGCAGCATTCCATTGTAAGATTTTTTGTATAATACTTCACTACATATGATGAATCTATTTGACCATTGCTTGATTTGCTATCTTTGTGCTGGATCTTCTGGTAGGATATCATACTTAAGATAATCAATGAAGGGCTGACACCGTTTGTTATTATTTCTAAGCACAATACAGGGAGTGTTTCGACAGTTTCTTCGATGATCTCTGGTGATGGTAGAAACCTTCTTTCCTCTATAGTTACTTGAAGAGGGCTTCAATTGGGACAAGACAAAGCCGCTGTTAAACTAGCCAGAGCATCTAGCCTTGCATTTTTGGACCGCGGTACGTGTTTGATCTCAATATGACAGCACTGTTCTAGCAACCACTGTGCTTTTCGATAGTATGGCAGAAGTTCCTGCTTTCTCACCTCGAATTCAGTCATCAATTGATTTAAAATCAACTTAGAATCCCTGAAGATGTGTAGCGTTTTGATTCCCATTTCTTGAGCCATTTTCATTCCAATGATGAGGGCTCTATACTTGGCCTCATTATTTGTACATGTAGTGCCCAATGTGAAAGAATATGGTAACAAATCACCTTGAGGAGTAATGAATATCACTCCTGCCCTCGCTCTTGACACTCGGGCAGCACCATCAAAATCATCATGGGCTATGCGAATCGGCTAGCATAAGTTGTTCATCTAGAAAGTCATCATTGATGGTTTCGCAGTCTTCTATAGGGTGCACTGCGAGGAAATCCGTCATTGCTTGTCCTTTTACTACTTTTACTGGCTCATACGTAATAGTATATTCTGAAAGTAACAGCATCCACCTGGCCAACCTACCGGATAACATCGGTCTTGTCATCAAAAACTTTATTGGATCTGTTCATGAGATCAGGGTTATGTCATGAGAAAGACAATAATGTCTCAATTTCTAAACCGTGAATATCAATGCTAGACACTCTTTCTCGATTGGGGAGTAGTTACATTCTGCACCCATCAAAGTTCGGCTTAAATAATAAAGAGCAGTTTCTTTCCCAGCTTCATTTACCTGAGCCAACAAAGCCCCTAAAGGGAAGCCGCTGATTGAAATAGCTGCCAGTACTAACAGCTCTAATAAAAGGGAAACCGCTGATTTTATATATATCTGCGGCTGAGAATTCTTTAAGGGCTTTGTTGGCCCAGGTAAATGAAGCTGGGAAAGAAACTGCCCTTTATTATTTAAGCCGAACTTTGATGGGTGCAGAATGTAACTACTCCCCGATCGAGAAAGAGTGTCTAGCATATTTATTCATAGTTTAAAAATTGAGACATTATTGTCTTTCTCATGACTTAACCCTGATCTCAAGAGCAGATCCAATAAAGTTTTTGATGATAAGACCGATGTTATCTAGGAGTTTAGCTAAGTGGATGTTGTTACTTTCAGAATATACTATTACGTATGAGCTGGCAAAAACAATAAAAGGACAAGCAGTGGCAGATTCCCTCACAGTGCACCCTGTAACAGACTACGAAACCATCAATGATGACTTCCAGACGAACAAGTTATGCTAGTCGATTCACAGAACCCATGACAGATGTATTTTGATGGTGCTACCCAAGCATTAGGAGCAGGGACAGGAGTGATATTCATTACTCCTTAGGGTGATTTGTTACCATATTCTTTCACGTTGGGCACTACATGTACAAATAATGAGGCCGAGTACAGAGCCCTCATCATTGGAATGGAAATGGCTTGAGAAATGGGAATCAAAATGCTTTACATCTTTAGGGATTCTAAGTTGATTATAAATCAATTGATGACTGAATTCGAGGTGAGAAAGCAGGAACTTCCGCCATACTGCCGAAAAGCACAGCAGTTACTAGAACAGTTCTATCATGTTGAGATCAAACACGTACCGCGGTCTGAAAATGCAAGGGCAGATGCTTTGGCTAGTTTGGCAACGACTCTATCTTGTCCAAATCGAAGTCCTCTTCAAGTAACTATAGAGGAAAGAAGGTTTCTACCATCTCCAGAAATCATCGAAGAAATCGTCAAAACACTCCCTGTATCGTGTTTAGAGATAATTGCAAATGATTTGCATCAGCCCTTCATCGATCACCTCAAGTGTGATATCCTACCAGAAGATCCAACGCAACGACAACAAATCAAGCAACGGTCAAATAGATTCATCATATGTAGTGAAGTATTATACAAAAAATCTTACAATGGAATGTTGTTACATTGCTTAGATGAACATGAAGCGGGCCAGACATTACGAGAAGCACACTCTGGGGAATGCGAGGCGCATCAAGCTGGCTGAAATCTATTCCATAAAATACATCGAATGGGGTATTATTGGCCTACCATGTTAAAAGATGTGGTAGATTATTGGCGACATTATACACATTCCTTCAGAAGACCTGCATTAGTCAGTCGCCTCTTGGCCCTTTTCAGCATGGGGACTTGACGTCATTGGTCCCATAAATCCGCCGTCGTCCAAAGGAAAGTAGTATATCTTAGTAGTGACAGATTATTTCTCCAAGTAGATAGAAGTAATTGCTTTACGCAATGTCAAAGAGAAGAATGTGGACAATTTCATCGGGCATGCAATAATATACCGCCATAGTATTCAAAGAAGATTGTTACAGATAATGGCACTCCCTTAAAAAACAGAGGCATGGAAAAGCTATGTAAAAAATTTGGTATTTATCATTCATTTTCGACACCTTACTGTCCGTCGGCCAATGGATTAATGGGGGCGTTTAATAAAACAATAGTTAAGATACTGAAGAAAACGGTGACAGGGAATAATCGTGATTGGGATGAAAGATTATAAGAAGCTTTATGGGCATACAGAACGACTCACCGCATGACAACAAAAGCAACACCATATTCACTAGTCTATGGGGTGGAAGCAGTAGTCCCGATTGAAATATAAGTAGCATCGCTGAGAGTGGTAGTGCATCAGTCCATAACAAACAATGAAAATGTAAAGATAAGACTAAACGAGCTGGATTAACTCGATGAAAAATGCTTAGTGGCCCAATAATGATTACAATCGTACCAGGCAAGGTTATCGGCTGCCTTTGATAAACGTGTTAGGTATCTCTCTTTCAAAAAAGGGGATATGGTGCTGATGTTAAAAAGACCTATAGTGGTCACCCGTCGAACAGGGGGCAAATTTGAGCCTAAATGGGATGTGCCTTATATAGTAAAAGAAGTATACTCCAATGGTGCATACATAGTCATGGATCAAGATGGACAAGGTATCAGTGTATTGGTCAATGCTCGCTTCATCAAGAGATATCGTCCCTGAAGATGCTAGTGATTTCGATTTAGAATATTATCAGCATAATGATTCTATATCAAAAGGGGGCAACAATGAGCAAGACCATATATCGTCAAATAAATGTATAAAGAAGAAATTCGCAAGCATAACAAGATTACATATCAACAAGTATTATGAAAAGAAAGTGATCATCGTTATCACCAAGTGAGCTCTGCAAAATTCGGCTAAGATTAGTATCGTCGCCAAGCTGATATATTATAAACAACACAGACGGATCCTCTTGAAGATATTATCAAAAGTGGTGACATATCAATCTTAGTCGGAGATGTCTATCATTCTTGTGATAACAATTATCACACTTATTGTTGTCTTTTAAGGCATTATAAGGCAGTCTAGACAATCCCTAAAAGGGCCAGCTATGCATGAGACCTATCATTTTCGCCATTCGGGCAGCAATGAGAAGCTAGTGGCCCTAAAAATCTCGTGAAGGCCATCATATGCATACCCGTGTGGGCAGCTGATGAAACCAGTGCTATAAGCCTAAAAGGCTAAAACGTCCTCAATGGTCAGTCACATGTGAACCAATGCAGTCTGTATAGCTTTCTAGCAGCGTCACGGGGAACGGAGGAAAATACCCCCCGTGAATGGGTTCGACCTTGCAGACGAAGGAAAAGTGGGCCGCAGTGTGAGCTCTTTGGCCATGTCCATAGATAGGCCAACCATGCGTAAGACCCCCTAGATCTTTAGTTTAATTTTAGTACTAACTCATGAGGAAGGGTGTAAACCTACTTATTGACGGACTTGCGCCCTAGATTTGGTACCCCAAAGGTCGCCTTGTGACTCTGTGAACTCTGGAGAGTTACCGCGGCCAACCCTATGTGTAATTCCAACCGAGTTCATGGCCCCGATAGCTTCACTAGGCCCCTCTGATGGATCGCGGTTTATGAACTCCCCAGGTTGTGAGAAGTCCAGTGAACTCCTAAGAGTTAAAGAGACTATCACGTGAGATCCGACTCCACTACTCAAGAGTCTAAAAAACTACGTGGGCTCCACTACTCGAGAGCTTAAACTATGTGTAACTGACTAAATTAAAACTTAGCGCCGCCAATTTAAAAAAATAATCATATAGGAAACCCTGCACTAACAAGCATAAAATGTTGATGCCTTATGATTAGTTCCTCATTAAATATTATGACGAGACTATTGCACAGATAAATATGTTTAAAATTGTCATAAATTGGAAATTTATGAATACTCCAATGTTGTTGATAATGTGAGTTGGGAATAAAAACTGCATATAAATAAAAAGATATATAATACTAAGGTTATGTAAGAATATATGGCCATATATTCTTACAATTGAAGTATGTTAAGACATATCAATCATTTGACATAATGACAAAAATCACAAAGTTTCATATGCAAAATATTCAATGTTTGGTATTTTTTTTTATAATCTAAAGTAAAAAATTTCAGAATATATTTATACTTCTGAAGGAGACGAGTCTTCAATAATAATATGCTTATCCTTCTGAGGTAGATGACGATGTCATGACATTTCCATCTTTTCTGATGAAGGAGAATTATTGCGTAATATCTGTAAAGGTAGAGGAGGGTGGAACTGTAAGGGATTGTCATTCTTTGTAGAGAATTCATGAGTATTCGTCAGAGGAGTATCGAAAGTTATCCATCCTTCAAGAACATCAGCAGGCTTTGCTTCATAAATGGCGTCTTCTAAAGAGATCCTTGTACCAAGTTGATCTGGAAAGGGTGGAGGACTTGTTTCTTCAAAATAACCGATACCCAGATCTTTCGGATAATCCCTAAGGCAAGGAGGAGAAATCCACATTACATGATCTACTGTATGATAATTGTTTACCAAGTAATGCTAATGAGTCCACCATCGCATCCACCAGTAAGAAGCGCTAACCGGATAATTGTAGCCAGAAATTATGAAATGTGATCCGGTTTGAATAATCAAGAGTTGCTTCCATATCAAGGCCCAATTATATGGTCCAATGCCATAACTTCTCATCAATCTTGTGACAATGTCACAAGTCTCAGGAACGGCTTGATCAAAGCCAAATTGATGAGCAAATCTACTGGGGTAGTATGGTTCGCGCCAAAATATGCTACCTTCTCTCCATGAAAGAGTACTGGATCTGATAGAAACAAGGAAGGAATGTTCGTTAGATGAGATAAAATCATCATCAATAACGTCCACATCTTCAGGATAGTTGGTCAATGGAAATTGGTAAAAGTCAATGGGATCATTGGTTTTTATTCTCCTAGAAATCCATCCACTCGATTCCTTAATCATATTTCTCAATTGGAAATGTTGAAGAGGAAGCCGATCGGGGTTCAAGTATGCCCTTCCAGAGTCAGCAAACGTCAAAGGAAAGTATACTCCTAGCCAACCTATGAAGAAATGCCAAGGAGCACAGACAAAAAAAGCTTCAGGAATAGGATCTTTTGAACCATAAATAACACCTCCGAAGGCACAATAGAGAGAACACAGAACTGAGGGAGCTAGCAAATATTTTTGGCCTTCCGCCATTGCTCTTGCGACCATGAAGAACGAGGGCCTAATAGTATCCACTTGATCAGGATCAGGGAATATCACTAAACTCAACCAATAAGCAAGAAAGGCAGCTAATTCACAGGAAGTACTGTATTTCACAGAATGTTCTATTTTCTTACGAATATCTTTGAGTTCTGAATGGTTGTGACCTGCAAAGCTGTCAAGATAAAGACGCAATACTTCAGTAAAATTATTCGTGAATGGGATTATAAAAATAGAAGTTAAGAGGAAATGAATATACCGCAATTTTTAAGAAAAACGAGCCAACCATTCAAGAGAAGAGATGCGATCCGGATGAGGGAAGGCGGCCAGTGCACTGAAAAGTTCAAGAGTAGTTCTAGAAATTTTGGATATACCTCCTCCCACAGATGTAAGAGCAAGCTCTTCATTAGAGCGGGTACATGCGTTAAAGATATCACCCATGATGGGAAGGCCTGCTATACAAAATAAATCCCATAAAGTGATGCTCATTTCACCTAAGGGAAGATGGAATGAGTTGGTGGATGGGGACCAATGATCAAGAAAGCATCTGAGGATAATAACATCTGCGCGAAAGTGTTCCGATGTGGCTGTAATTGCATCAGAAAGCATAATCTGCTCCAGTATGGTAGAATGTCTCCGAATGACATCGCGAGTCCAAGCACTGTAAAACTCACGAATAGACAGTAGGCCTGTAACTACAAATCTCCCAGTGCTTCAGGGCAATCTCTTAAGAAAGTAGAGTTGCTGAGCTATTTCGAAGTAGTGGAAAGGGGAAGGTTGATGAGGATCACAATGTGGATGCAAAAATCTCATATTGTGAATTCTACCTGCTCTTTGACAAAACCCATTTTCTCCTAGATATCTTGTCAGCATCCTCGGTTCTCTCATGACCCAGGCATTCGCTGAGATAAAGGTATTTTGTCGGTCAAAGGGTTCACAGTGTAAAATCGACCAGTGACGCCGTAAAGTGACATAGATAATGATTTGATTACTGGTAAAAGGGTTATGGAGATCCAAGGTTTCTTCATTTATCTCCACATGATTCCAAGAATGAAGAATAGTTTACTTCAACCCAAAAGAGGATGAATGGTTCTTTCTTCTAGAAGAGGAAGTTGAAGAACAAGCCATGATGGATAGGGGATTAAAGGCTTGAAGGAAGTTGAAGAAAAGGTTTAAAGAAAAGTTAAGAAATTGACTGAGTCCTGGTTATGCTGGACCACACAACTGAAGTCCTTTGTGCGGAACGACGCAAAGGCTAAGAAACTTTGCGCAAACAGGGATCTGTTGCCCGGGTTCGCACAAGAGGAGTTCATTGCATAGGAAAAATTGCAAAGGAACAAAGGTTCGCTACAGTGTAAATGTGTGGAATGTGACTAAAGGGTTGGAGTATTTATAGGACTTGTGGTCGAATATGGTACACAGGTTTCCATTGCATAGACCTGCGCAAACCTGTCAGGGTGATTATGTTGATCCTTTACTTTGATTTTGGGGAAACAAAGAAAGGATCAATGGGGCATCTGTTGAGGCATAAAAAATGATGAAGGAATAAAGTAAATGGAGATTGAGAGATAGAAAGAAAATTGGAAAAGAAGAAGAATGAAGTACCTTAAGGGGGGTTTTGTGCGGGTCTACGCAAACGATGTCCGTTGCGCAGGACCGCGCAACCGAAATATCAGTTGCGCGGGTTCTTACAATGGGATTTAGAGCTGGTTCTTTGTGAAAAGGTCTAAGGCATTGGAAAGGTGGGTCCCATGGCACCAAAATCGAAGTTCCACACGTGCGAGGGCCTACAAATACCCCCTCCCCTCCTTCATTTGGACGGATTGAAGATTTTGGAGAGGAAGCAGAGTAAGGAGGAAGATTGAAGGTAGGAGAGGAAGTTCTTGTGGTTTGCGCGGGTCCGCGCAACCAATATCTGTTGCGTGGGTCCACACAACCAGACTGCTCTGCAGTCTGTGAAGCTAAAAAGCCGAAATGGCTAATCTTCAGAGTTCTTTTGTCAGAAAGCTTCAAGAGCCAGAAGCCAGTAGAAGAGATATTCGTGTCATATTCGTCTTAAAGAGATTATCAAATCAAAAATCGAAATGCCGCCGGATTTGATATCTGACTTGAATATTCGAACTTTGACAATTTGTACATTTTAAATGATCTATCTTAGAATCAATGGACGTTGATGTAAATGAACTCGATATTAATGAAACATGATGATTGCCTTCATACATGCTCTCAGTTATGTTTAAATAAGATAATCCCCCAAATCAAATCCATTTGTTTCTTGTTCGAAACATTCATTGGAATGGTAGCTTTACAAGCTTCCAAATGGCGACAGAATTGGCTACTTTCGAGATCGTTCGATATCCCAACTGCATGTTGGAACTCTTCGATCATCATTTTGCAATTTAGATTGTTGATCTTTCCAAATCGGTCGATCCAATGGAGATGCTCATAACTCCCTCGTTTGATGCAGGATTGGGTCAATTTTTGGTCATCTGAAAGGTACTTTAGTGCTCTTTCATTCCTGTTTGGAATCGTCGTATTCCGAGACCATTTGGGCATCCTTAAGTGGGATCGTAGTCGTCTGTCCTGAATTTTTTGTTCATCTCCTTATCCAATAGCCACCTTCCTAATTCCCTCTTTAAAGGTCAAATTTAGAATATTTTGATCTCATTGGATTGGTAACTTGACAAGTTTTCAAATGGGAGCAGAATTGGCTAATTTCGAGATCGTTCATATCTCAAAAGCACGTTGGAACTCTTCGATCGCCATTTTGCACGTTGGATTCTTAATCTTTCCAAATTGCACGATCCAACAGAGACGCTCATAACTCCCTCATTTGATGTCGGATTGGGTCACTTTTTGGTCATTTGAAAGGTGCTTCAGTGCTCTTTCATTCCTGACTGGAATCATCATATTCCAAGACCATTTGGGCATCCGAGGTGGGATCACAATCGTCGGTCCTGAATTTTTCCTTCATCTCCTTATCTAATAGTAACCTTCATAACTCCCACTTCCATGGTCGAATTTAGAATATTTTGAGCTCATTGGAATGGTAACATGACAAGCTTCCAAATGGGACCAGAGTTGGCTAATTTCGAGACCGTTTGATATCCCAAAAGCACGTTGGAACTCTTCGATCGTCATTTTGCAATTTGGATGGTTAATCTTTCCAAATCGCGCGATCCAATGGAGAGGTTCACAACTCCCTCGTTTGATGTCGAATTGGGTCAATTTTTGGTCATCTGAAAGGAAATTTACTGCTCTTTAATTTAAGACTGGAATCGTCGTATTCCGAGACCATTTGGGCATCTATAAGTGGGATCGTAGCCATCGGTCATGAATTTTTCCTTCATCTCCTCGTCCAATAGTAATGTTCATAACTCCCTCTTTAGTGGTCAAATTTAGATTATTTTAAGCGCATTGGAATGGTAATTTCACAAGCTTCCAAATGGGACTAAAATTGGCTAATTTCGAGATCGTTCGATATCCTAAAAGCACGTTGGAACTCTTCGATCATCATTTTGCAATTTGGATTATTAATCATTCCAAATCGCGCGATCCAACGGAGATGCTCATAACTCCCTCGTTTGATGTCAGATTGGGTCGATTTTTGGTCATCTGAAAGGTACTTTAGTGCTCTTTCATTCCTGAATAGAATCGTCGTATTCCGAGACCATTTGGGCATCCGTAGGTGGGATCGCAGTCATCGGTCCTGAATTTTTCCTTCATCTCCTTGTCCAATAGCAACCTTCATAACTCCCTCTTCAGTGGTCGAATTTAGTCTATTTAGAGCTCATTGGAATGGTAATTTGACAAGCTTCCAAATGGGACTAGAATTGGCTAATTCGAGACCGTTCGATATCCCAAAAGCACGTTGGAACTCTTCGATCGTCATTTTGCAATTTGGATTGTTAATCTTTCCAAATCGCGCGATCCAACGGAGACGCTCATAACTCGCCCATTTAATGTTGGATTCGGTCGATTTTTGGTCATCAGAAAGGTACTTTAGTGCTCTTTTATTCCTGACTGGAATCGTCATATTCCGAGACCATTTGGGCATCCGTAAGTGGGATCGCAGTCGTCAGTCCTGAATTTTTCCTTCATCTCCTTGTCCAATAGTAACCTTCATAACTCCCACTTCAGTGGTCGAATTTAGAATATTTTGAGCTCATTGGAATGGTAACTTGACAAGCTTCCAAATGGGACCAGAATTGGCTAATTTCGAGACCGTTCGATATCCCAAAAGCACGTTGGAACTCTTCGATCATCATTTTGCAATTTGGATTGTTGATCTTTCCAAATCGGTCGATCCAACGGATATGCTCATAACTCCCTCGTTTGATGTCGGAATGGGTCGATTTTTGGTCATCTAAAAGGTACTTTAGTTCTCTTTCATTCCTTGCTGGAATCGTCGTATTACGAGACCATTTGGGCATCCGTAAGTGGGATCGCAGTCGTCGGTCTTGAATTTTTCCTTCATCTCCTTGTCCAATAGTAACCTTCATAACTCCCTCTTCAGTGGTTGAATTTAGAATATTTTGGGCTCATTGGAATGGTAACTTGACAAGCTTCCAAATGGGTCCGAATTGGCTAATTTCGAGACCGTTCGATATCCCAGAAGCACGTTGGAACTCTTCGACCGTCGTCTTGCAATTTGGTTTGTTGATCTTTCCAAATCGGTCGATCCAGCGGAGATGATCAGAACTTCTTTGTTTGATGTCGGATTGGGTCGATTTTTGGTCATCTGAAAGGTACTTTAGTGGTCTTTCATTCCTAATTGGAATTGTCATATTCCGAGACCATTTGCCCATCCGTAAGTGGGATCACAGTCGTCGGTCCTGAATTTTTCTTTCATCTCATTGTCTAATAGCAACCTTCATAACTCCCTCTTTAGTGGTCGAATTTAGAATATTTTGAGCACATTGGAATGGTGTTGTGGCATAAAAAATGGTGATATAGAAAGGATTGAAGTAAGAGAAGATTACGAGATAGAAAGAAAATTGGAAAAGAAGAAGAATAAAGTAGCTTAAAGGGGGTTTGCGTGGGTCCGTGCAACCAATGTCCGTTGCACAGGACCGCGCAACCAATGACCGTTGCGCGGGACCACGCAACTGAAATATCAGTTGCGCGGGTTCGTACAATAGAATTCAGGACTGGTTCTTTGTGAAAAGGTTTAAGGCATTGAAAGGTGGGTCCCATGGCACCAAATTTAAGGTCCCACACGTGAGAGGGCCTATAAATATCCCCACCCCTCATTCATTTGGGGGGATTGAAGATTTTGGAGAGGAAGCAGAGCGAGGAGGAAGATTAAAGGTAGGAGAGGAAGCTCCAGTGGGTTGCGCGGGTCCGCGCAACCGATATCCATTGCGTTGGATCGTGCAACCAAACTGCCCTGCAGTCTCTCAAGCTAAGGAGCCGATATGCTGTCAAAATGACCGGAAGGATACTCCATATTTCAAGGAAGAATGACCGGAAGGATACTCCATATTTCAACAGCTTGTTCTCCTTGGAGATTGGTTGATCAATTCAACATTCCTCCTAAGTCCTAGGAGATGACTGAAGCAATTGTCGAAATGCTGACAGAATTTCTATCAGACTGTCTCCTCTTTCATTCATTGCATTATATTAATTGTACTTTGTTTTCAGAATCAAGGGAATCCGAGGATGTAAACGAACTCAGAATAAATGTGATCAATGTTCTCTATCAAGTTCTTTGTTATCATTGAATAAATCCCCCAAACCAAACGCATTTGTTTCTTGTCGAAACAAAATGGCGATTTTTTTTTGACAAGAAAATAAATGCATTCGATTTAGGGAATTTATTCAATGGTAACAAAGAGTCCGATGAGAGAACATTGATCACATTCATTCTAAGTTCATTTACATCCTCGGATTCACTTGATTCTGAAAATAAAATACAATCAATCAAAGTCAGATGAGATTGTCCGGTAGAAATTTTGACAGCATTTCGACGCTTGTTTCAGTCATCTCCTAGTACTTAGGAGGAATTGTTGAATTGATCAACCAATCTCGGGCATGAAATCAATTCTGAGCATCCATCCAGTCATTTTGCCTTGAATCCTCCTTGAAATGTGGAGCAGTCCCATTAAACGAGCCTAAAAACTCGTCCAGTATGTAAGATTACGGGGTTGCCACCATCTGATCAGCTTGAAACTTTACGTGTAGCCTTGGGACCATAAATTAGCTATACACGTCAAATTTCAGCTCCTGGATCCTTCTGGAAATAGCCAGACTGATAAATTAGCCCCTGAAATCCTGGTTTGAGGCCCGCCTGATATCTGGATATGCTTCAAACTTGGTCTCAATGCGTTAAACATAGTGGCAGAGCAGATGGACGGAGCAGATTTCCAATGAACATCATGTTGGGACCACATGTACATTGCATGTCCATGGAGCATGAGTGCACAAGTCGTGCACTGAATTCCTCAAGGTCACCGACGTCTTCTTCTTCATTTCAAAAGAATGCAATAGCGTCCTCACTGTGCCTTTACAATTTTCTTAGTGGGGCCCACTCCATATTCAAATCATCAATCTGTACCATCCATTATGTACAGAAGAGAGATTTAACCCTTGGCAAGGTGACATTTTGAAACCATGCAGGCTGTTACAAAATTCTAACCGTTGAACATGAAATGGACGGCAGACTAGACAAACTCGTGGACTGCACTGATTCCACTCCAAAAACACTCCTTTCCAGATGGTTTTTCGCCCTGAGTCCAATGTACGGAGTGGATTTTTCACTTGACTTCAATAAGCGGGCCAACACACTTCACAAAGTCGATGCATGTCGACTCTGTTACGAAACAAAGGCTCCGTCCATTCGTTGTGGTCCTCAATCACACAGCAAAAGGTGGATCTGAACTGTCCATTTGGTAGAGGAAGAAAAACCAACCGAGGTAATGTTGAGCTTTGGCGACCATATACATTCACATGATCATTACAGTGATCGAAAGGAGACCGTTCAGCTACTGTTATCGCTTGATTATCTCGGTGGGCCACATCATCGGGTGACCAAAACCTGTCACTCACGGTCGAAATCCCGAGAGGAAGATGGTGGACGATGTGGATCTCCCAAAAGATGGCTATACTGGGCATCACAACAACCTAGTGGAAGGAAAATGGTTTTCTCTCTGCTTGCACCTAACCGTAGATCTGGCCAGTTGCGCGGTCCCGCGCAAGGGATCATCGGTTGCGCGGTCCCACGTAGGGGAAAGCTTCCCTCGGACAGCATTCTGTTACTTATGGCTTTATGGGAAATCTCCCATTACTGTTGCGTGAGGTTGTGCAAAGGGTCTTTTCTAATTTCCCCTGAAAAGTGGCGCAAAGGCCCTCTTTACTTCAGTTGCGCGGCTGTGCGCAAGCAACTTCAATTATGCGGGTCCGCGCAAGGACTTCCTTCTCTTTCTCTTCTCTCTCTCATTCTTGGCCCACCAATCCGATCTAACCCCTCAAATGAAGTAGGGGAGGGATATTTATAGGCCCCACTACTCTTATAGAGTGGTGATCACCACCACTTATCCCTTCACATATGGACATATTCTTTTCTTAAACCATGGTGTCCACTAAGCTCCTTCTTAAATGGTGGTATACAACCTCTTTCCCTTAAAATGACACCTATGCACCCTTTTTTTACCAAACTACCCCTCTTCAATGCCTTTTACTAAAATACCTAAACTACCCCTGAACTTGGATTTTTACCAAAATACCTAAACTACCCCCAGAGGCTGATTTTTACCAAAATACCTAAAATACCCCTGGACATGGAATTTTACCAAAATACCTAAAATACCCCCGAAGACCAATTTTTACCAAAATACCTAAAATACCCCCAGGACCAATTTTTACCAAAATACCTAAAATACCCCCGGAGACCAATTTTTACCAAAATACCCAGAATACCCCCAGAGACCAATTTTACTAAAATACCCCTGGAAAAGATCCGCACCATGGAATTCTCTAACCATTGCAATGAAATATTTTTTATGCCTCAACAGAACAAGTAGTACTATGTTTAGAAGGCATGAGACCAGAACTGGCATGCCACCTGATTAGTAAAGATTGGAGAACTTTTCCTAATTTTGCTACAAAGGCTTATGCTCTTAAAAAGATGATGGGAAGAGTGTCTGCTTTTCTATCAAAATCAGCCCACATAACTCGAAAAGAAGAAACTAAAGAAGATTATCAGAATGTTGAAAGAGATAGCGATGAAGAAAATAAAAATGGTCGTGCAGTTATAATGACATATAAAAGGTCCAGGCAAAATAAAGACCATATCAAATATGCATTCTCAAGAAAAGATATACTTCATATGTTGAATCAATTGTTGGCTATGAAGCGTATTGAATTACCTCGGCTAAGACACCTTGAAGAAATAAAAAATACAAGAAGAATGAATTATTGCCATTATCATCGTAAATTTGGACATCATACAGAAAATTATAATTCCCTTAGGAAAAAGCTACAAAAGATGATCGATAAGGGAGAAATTGTGATAAAAAGAGCATGACAGAAAGAAAAATGGAGAAAAATGACAGAAACTCGATAAAGAAAATTCTGGGGGCATCTGCATTAAAAGACGATAACATGCTTCGTACGATAATTGTCAGTAATTGACAAGATCGAGCTATCATAGCCTAAATACTCAAATAAAAATAAGCGAGTGAGGCAAAAGATGTAAAGCCACGATAAAAAGCATATTCGTTGCAGATATGCATTGCAATACCTGCCAGTTCAGGAGATAACCGCTATTTTGATTTCAAAAGGTATCAGTATGATACTTCCAAAATCAAAAGGGGGCAAGACAGGTGAGTAAAAGCTGTGAAATATATTTCTCACCATAGAATGTATTTCTTTTGTATATGAATAAAATGCAGACTTTCAAGCATATCAAGTCATCACCAAATGCGAAGCGCCAATGACAATCACCAAATCCGAAGCGCCAGTGACAATCACCAAATGCAAAGCGCCAATGACAATCGCCAAATGAAAAGCGTCGATGATTAACGCCAAAATTAGTAATTATCGTTGTTGTCATCAATTGCTAATACAAAATTATCTTATCTCACCTTATTGAAATTGTTATCATCGCTAAGTTGATACACTATCCTAACTATAAGCATTGTCAGAACATATCAGTACTAGCGATGTATTAATTATTGATTCATCATTCATGGCAGTGAAATAAGAAGTGCAATAAGCCTATATGGCCAACCACACAAATCTTACGATAGCGATAGCAAATGATCATTTAAGGCAGCCTAGCCAAGCCTATATGGCCAACTACGCATAAGACCTACAAAGCTTCAACGATTTAAAAATCCCTAAATTGGCCAGCCCAAAATCGACGGTAAACTATCTTGCTCCTTGAGCCCAACCCGAAATTGGCGGTAAACTATCTTACTCCTTGAGCCCAGCTCGAAATCGACGGTAAACTATCTTGCTCCTTGAGCCTAGCCTGAAATCGATGGTAAACCATCTTGCTCTTTGAGCCCAGTGTCAAGTCTAGTTCAGTCAAATCTAGTTGTCCAGTTCAGTTAAGTGTTGTCTGGTCGAGTCAAGTTCAGTCCTGTCCAGTCAAGGTTTTGTTAGTCAAAGTACACTAGCACCACTGCTCATAAACTAAGTGTAGCATTCAAAATGCTGCAGATACATATTAGATATGCTCAAATATGCAATTGCCTGATGAAAATTTCAAATATTAAGTAAACAAACGTGCAAAAAATGTGTTTCTTTTAAATCAGGTTCAAATTACAGCAATAGTAAATGCCTTCAAGATATTGGCAATTATCTACTCAAAAGTTCAAAAGATCAACTATTAGTCTTCAATTACAATATATTTGTTTTGTTGACAAGAGCTGTAAAGTCTTTTTGTCTTTTACTTTCGTGATGATAGAGGAATATTATTGCACAATATTCTCAAAGGCGGCAGAGAATAAACTAAACAAAGAATTATCACTCTTCCGGATAATATAAAGATTCAGATATATTCTTTGGATTCATTAAAGGAGCAACAAAGATTATTCATCCTTCAAGGGTATCAGCAGGCTTTACTTCAAAAATATTATCTTCTAAAGAAATTTTATGCAAAGATTGACCTAGAAAGGGGGCATGATATATTTCTTGAAAAGTAAACCATGCCTTGGTCTTTCTGATAATTTCTTATGCACGATGGAGGAATTCATATACCGAGAATCATGAAGCATGATTTAATATGGACGTTCAAAAGTTGCTTCTATATTAAAGCCCAGTTATATGCCGATGTTGTAACTTCTCACTATCTTAGTAATGATATCGCAAAACTCTAAATACCAGACCTGATGGAGACAAAGAACAGACGGAATCATCATCAGTAACTTCTATGACCTTTGAAAAATTATTAAAGAGAAATTGAAAGAAGTCTTGTTTATTTTTCAGAATTAGCAAAAATCTAAGGAAAAGTCTATGAAGAAAAGCCAAGGATCACAAACCAGAAAAGACTCAACAAAAGACTCAGCGGATGAATCTTTGGAGTTGAAGATGAAATCTCTAAGAGTGTGATATAAAGAATACAAAGAATGCGAAGCACGATGACAAAGCATAAAGATGAAATGATTAAATCATTATCATATTGCGAATATCACAATCAGTTTTTTTTTTTTTTTTTTTTAATAAAAAAAGGATAGAAGAAGCTTTCACTATATTTAAATAATTATCAATGCTTCATGAAGCTAAATTGGAAAATTATAATGTCTTGAGATACTAATTCCGACTAATTTGGTAGGAAAGACTATCAAAAGCTCGGGTTATGTAGATCATGAATAAAGGAAACAATCAAAAAAGTTATTGTGGTAGGATCAGAATTAAAGAATAACTCTCTAGACACCGAATTGAAAGAAAGAGTTGCTGGAGTTGATTAAAGAGATCGTTGCAGTAGCAATGGTGTTGAAAGATAGTTCTCTGATCAAATTGATCAAAGACGAAGTCGTCACAGCTGTTGCAGAGATGTGTTTCGATGAAAAGAGAATTTTATTCTCTCTAATGAAACATCCGCTTGACACTACTGGCTAGGGGGCATTCCAGTCTTCCGTTCGAGCGCAATCATTCCAGTCTTCCGCTCGAGCGCAATCATTCCAGTCTTCCGTTCGAGCGCATTCATTCCAATCTTCCGTTCGAGCGCGATCATCAAGTCTTCCATTTGAGCACAATTATTCAAGTCTTCCATTTGAACACAATCATTCAAATCTTCTGTTCGAGCACAATTATTCAAGTCTTCCGTTTGAACGCAATCATTCAAATTTTCTGTTCGAGCATAATCATTCCAGTCTTCCGTTCGAGCGCGAGCATTCCAGTCTTTCGATCGAACATGATCATTCGATCTTTTGGTCAAAATGATCATCCAGTTTTCCATGCAAGCATGATCATCCAGTCATCCTTCAGTTGTAGCTCATTCAAGTTCTTCGGGCAGAGGAAGATCGATCCTCCATTTGATTTCAGGAATCAATCAAAGAAGGATCGAGGGGGCATCTATTGAGGTATAAAAAATGGTGATGAAGAAAGGATTGAAGCAAGAGAAGATTAATAGATAGAAAGAAAATTGGAAAAGAAGAAGAATGAAGTAGCTTAAGGGGAGTTTGCGTGGGTCCGTGCAACCAATGTCCATTACGCGGGACCGCGCGCAGGACCGCACAACCGAAATATCAGTTGCCCGGGTTTGTACAAGCCTATAAATACCCCCTCCCCTCCTTCATTGGGGGGATTGAAGATTTTGGGGAGGAGGCAGAGTGAGGAGGAAGATTGAAGGTAGGAGAGGAAGCTTCGGTGGGTTGCGCGGGTCCGCGCAACCAATATCCATTGCGCGAGACCAAGCAACCAAACTACCCTGCAGTCTGTGAAGCTAAGGGGCCGATATGCTGTCGAAATGACTGGAAGGATACTCCATATTTCAAGGAAGAATGATCAGAAGGATACTCAATATTTCAAGAGCTTGTTCTCCTTGGAGATGGGTTGATCAATTCAACATTCCTCCTAAGTCCTAGGAGATAACTGAAGCAACTGTCAAAATGCTGCTGGAATTTCTATCAGACTATCTCCTCTTTCATTCAATGCATTATAATAATTGTACTTTCTTTTCAGAATCAAGGGAATCCGAGGATGTAAACGAACTCAGAATAAATGTTATTAATGTTCTCTATTAAGTTCTTTATTATCATTGAATAAATCCCCTAAACCAAACACATTTGTTTTCTTGTCGAAACAAATGGTAATTTGACAAGCTTTCATATGGGAATAGAATTAGCTAATTTTGAGACCGTTCGATATCCCAAAAGCACGTTGGAATTCTTCGATCGTCATTTTACAATCTGGAATGTTAATCTTTCCAAATCGCGCTATCCAACAAAGACGCTCATGACTCCCTCGTTTGATGTTGGATTGGGTCACTTTTTGGTCATCAGAAAGGTATTTTAGTGCTCTTTCATTCCTGACTGGAATCATCATATTCCGAGACCATTTGGGCATCCGTAGGTGGGATCGCAGTCATCGGTCCTGAATTTTTCTGTCACCTCCTTGTCCAATAGTAAACTTCATAACTCCCTCTTCAGTGGTCGAATTTAGACTATTTTGAGCTCATTGGAATGGTAACTTACAAGCTTCCAAATGGGAACAAAATTGGCTAATTTCGAGACCATTCAAAATCCCAAAGCACGTTGGAACTCTCCGATTGTAAATTTGGATTGTTAATCTTTCCAAATCACGCGATCCAACGGAGATGCTCATAACTCCCTCGTTTGATGTCGGATTGAGTCGATATTTGGTCATCTGAAAGGTACTTTAGTGCTCATTCAATCTTGACTAGAATCGTCGTATCCTAGGACCATTTGGGCATCCGTAAGTGAGATCGTAGTCATCGGTCCTAAATTTTTTCTTCATATCCTTGTCCAATAGCAACCTTCATAACTCCCTCTTCACTGGTCAAATTGAGAATATTTTAAGCTCATTAGAATGGTAACTTGACAAGCTTCCATATGGGAACAAAATTAACTAATTTCGAGACTGTTCGATAAGCATCTTGGAACCCTTCGATCGTCATTCTGCAATATGGATTGTTAATCTTTCCAAATTGCGTGATCCAACGGAGATGATCATAACTCACTCATTTGATGTCGGACTGGGTTGGTTTTTGGTCATCTGAAAGGTACTTTATTGCTCTTTCATTCCTGATTGGAATAATCGTATTCCGTGACCATTTGGGCTTCTGTATTGGATCGCAGTCGTCGGTCCTGAATTTTTCCTTCACCTCCTTGTCCAATAATAACCTTCATAACTCCCACTTCAGTAGACGAATTTAGAATATTTTGAGCTAATTGGAATGGGAACTTGACAAGATTCCACATGGGACCAGAATTGGCAATTTGAGACCGTTCGTTATCCCAAAAGCATGTTGGAACTCTTCGATCGTCATTTTGTATTTTGGATTGTTAATCTTTCTAAATAGCGCGATACAACGGAGACGTTCATAACTCTCTCTTTTGATGTCAGATTGGGTCAATTTTTGATCATCTGAACGGTACTTTAGTGCACTTTCATTCATGTATGGAATCATCCTATTCTGAGACCATTTGGGCATTAGTAAGTGGGATCGTAGTTTTCAGTCTTGAATTTTTCCTTCATCTCCTTGTGCAATAGCAACCTTCATAACTCCCACTTCAGTGGTCAAATTAAGACTCTTCTAAGCTCATTGGAATGGTAATTTGACAAGCTTCGAAATGGGACTAGAATTGGTTAATTTCGAGACCGTTGGATATCCCAAAAGTACGTTGGAACTCTTTGATCCTCATTTTGCAATTTGGATTGTTAATTATTCCAAATCGCGCTATCCAACAGAGACGCTCATAACTCCCTCATTTATTGTCGGATTAGGTCAATTTTTGGTCATCTGAAAGGTACTTTAGTGCTCTTTCATTCCTGACTGGAATTGTCGTATTCCGAGACCATTTGGGCTTCTGTAAGTGGGATCACAGTCGTCGGTCCTGAATTTTTCCTTCATCTCCTTGTGTAATAGTAACCTTCATAACTCCCTCTTCAGTGGTCGAGTTTAGAATATTTTGAGCTCATTGGAATGGTTACTTGACAGGCTTCTAAATGGGCCAAAATTGGGTAACTTCGAGACCGTTCGATATCCCAAAAGCACGTTAGAACTCTTTGATCGTCATTTTGCAATTTGGATTCTTAATCATTCCAAATCACGATACCAACGATATGCTAATAACTCCCTCGTTTGATGCAGGATTGGGTCAATTTTTAGTCATCTGAAAGGTACTTTAGTGCTCTTTCATTCCTGTTTGGAATCATCGTATTCCGAGACCATTTGGGCATCCATAAGTGGGATCGTAGTCATCGGTCCTGAATTTTTCTTTCTTCTCATTGTCCGATAGCAACCTTCATAACTCCCACTTTAGTGGTCAAATTTAGAATATTTCGGGCTCATTGGAATGGTAACTTGACAAGCTTTCAAATGAGGTCAGAATTGGCTAATTTCGAGACTGGTCGATATCCCAACTGCATGTTGGAACTCTTCGATCATCATTTTGCAATTTAGATTGTTGATCTTTCCAAATCGGTCGATCCAATGGAGATGCTCATAACTCCCTCGTTTGATGTCAGATTGGGTTAATTTTTGGTCAACTGGAAGGTACTTTATTGGTTTTTCATTCATGAATGGAATCGTCATATTCCAAGACCATTTGGGCATCCGTAAGTGGGATCGCAATCATCTGTCCTGAATTTTTCCTTCATCTACTTGTCTTATAGTGACCTTCATATCTCCCTCTTCAGTGGTTGAATTTAAAATATTTTGAGATCATTAGAATGGTAACTGACAAGCTTCCATATTGGATGAGAATTGGCTAATTTCGAGTCCGTCAGATATCCCAAAAGCACGTTGAAACTCTTTGTTAGTCATTTTACAATTTGGATTGTTAATCTTTCTAAATCGCGCAATCTAACGGAGACGCTCATAACTCCCTCATTTGATGTCGGATTCGATCGATTTTTGGTCATCTGGAAGGTACTTTAGTGCTCTTTCATTCCTGACTGGAATTATCATATTTCGAGACCATTTGGGCATCTGTAAATGGTATCGTAGTCGTCGGTGCTAAAATTTTCCTTCATCTCCTTGTCCAATAGTAATATTCATAACTCCCTCTTGAGTGGTCAAATTAAGACTTTTTGAGCTCATTAGAATGGTAATTTGACAAGCTTCCAAATGGGACTAGAATTGGCAAATTTCAAGACCGTTTGATATCCCAAAAGCACGTTAGAACTCTTCGATCGTCATTTTGCAATTTGGATTGTTAATCTTTCCAAATCGCACAATCCAACGGAGACACTCATTACTCCCTCATTTGATGTCGGATTGGGTTGATTTTTGGTCATCTGAAAGGTACTTTAGAGGTCTTTCATTCCTGACTGGAATCGTCGTATTCTAAGACCATTTGGGCATCCGTAACTGGGATCGTAATTGTCGTTCTTAATTTTTTCCTTCATCTCCTTGTCCAATAGTAACCTTTATAACTCCCTCTTCAGTGGTCAAATTTAGACTATTTTGAGCTCATTGGAATGGTAATTTGACAAACTTCCAATTGGGACTAGAATTGGCTAATTTCGAGACCGTTTGATATCCCAAAAGTACGTTGGAACACTTCAATTGTCATTTGTAATTTGGATTGTTAATCTTTCCAAATTGTGCTTTCCAATAGAGATGCTCATAACTCTCTTGTTTGATGTCGGATTGGGTCAATTTTTGGTCATCTGAAAGGTACTTTAGTGCTCTTTCATTCCTGTTTGGAATCGTTGTATTCCGAGACCATTTGGGCATCCTTAAGTGGGATCGTAGTCGTCTGTCCTGAATTTTTTGTTCATCTCCTTATCCAATAGTAACCTTCATAACTCCCTCTTCAGTGGTCAAATTTAGAATATTTTGAGCTCATTGGAATGGTTACTTGACAAGCTTCCAAATGGGACTAGAATTGGCTAATTTCGAGACCGTTCGATATCCCAAAAGCACGTTGGAACTCTTCGATCGTCATTTTGCAATTTGGATTGTTAATCTTTCCAAATCATGCGATCCAACGGATATGCTCAGAACTCCCTCATTTGATGTTGGATTAGTTCGATTTTTCGTCATCTGAAAGGTACTTTAGTGCCTTTTCATTCTTGACTGGAATTGTCGTATTCCGAGACCATTTGGGCATCCATAAGTGGGATCGCAGTTGTCGGTCCTGAATTTTTCTTTCTTCTCCTGGTTCGATAACAACCTTCATAACTCCCACTTTAGTGGTCGAATTTAGAATATTTTGAGCTCATTGGATTGATAACTTGACAAGCTTCCAAATGGGTCAGAATTGGCTAATTTGAGGCCATTCAATATCCCAAAAGCACGTTGGAACTCTTTGATCATCATTTTGAAATTTGGATTATTGATCTTTCCAAATCAGTCGATCCAACAGAAATGCTCATAACTCCCTCGTTTGATGTCAGATTCTATCGATTTTTAGTAATCTGAAAGGTACTTTAGTGCTCTATCATTCCTGACTGGAATTGTCATATTCCGACACCATTTGGGCAACCGTAAGTGCGATCGCAGTCGTCGGTCCTGAATTCTTCCTTCATCTCCTTGTCCTATTGCAACCTTCATATCTCCCTCTTCACTTGTTGAATTTAAAATATTTTGAGTTCATTGGAATGGTAACTTGACAAGCTTCCATATTGGAATAGAATTGGCTAATTTCGAAACTGTTCGTTATCCGAAAAGTACGTTAGAACTCTTTGATCGTCATTTTGCAATTTGGATTGTTAATCTTACCAAATTGTGCTATCTAACGGAGACGCTCATAACTCCCTCGTTTGATGTCGGATTGGGTCTCTTTTTGGTCATCTGAAAGGTACTTTAGTGTTCTTTCTTTTATGAATGGAATCGTCATATTCCAAGACCATTTGGGCATTCGTAAGTGGGATCACAGTCATCGGTCCTGAATTTTTCCTTCATCTCCTTGTCCAATAGCAACCTTCATACCTCCCTCTTCCGTGGTCAAATTTAGACTATTTTGAGCTCATTAGAATGGTAATTTGACAAGCCTCCAAATGAGACTAGAATTGGCTAATGTCGAGACCGTTTGATATCCTAAAAGCACGTGGGAACTCTTCAATAGTCATTTTGCAATTTGGATTGTTAACTTTCCAAATCGTGCGATCCAACGGAGACGCTCATAACTCCCTCGTTTGATGTCAGATTGGGTCAATTTTTGGTCATTGGAAAGGTACTTTAGTGCCCTTTCATTCCTAACTGGAATCATCCTATTCCAAGACCATTTGGGCATCCGTAAGTGGGATCGTAGTCGTCAGTCCTGAACTTTTCCTTCATCTCCATGTCCAATAGTAACCTTCAAAACTCCCGCTTCAGTGGTCAATTTTAGAATATTTTTATCTCATTGGAATGGTAACTTGACAAGCTTCCAAATGGGACTAGAATTGGCTAATTTCGAGACCGTTCGATATCCCAAAACGACGTTGGAACTCTTTAATCGTCATTTTGCAATCTGGATTGTTAATCTTTCCAAATCACGTTATCCAACGGAGACGCTCATAACTCCCTCGTTTAATATCGAATAGGGTCGATTTTTGGTCATCTGAAAGGTACTTTAATGCTCTTTCATTCCTGACTGGAATCATCGTATTCTAAGATCATTTGGGCACCCTTAAGTGGGATCGTAGTCGTCGGTCCTGAATTTTTCTTTCTTCTCCTTTTCCAATAGCAACCTTCATAACTCCCACTTCAGTGGTCGAATTTAGAATATTTTGAGCTCATTGGAATGGTAACTTGACAAAATGGGGTTAGAATTGGCTAATTTTGAGACCGTTCGATATCCCAAAAGCACGTTGGAACTCTTTGATCTTCATTTTACAATTTGGATTGTTGATCTTTCCAAATCAGTCAATCTAACGAAGATGATCATAACTCCCTCATTTGATGTCGGATTCGGTCAATTTTTGGTCATCTAAAAGGTACTTTAGTGCTCTTTCATTCCTGACTAGAATCGTCATATTCGGAGACTCGTCGGTCCTAAATTTTTCCTTCATCTCCTTGTCCTATAACAACCTTCAAATCTCCCTCTTCAGTGGTCGAATTTGAAATATTTTTAGTTCCTTTGAATGGTAACATGACAAGCTTCCTTATTTGAACAAAATTGGCTAATTTTGAGACTGTTCGTTATCTGAAAAGCTCATTGGAAATGTTTCATCGTTGTTTTGTAATTTGGATTATTAATCTTTCCAAATAGCACGATCCAATAGTGACGCTCATAACTCCCTCATTCGATGTCAGATTGGGTCGATTTTTGGTCATTTGAAAGGTACTTTAGTTCCCTTTCATTCCTGACTAGAATCATCATATTTCGAGACCATTTGTGCATCCGTAAGTGGGATCGCAGTCTTCAATCCTGAACTTTTCCTTCATCTTGATGTCCAATAATAACCTTCAAAACTCTGACTTCAGCAGTCGATTTTGGAATATTTTGAGCTCATTGGAATGGTAATTTGACAAGCTTCCAAATGGGACTAGAATTGGCTAATTTCGAAACTGTTCGATATCCTAAAAGAACGTTGGAACTTTTCAATCATCATTTTGCAATTTCGATCGTTGATCTTTCCAAATCGGTCGATCCAACGGGGATGCTCATAACTCCCTCGTTTGATGTCGGATTGTGTCGATTTTGGTCATCTAAAAGGTACTTTAGTGCTCTTTCATTCTGATGGAATCATCATATTCCGAGTCTTGTCGGTCTTGAATTCTTCCTTCATCCCCTTGTCTTACAGCAACCTTCAAATCTCCCTCTTCAATGGTTGAATTTAAAATATTTTGAGCTGCTTGGAATGTTAACTTAACAAGCTTCCATATTGGAACAAAATTGTCTAATTTCGAGACCGTGCGTTATCTAAATAGCTCGTTGGAACTCTTCGATCGTCATTTTGTAATTTGGATTGTTAATCGTTCCAAATCAAACGATCTAATAGTGACGCTCATAACTCCCTCGTTCGATGTCAGATTGGGTCGATTTTTGGTCATTTGAAAGGTACTTTAGTTCCCTTTCATTCCTGACTAGAATCATCATATTTCGAGCCATTTGTGCATCCGTAAGTGGGACCGTAGTCGTCAGTCCTGAACTTTTCCTTCATCTCCATGTCCAATAGTAACCTTTCAAAACTCCCACTTCAAAGGGTCGATTTTGGAATATTTTTATCTCATTGGAATGGTAACTTGACAAGCTTCCAAATGGGACTAGAATTGGCTAATTTCGAGACCGTTCGATATCCCAAAACGACGTTGGAACTCTTTAATCGTCATTTTGCAATTTGGATTGTTAATCTTTCCAAATCACGTTATCCAACGGAGACGCTCATAAGTCCCTCGTTTGATATCGAATAGGGTCAATTTTTGGTCATCTGAAAGGTACTTTAATGCTCTTTCATTCCTGACTGGAATCGTCATATTCTAAGATCATTTGGGCACCCTTAAGTGGGATCGTAGTCGTCGGTCCTGAATTTTTCTTTCTTCTCCTTTTCCAATAACAACCTTCATAACTCCCACTTCTGTGGTCGAATTTAAATATTTTGAGCTCATTGTAATGGTAACTTGACAAAACGGGGTCAGAATTGGCTAATTTTGAGACCGTTCAATATCCCAAAAGCACTTTGGAACTCTTCGATCTTCATTTTGCAATTTGGATTGTTGATCTTTCCAAATCGGTCAATCTAACGAAGATGATCATAACTCCCTCATTTAATGTCGGATTGGGTCAATTTTTGGTCATCTAAAAGGTACTTTAGTGCTCTTTCATTCCTGACTATAATCGTCATATTCGGAGACTCACCAGTCCTGAATTTTTCCTTCATCTCCATGTCCTATAGCAACCTTCAAATCTCCCTCTTCAGTGGTCGAATTTAAAATATTTTTAATTCCTTTGAATGGTAACTTGACAAGCTTCCATATTGGAACAAAATTGGCTAATTTTGAGACCGTTCGTTATCTGAAAAGCTCGTTGGAACTCTTCGATCGTTGTTTTGTAATTTGGATTGTTAATCTTTCCAAATCGCACGATCCAATAGTGACGCTCATAACTCCCTCATTTGATGTCAGATTGGGTCAATTTTTGGTCATTTGAAAGGTACTTTAGTGCTATTTCATTCCTCGATTTGGAATCGTCATATTCGAGACCATTTGTGCATCCGTAAGTGGGATCGCATTGTCATCAATCTGAACTTTTCCTTCATCTCCATGTCCAATAATAACCTTCAAAACTCTGACTTCAAGTGATCGATTTTGGAATATTTTGAGCTCATTGGAATAGTAACTTGACAAGCTTCCAAATGGGACTAGAATTGGCTAATTTCGAGACCGTTCGATATCCCAAAAGCACGTTGGAACTCTTTAATTGTCATTTTGTAATTTGGATTGTTGATCTTTCTAAATCGGTGGATCCAGCGGAGATGCTCATAACTTCCTCATTTGATGTCGGATTGGGTCGATTTCTGGTCATCTAAAAGGTACTTTAGTACTCTTTCATTCCTTTTCGAATCATCATATTCCTTCATCGAGTCTCGTCGGTCTTGAATTTTCCTTCATCCCTTGTCTTACAAAGAACCTTCAAATTCCCTCTTCAATGGTCGAATTTAAAATATTTTGAGCTGCTTGGAATGTTAACTTAACAAGCTTCCATATTGGAACAAAATTGTCTAATTTTGAGACCGTTAGATATCCCAAAACGACGTTGGAACTATTTAATCATCATTTTGCAATTTGGATTGTTAATCTTTCCAAATCATGTTATCCAACGGAGACGCTCATAACTCCCTCATTTGATATCAAATAGGGTCGATTTTCGGTCATCTGAAAGGTACTTTAATGCTCCTTCATTCCTAACTGGACTCGTCATATTCTAAGATCATTTGGGCACCCTTAAGTGGGATCGTAGTCGTCGGTCCTGAATTTTTCTTTCTTCTCCTTTTCCAATAGCAACCTTCATAACTCCCACTTCAGTGGTCGAATTTAGAATATTTTGAGCTCATTGGAATGGTAACTTGACAAAACGGGGTCAAAATTGGCTAATTTTTAAGACCGTTTGATATCCCAAAAGCACGTTGGAACTCTTCGATCTTCATTTTGCAATTTGGATTGTTGATCTTTCCAAATCGGTCAATCTAACGAAGATGATCATAACTCCCTCATTTGATGTCGGATTGGGTCAATTTTTGGTCATCTAAAAGGTACTTTAGTGCTCTTTCATTCTCGACTTTCGTCGTATTCTATCATTTGGGCATCGTATATTCGGAGACCCGTCAGTCCTGAATTTTTCCTTCATCTCCTTGTCCTATAGCAACCTCCAAATCTCCCTCTTCAGTGGTCGAATTTAAAATATTTTTATTTCCTTTGAATGGTAACTTGACAAGCTTCCATATTTGAACAAAATTGGCTAATTTTGAGATTGTTCGTTATCTGTAAAGCTCATTGGAACTCTTCGATCGTTGTTTTGTAATTTGGATTGTTATTCTCTCCAAATCGCACGATCCAATAGGGACGCTCATAACTCCCTCATTTGATGTTAGCTTGGGTCAATTTTTGGTCATTTGAAAGGTACTTTAGTGCTCTTTCATTCCTGACTGGAATCGTCATATTCCGAGACCATTTGTGCATCCGTAAGTGGGATCGCAGTCGTCAATCCTGAACTTTTCCTTCATCTCCATGTCCAAAAATAACCTTCAAAACTCTGACTTCAGCAGTCGATTTTGGAATATATTGAGCTCATTGGAATAGTAACTTGACAAGCTTCCAAATGGGACTAGAATTGGCTAATTTCGAGACCATTCGATATCCCAAAAGCACGTTGGAACTCTTTAATCGTCATTTTGTAATTTGGATTGTTGATCTTTCTAAATCGGTGGATCCAGCGGAGATGCTCATAACTTCCTCATTTGATGTCGGATTGGGTCGATTTCTGGTCATCTAAAAGGTACTTTAGTGCTCTTTCATTCCTGACTGGAATCGTCATATTCCGAGTCTCGTCGGTCTTGAATTCTTCCTTCATCCCCTTGTCTTACAGCAACCTTCAAATCTCCCTCTTCAATGGTTGAATTTAAAATATTTTGAGCTGCTTGGAATGTTAACTTAACAAGCTTCCATATTGGAACAAAATTATCTAATTTCGAGACCGTGCGTTATCTAAAAAGCTTGTTGGAACTCTTCGATCGTCATTTTGTAATTTGGATTGTTAATCGTTCTAAATCAAACGATCCAATAGTGACGCTCATAACTCCCTCGTTTGATGTCAGATTGGGTCGATTTTTAGTCATTTGAAAGGTACTTTAGTTCCCTTTCATTCCTGACTATAATCGTCAAATTTTGAGACCATTTGCGCATCCGTAAGTGGGATCGTAGTCGTCAGTCCTGAACTTTTCCTTCATCTCCATGTCCAATAGTAACCTTCAAAACTCCCACTTCAGTGGTCGATTTTGGAATATTTTTATCTCATTGGAATGGTAACTTGACAAGCTTCCAAATGGGACTAGAATTGGCTAATTTCGAGACTGTTCGATATCCCAAAACGACGTTGGAACTCTTTAATCGTCATTTTGCAATTTGGATTGTTAATCTTTCCAAATCACGTTATCCAACGGAGACGCTCATAACTCCCTCGTTTGATATCGAATAGGGTCGATTTTTGGTCATCTGAAAGGTACTTTAATGCTCTTTCATTCCTGACTGGAATCGTCGTATTCTAAGATCATTTGGGCACCCTTAAGTGGGATCGTAGTCGTCGGTCCTGAATTTTTCTTTCTTCTCCTTTTCCAATAGCAACCTTCATAACTCCCACTTCAGTGGTCGAATTTAGAATATTTTGAGCTCATTGGAATGGTAACTTGACAAAACGGGGTCAGAATTGGCTAATTTTGAGACCGTTCGATATCCCAAAAGCACGTTGGAACTCTTCGATCTTCATTTTGCAATTTGGATTGTTGATCTTTCCAAATCGGTCAATCTAACGAAGATGATTATAACTCCCTCATTTGATGTCGGATTGGGTCAATTTTTAGTAATCCAAAAGGTACTTTAGTGCTCTTTCATTCCTGACTAGAATCATCATATTCGGAGACTCGTCGGTCCTGAATTTTTCCTTCATCTCCTTGTCCTATAGCAACCTTCAAATCTCCCTCTTCAGTGGTCGAATTTAAAATATTTTTAGTTCCTTTGAATGGTAACTTGACATGCTTCCATATTGGAACAAAATTGGCTAATTTTGAGACCGTTCATTATCTGAAAGCTCATTGGAACTCTTCAATCGTTGTTTTATAATTTGGATTGTTAATCTTTCCAAATCGCACGATCCAATAGTGACGCTCATAACTCCCTCATTTGATGTCAGATTGGGTCAATTTTTGGTCATTTGAAAGGTACTTTGTGCTCTTTCATTCCTGACTGGAATCGTCAGATTCCGAGACCATTTGTGCATCCGTAAGTGGGATCGCAGTCTTCAATCCTGAACTTTTCCTTCATCTCCATGTCCAATAATAACCTTCAAAACTCCGACTTCAGCAGTCAATTTTGGAATATTTTGAGCTCATTGGAATAGTAACTTGACAAGCTTCCAAATGGGACTAGAATTGGCTAATTTCGAGACCGTTCGATATCCTAAAAGCACGTTGGAACTCTTTAATCGTCATTTTGTTATTTGGATTGTTGATCTTTCTAAATCGGTGGATCCAGTGGAGATGCTCATAACTTCCTCATTTAATGTCGGATTGGGTCGATTTCTGGTCATCTAAAAGGTACTTTAGTGCTCTTTCATTCCTGACTGGAATCGTCATATACCGAGTCTCGTCGGTCTTGAATTCTTCCTTCATCCCCTTGTCTTACAGCAACCTTCAAATTCTCTCTTCAATGGTCAAATTTAAAATATTTTGAGCTGCTTGGAATGTCAACTTAACAAGCTTCCATATTGGAACAAAATTGTCTAATTTCGAGACCGTGCGTTATCTAGAAAGCTCGTTGGAACTCTTCGATCGTCATTTTGTAATTTAGATTGTTAATCGTTCTAAATCAAATGATCCAATAGTGACGCTCATAACTCCCTTGTTCGATGTCAGATTGTGTCGATTTTTGGTCGTTTGAAAGGTACTTTAGTTCCCTTTCATTCCTGACTAGAATCGTCATATTTCGAGACCATTTGTGCATCCGTAAGTGGGATCGTAGTCATCAATCCTGAACTTTTCCTTCATCTCCATGTCCAATAGTAACCTTCAAAACTCCCACTTCAGTGGTCGATTTTGGAATATTTTTATCTCATTGGAGTGGTAACTTGACAAGCTTCTAAATGGGACTAGAATTGGCTAATTTCGAGACCGTTCGATATCCTAAAACGACGTTGGAACTCTTTAATCGTCATTTTGCAATTTGGATTGTTAATCTTTCCAAATCACGTTATCCAACGGAGACGCTCATAACTCTCTCGTTTGATATCGAATAGGGTCAATTTTTGGTCATCTGAAAGGTACTTTAATGCTCTTTCATTCCTGACTGGAATCATCGAATTCTAAGATCATTTGGGCATCCTTAAGTGGGATCGTAGTCGTCGGTCCTGAATTTTTCTTTCTTCTCCTTGTCCAATAGCAACCTTCATAACTCCCACTTCAGTGGTCGAATTTAGAATATTTTGAGCTCATTGGAATGGTAACTTGACAAAACGGGGTCAGAATTGGCTAATTTTGAGACCGTTCGATATCCCAAAAGCACGTTGGAACTCTTCGATCTTCATTTTGCAATTTGGATTGTTGATCTTTCCAAATCGGTCAATCCAATGGAGATGCTCATAACTCCCTCATTTGATGCAGGATTGGGTCAATTTTTGGTCATCTGAAAGGTACTTTAGTGCTCTTTCATTCTTGTTTGGAATCGTCGTATTCCGAGACCCCGTCGGTCCTGAATTTTTCCTTCATCTCCTTGTCCTATAGCAACCTTCAAATCTCCCTCTTCAGTGGTCGAATTTAAAATATTTTTAGTTCCTTTGAATGGTAACTTGACAAGCTTCCATATTTGAACAAAATTGGCTAATTTTGAGACCGTTCGTTATCTGAAAAGCTCATTGGAACTCTTCGATCGTTGTTTTGTAATTTGGATTGTTAATCTTTCCAAATCGCACGATCCAATAGAGACTCTCATAACTCCCTCATTTGATGTCAGATTGGGTCAATTTTTGGTCATTTGAAAGGTACATTAGTGCTCTTTCATTCCTGACTGGAATCGTCATATTTCGAGACCATTTGTGCATCCGTAAGTGGGATCGCAGTCGTCAATCCTGAACTTTTCCTTCATCTCCATGTCCAATAATAACCTTCAAAACTCTGACTTCAGCAGTCGATTTTGGAATATTTTGAGCTCATTGGAATAGTAACTTGACAAGCTTCCAAATGGGACTAGAATTGGCTAATTTCGAGACCGTTCGATATCCCAAAAGCACGTTGGAACTCTTTAATCGTCATTTTGTAATTTGGATTGTTGATCTTTCTAAATCGGTGGATCCAGCGGAGATGCTCATAACTTCCTCATTTGATGTCGGATTGGTTCGATTTCTGGTCATCTAAAAGGTACTTTAGTGCTCTTTCATTCCTGACTGGAATCGTCATATTCCGAGTCTCGTCGGTCTTGAATTCTTCCTTCATCCCCTTGTCTTACAGCAACCTTCAAATCTCCCTCTTCAATGGTCGAATTTAAAATATTTTGAGCTCCTTGGAATGGTAACTTAATAAGCTTCCATATTGGAACAAAATTGTCTAATTTCGAGACCGTGCGTTATCTAAAAAGCTCGTTGGAACTCTTCGATCGTCATTTTGTAATTTGGATTGTTAATCGTTCTAAATCAAACGATCCAATAGTGACGCTCATAACTCCCTCGTTCGATGTCAGATTGGGTCGATTTTTGGTCATTTGAAAGGTACTTTAGTTCCCTTTCATTCCTGACTAGAATCGTCATATTTCGAGACCATTTGTGCATCCGTAAGTGGGATCGTAGTCGTCAGTCCTGAACTTTTCCTTCATCTCCATGTCCAATAGTAACCTTCAAAACTCCCACTTCAGTGGTCGATTTTGGAATATTTTTATCTCATTGGAGTGGTAACTTGACAAGCTTCTAAATGGGACTAGAATTGGCTAATTTCGAGACCGTTCAATATCCTAAAACGACGTTGGAACTCTTTAATCGTCATTTTACAATTTGGATTGTTAATCTTTCCAAATCACGTTATCCAATGGAGACGCTCATAACTATCTCGTTTGATATCGAATAGGGTCAATTTTTGGTCATCTGAAAGGTACTTTAATGCTCTTTCATTCCTGACTGGAATCGTCGTATTCTAAGATCATTTGGGCACCCTTAAGTGGGATCATAGTCGTCGGTCCTGAATTTTTCTTTCTTCTCCTTTTCCAATAGCAACCTTCATAACTCCCACTTCAGTGGTCGAATTTAGAATATTTTGAGCTCATTGGAATGGTAACTTGACAAAACGGGGTCAGAATTGGCTAATTTTGAGACCGTTCGATATCCCAAAAGCACGTTGGAACTCTTCGATCTTCATTTTGCAATTTGGATTGTTGATCTTTCCAAATCGGTCAATCTAACGAAGATGATCATAACTCCCTCATTTGATGTCGGATTGGGTCAATTTTTGGTCATCTAAAAGGTACTTTAGTGCTCTTTCATTCCTGACTGGAATCGTCATATTCGGAGACTCGTCGGTCCTGAATTTTTCCTTCATCTCCTTGTCCTATAGCAACCTTCAAATCTCCCTCTTCAGTGGTCGAATTTAAAATATTTTTAGTTCCTTTGAATGGTAACTTGACAAGCTTCCATATTTGAACAAAATTGGCTAATTTTGAGACCGTTCGTTATCTGAAAAGCTCATTGGAACTCTTCGATCGTTGTTTTGTAATTTGGATTGTTAATCTTTCCAAATCGCACGATCCAATAGTGACGCTCATAACTCCCTCATTTGATGTCAGATTGGGTCAATTTTTGGTCATTTGAAAGGTACTTTAGTGCTCTTTCATTCCTGACTGGAATCGTCATATTCCGAGACCATTTGTGCATCCGTAAGTGGGATCGCAGTCGTCAATCCTGAACTTTTCCTTCATCTCCATGTCCAATAATAACCTTCAAAACTCTGACTTCAGCAGTCGATTTTGGAATATTTTGAGCTCATTGGAATAGTAACTTGACAAGCTTCCAAATGGGACTAGAATTGGCTAATTTCGAGACCGTTCGATATCCCAAAAGCACGTTGGAACTCTTTAATCGTCATTTTGTGATTTGGATTGTTGATCTTTCTAAATCGGTGGATCCAGTAGAGATGCTCATAACTTCCTCATTTGATGTCGGATTGGGTCGATTTCTGGTCATCTAAAAGGTACTTTAGTGCTCTTTCATTCTCGATTGGAATCGTCATATTCCATTTAGAGTCTCATCGGTCTTGAATTCTTCCTTCATCCCCTTGTCTTACAAAGAACCTTCAAATCTCCCTCTTCAATGGTCGAATTTAAAATATTTTGAGTCTTGGAATGTTAACTTAACAAGCTTCCATATTGGAACAAAATTGTCTAATTTCGAGACCGTGCGTTATCTAAAAGCTCGTTGGAACTCTTCGATCGTCATTTTGTAATTTGGATTGTTAATCGTTCTAAATCAAACGATCCAATAGTGACGCTCATAACTCCCTCGTTTGATGTCAGATTGGGCCAATTTTTGGTCATTTGAAAGGTACTTTAGTTCCCTTTCATTCCTGACTAGAATCGTCATATTTCGAGAACATTTGTGCATCCGTAAGTGGGATCGTAGTCGTCAGTCCTGAACTTTTCCTTCATCTCCATGTCCAATAGTAACCTTCAAAACTCCCACTTCAGTGGTCGATTTTGGAATATTTTTATCTCATTGGAATGGTAACTTGACAAGCTTCCAAATGGGACAAGAATTGGCTAATTTCGATACCGTTCGATATCCCAAAACGACGTTGGAACTCTTTAATCGTCATTTTGCAATTTGGATTGTTAATCTTTCCAAATCACGTTATCCAACGGAGACGCTCATAACTCCCTCATTTGATATCGAATAGGGTCGATTTTTGGTCATCTGAAAGGTACTTTAATGCTCTTTCATTCCTGACTGGAATCGTCGTATTCTAAGATCATTTGGGCACCCTTAAGTGGGATCGTAGTTGTCGGTCCTGAATTTTTCTTTCTTCTCCTTTTCCAATAGCAACCTTCATAACTCCCACTTCAGTGGTCGAATTTAGAATATTTTGAGCTCATTGGAATGGTAACTTGACAAAACGGGGTCAGAATTGGCTAATTTTGAGACCGTTCGATATCCCAAAAGCACGTTGGAACTCTTCGATCTTCATTTTGCAATTTGGATTGTTCATCTTTCTAAATCGGTCAATCTAACGAAGATGATCATAACTCCCTCATTTGATGTCGGATTGGGTCAATTTTTGGTCATCTAAAAGGTACTTTAGTGGTCTTTCATTCCTGGCTGGAATCGTCATATTCGGAGACTCGTCGGTCCTGAATTTTTCCTTCATCTCCTTGTCCTATAGCAACCTTCAAATCTCCCTCTTCAGTGGTCAAATTTAAAATATTTTTAGTTCCTTTGAATGGTAACATGACATGCTTCCATATTGGAACAAAATTGGGTAATTTTAAGACTGTTCGTTATCTGAAAAGCTCATTGGAACTCTTCAATCGTTGTTTTGTAATTTGGATTGTTAATCTTTCCAAATCGCACGATCCAATAGTGACGCTCATAACTCCCTCATTTAATGTCAGATTGGGTCAATTTTTGGTCATTTGAAAGGTACTTTAGTGCTCTTTCATTCCTGATTGGAATCGTCATATTCCGAGACCATTTGTGCATCAGTAAGTGGGATCGCAGTCGTCAATCCTGAAATTTTCCTTCATCTCCATGTCCAATAATAACCTTCAAAACTCCGACTTCAAAGAATGATTTTGGGATATTTTGAGCTCATTGGAATAGTAACTTGACAAGCTTCCAAATGGGACTAGAATTGGCTAATTTCGAGACCGTTCGATATCCCAAAAGCATGTTGGAACTCTTTAATCGTCATTTTGTAATTTGGATTGTTGATCTTTCTAAATCGGTGGATCCAGTGGAGATGCTCATAACTTCCTCATTTGATGTCGGATTGGGTCGATTTCTGGTCATCTAAAAGGTACTTTAGTGCTCTTTCATTCCTGACTGGAATCGTCATATTCCGAGTCTCGTCGGTCTTGAATTCTTCCTTCATCCCCTTGTCTTACAGCAACCTTCAAATCTCCCTCTTCAATGGTCGAATTTAAAATATTTTGAGCTCCTTGGAATGTTAACTTAACAAGCTTCAATATTGGAACAAAATTGTCTAATTTCGAGACCGTGCGTTATCTAAAAAGCTCGTTGGAACTCTTCGATCGTCATTTTGTAATTTGGATTGTTAATCGTTCTAAATCAAACGATCCAATAGTGACGCTCATAACTCCCTCGTTTGATGTCAGATTGGGTCGATTTTTGGTCATTTGAAAGGTACTTTAGTTTCCTTTCATTCCTGACTAGAATCATCATATTTCGAGACCATTTGTGCATCCGTAAGTTGGATCGTAGTCGTCAGTCCTGAACTTTTCCTTCATCTCCATGTCCAATAGTAACCTTCAAAACTCCCACTTCAGTGGTCGATTTTGGAATATTTTTATCTCATTGGAATGGTAACTTGACAAGCTTCCAAATGGGACTAGAATTGGCTAATTTCGATACCGTTCCATATCCCAAAACGACGTTGGAACTCTTTAATCGTCATTTTACAGTTTGGATTGTTAATCTTTCCAAATCACGTTATCCAACGGAGACGATCATAAGTCCCTCGTTTGATCTCGAATAGGGTCAATTTTTGGTCATCTGAAAGGTACTTTAATGTTCTTTCATGCCTGACTAGAATCGTCGTACTCCAAGATCATTTGGGCACCCTTAAGTGGGATCGTAGTTGTCGGTCCTGAATTTTTCTTTCTTCTCCTTTTCCAATAGCAACCTTCATAACACCCACTTCCGTGGTCGAATTTAGAATATTTTGAGCATATTGGAATGGTAACTTGACAAAACGGGGTCAGAATTGGCTAATTTTGAGACCGTTCGATATCCCAAAAGCACGCTGGAACTCTTCGATCTTCATTTTGCAATTTGGATTGTTGATCTTTCCAAATCGGTCAATCTAACGAAGATGATCATAACTCCCTCATTTGATGTTGGATTGGGTCAATTTTTGGTCATCTAAAAGTTACTTTAGTTCTCTTTCATTCTTAACTGGAATCGTCATATTCGGAGACTCGTGCATCCGGTCTCCTAATTTTTTTTTCCTTCATCTCCTTGTCCTATAGCAACCTTCAAATCTCCCTCTTCAGTGGTCGAATTTAAAATATTTTTAGTTCCTTTGAATGGTAACTTGACAAGCTTCCATATTGGAACAAAATTGGCTAATTTTGAGACCGTTCGTTATCTGAAAAGCTCATTGGAACTCTTCGATCGTTGTTTTGTAATTTGGATTGTTAATCTTTCCAAATCGCACGATCCAATAGTGACGCTCATAACTCCCTCATTTGATGTCTGGTTGGGTCAATTTTTGGTCATTTGAAAGGTACTTTAGTGCTCTTTCATTCCTGACTGGAATCGTCATATTCCGAGTCTCGTCAGTCTTGAATTCTTCCTTCATCCCCTTGTCTTACAGCAACCTTCAAATCTCCCTCTTCAATGGTCGAATTTAAAATATTTTGAGCTCCTTAGAATGTTAACTTAATAAGCTGCCATATTGGAACAAAATTGTCTAATTTCGAGATTGTGCGTTATCTAAAAAGCTCGTTGGAACTCTTCGATCGTCATTTTGTAATTTGAATTATTAATCGTTCTAAATCAAACGATCCAATAGTGACGCTCATAACTCCCTCGTTTGATGTCATATTGGGTCGATTTTTGGTCATTTGAAAGGTACTATAGTTCCCTTTCATTCCTGACTAGAATCATCATATTTCGAGACCATTTGTGCATCCGTAAGTAGGATCGTAGTTGTCAGTCCTAAACTTTTCCTTCATCTCCGTGTCTAATAGTAACCTTCAAAACTCCCACTTCAGTGGCCGATTTTGGAATATTTTTATCTCATTGGAATGATAACTTGATAAGCTTCCAAATGGGACTAGAATTGGCTAATTTCAAGACCGTTCGATATCCCAAAACGACATTGGAACTCTTTAATCGTCATTTTGCAATTTGGATTGTTAATCTTTCCAAATCACGTTATCCAATGGAGACACTCATAACTCCCTCGTTTGATATCGAATAGGGTCGATTTTTGGTCATCTGAAAGGTACTTTAATGCTCTTTCATTCCTGACTGGAATCGTCGTATTCTAAGATCATTTGGGCACCCTTAAGTGGGATCGTAGTCGTCGGTCCTGAATTTTTCTTTCTTCTCCTTTTCCAATAGCAACCTTCATAACTCCCACTTCAGTGGTCGAATTTAGAATATTTTGAGCTCATTGGAATGGTAACTTGACAAAACGGGGTCAGAATTGGCTAATTTTGAGACCGTTCGATATCCCAAAAGCACGTTGGAACTCTTCGATCTTCATTTTGCAATTTGGATTGTTGATCTTTCCAAATCGGTCAATCTAACGAAGATGATCATAACTCCCTCATTTGATGTCGGATTGGGTCAATTTTTGGTCATCTAAAAGGTACTTTAGTGCTCTTTCATTCCTGACAGGAATCGTCATATTCGGAGACTCGTCAGTCCTGAATTTTTCCTTCATCTACTTGTCCTATAGCAACCTTCAAATCTCCCTCTTCAGTGCTCGAATTTAAAATATTTTTAGTTCCTTTGAATGGTAACTTGACAAGCTTCCATATTTGAACAAAATTGGCCAATTTTGGGACCGTTCGTTATCTGAAAAGCTCATTGGAACTCTTCGATCGTTGTTTTGTAATTTGGATTGTTAATCTTTCCAAATCACACGATCCAATAGTGACGCTCATAACTCCCTCATTTGATGTCAGATTGGATCAATTTTTGGTCATTTGAAAGGTACTTTAGTGGTCTTTCATTCCTGACTGGAATCGCCATATTCCGAGACCATTTGTGCATCCGTAAGTGGGATCGCAGTCATCAATCCTGAACTTTTCCTTCATCTCCATGTCCAATAATAACCTTCAAAACTCGACTTCAAAGAATCGATTTTGGAATATTTTGAGCTCATTGGAATAGTAACTTGACAAGCTTCCAAATGGGACTAGAATTGGCTAATTTCAAGACCGTTCGATATCCCAAAAGAATGTTGGAACTCTTTAATCATCATTTTGTAATTTGGATTGTTGGTCTTTCTAAATCGGTGGATCCAGCGGAGATGCTCATAACTTCCTCATTTGATGTCGGATTGGGTCGATTTCTGGTCATCTAAAAGGTACTTTAGTGCTCTTTCATTCCTGACTGGAATCGTCATATTCCGAGTCTCATCGGTCTTGAATTCTTCCTTCATCCCCTTGTCTTACAGCAACCTTCAAATCTCCCTCTTCAATGGTCGAATTTAAAATATTTTGAGCTGCTTGGAATGTTAACTTAACAAGCTTCCATATTGGAACAAAATTGTCTAATTTCGAGGCCGTGCGTTATCTAAAAAGCTCGTTGGAACTCTTCGATCGTCATTTTGTAATTTGGATTGTTAATCGTTCTAAATCAAACGATCCAATAGTGACGCTCATAACTCCCTCGTTCGATGTCAGATTGGGTCAATTTTTGGTCATTTGAAAGGTACTTTAGTTCCCTTTCATTCCTGACTAGAATCGTCATATTTCGAGACCATTTGTGCATCCGTAAGTGGGATCGTAGTCGTCAGTCCTGAACTTTTCCTTCATCTCCATGTCCAATAGTAACCTTCAAAACTCCCACTTCAGTGGTCGATTTTGGAATATTTTTATCTCATTGGAATGGTAACTTGACAAGCTTCCAAATGGGACTAGAATTGGCTAATTTCGAGACCGTTCGATATCCCAAAACGACGTTGGAACTCTTTAATCGTCATTTTGCAATTTGGATTGTTAATCTTTCCAAATCACGTTATCCAACGGAGACGCTCATAACTCCCTCGTTTGATATCGAATAGGGTCGATTTTTGGTCATCTGAAAGGTACTTTAATGCTCTTTCATTCCTGACTGGAATCGTCGTATTCTAAGATCATTTGGGCATCCTTAAGTGGGATCGTAGTCGTCGGTCCTGAATTTTTCTTTCTTCTCCTTGTCCAATAGCAACCTTCATAACTCCCACTTCAGTGGTCAAATTTAGAATATTTTGAGCTCATTGGAATGGTAACTTGACAAAATTCTAAATGGGGTCAGAATTGGCTAATTTTGAGACTGGTCGATATCCCAACTGCATGTTGGAACTCTTCGATCATCATTTTGCAATTTAGATTGTTGATCTTTCCAAATCGGTCGATCCAACGGAGATGCTCATAACTCCCTCGTTTGATGCAGGATTGGGTCAATTTTTGGTCATCTGAAAGGTACTTTAGTGCTCTTTCATTCCTGTTTGAATCATCATATCATATCTACATTTGAGACTCGTCGGTCTGAATTTTTCTTCATCTCCTTGTCCTTTAGCAACCTTCAAATCTCCCTCTTCAGTGGTCAAATTTAAAATATTTTTAGTTCCTTTGAATGGTAACTTGACAAGCTTCCATATTGAACAAAATTGGCTAATTTTGAGACCGTTCGTTATCTGAAAAGCTCATTGGAACTCTTCAATCGTTGTTTTGTAATTTGGATTGTTAATCTTTCCAAATCGTACGATCCAATAGTGATGCTCATAACTACCTCATTTGATGTCAGATTGGGTCAATTTTTGGTCATTTGAAAGGTACTTTAGTGCTCTTTCATTCATGACTGGAATCATCATATTCCGAGACCATTTGTGCATCCGTAAGTGGGATCGCAGTCGTCAGTCCTGAATTTTTCCTTCATCTCCTTGTCCAATAGTAACCTTCATAACTCCCACTTCAGTGGTCGAATTTGGAATATTTTGATCTCATTGGAATGGTTACTTGACAAGCTTCCAAATGGGAATAGAATTGGCTAATTTCGAGACCGTTCGATATCCCAAAACCACGTTTGAACTCTTCGATCGTCATTTTGCAATTTGGATTATTAATCTTTCCAAACCACGTTATCCAATGGAGACACTCATAACTCCCTCGTTTGATATCGAATAGGGTCAATTTTTGGTCATCTGAAAGGTACTTTAATGCTCTTTCATTCCTGACTGGAATCGTCGTATTCTAAGATCATTTGGGCACCCTTAAGTGGGATCGTAGTCGTCGGTCCTGAATTTTTCTTTCTTCTCCTTTTCAATAATAGTAACCTTCATAACTCCCACTTCAAAGCATCAATTTAGAATATTTTGATCTCATTGGATTGGTAACTTGACAAAACGGGGTCATAATTGGCTAATTTCGAGACTGGTCGATATCCCAACTGCATGTTGGAACTCTTCGATCATCATTTTGCAATTTAGATTGTTGATCTTTCCAAATCGGTCGATCCAACGGAGATGCTCATAACTCCCTCGTTTGATGCAGGATTGGGTCAATTTTTGGTCATCTGAAAGGTACTTTAGTGCTCTTTCATTCCTGTTCGGAATCGTCGTATTCCGAGACCCGTCGGTCCTGAATTTTTCCTTCATCTCCTTGTCCTTTAGCAACCTTCAAATCTCCCTCTTCAGTGCTCGAATTTAAAATATTTTTAGTTCCTTTGAATGGTAACTTGACAAGCTTCCATATTGGAACAAAATTGGCTAATTTTGAGACCGTTCGATTATCTGAAAAGCTCATTGGAACTCTTCGATCGTTGTTTTGTAATTTGGATTGTTAATCTTTCCAAATCGCACGATCCAATAGTGACGCTCATAACTCCCTCATTTGATGTCAGATTGGGTCAATTTTTGGTCATTTGAAAGGTACTTTAGTGCTCTTTCATTCCTGACTAGAATCGTCATATTCCGAGACCATTTGTGCATCCGTAAGTGGGATCGCAGTCGTCAATCCTGAACTTTTCCTTCATCTCCATGTCCAATAATAACCTTCAAAACTCCGACTTCAGCAGTCGATTTTGGAATATTTTGAGCTCATTGGAATAGTAACTTGACAAGCTTCCAAATGGGACTAGAATTGGCTAATTTCGAGACCGTTCGATATCCCAAAAGCACGTTGGAACTCTTTAATCGTCATTTTGTAATTTGGATTGTTGATCTTTCTAAATCGGTGGATCCAGCGGAGATGCTCATAACTTCCTCATTTGATGTCGGATTGGGTCGATTTCTGGTCATCTAAAAGGTACTTTAGTGCTCTTTCATTCCTGACTGGAATCGTCATATTCCGAGTCTCGTCGGTCTTGAATTCTTCCTTCATCCCCTTGTCTTACAGCAACCTTCAAATCTCCCTCTTCAATGGTCGAATTTAAAATATTTTGAGCTGCTTGGAATGTTAACTTAACAAGCTTCCATATTGGAACAAAATTGTCTAATTTCGAGACCGTGCGTTATCTAAAAGCTCGTTGGAACTCTTCGATCGTCATTTTGTAATTTGGATTGTTAATCGTTCTAAATCAAACGATCCAATAGTGACGCTCATAACTCCCTCGTTTGATGTCAGATTGGGTCGATTTTTGGTCATTTGAAAGGTACTTTAGTTCCCTTTCATTCCTGACTAGAATCGTCATATTTCGAGACCATTTGTGCATCCGTAAGTGGGATCGTAGTCGTCGGTCCTAAACTTTTCCTTCATCTCCATGTCCAATAGTAACCTTCAAAACTCCCACTTCAGTGGTCGAATTTAGAATATTTTGAGCTCATTGGAATGGTAACTTGACAAGCTTCCAAATGGGACTAGAATTGGCTAATTTCGAGACCGTTCGATATCCCAAAAGCACGTTGGAACTCTTTGATCGTCATTTTGCAATTTGGATTGTTAATCTTTCCAAATCATGTGATCCAACGGAGACACTCATAACTCCCTCATTTGAAGTCAGATTGGGTCGATTTTTGGTCATCTGAAAGGTACTTTAATGCTTTCATTCCCGATCGGAATCGTCAGTATTCTAAGATCATTTGGGCATCCTTAAGTGGGATCGTAGTTATCGGGTCCTAAATTTTTCTTTCTTCTCCTTTCCAATAGCAACCTTCATAACTCCCCTTCAGTGGTCGAATTTAGAATATTTTGAGCTCATTGGAATGGTAACTTGACAAGCTTCCAAATGGGACCAGAATTGGCTAATTTCGAGACCGTTCGATATCCCAAAAGCACGTTGGAACTCTTCGATCGTCATTTTGCAATTTGGATTGTTGATCTTTCCAAATCGGTCGATCCAACGAAGATGCTCATAACTCCCTCGTTTGATGTTGAATTGGTTCGATTTTTGGTCATCATAAATGTACTTTAGTGCTCTTTCATTCCTGATTGGAATCGTCATATTCCAGACCATTTGTGCATCCGTAAGTGGGATCGCAGTCGTCGATCCCGAAAATTTTCCTTCATCTCCTTGTCCAATAGTAACCTTCATAACTCCCACTTCTATGGTCGAATTTAAAATATTTTGAGCTCATTGGATGGGTAACTTGACAAGCTTCCAAATGGGAATAGAATTGGCTAATTTCAAGACCGTTCGATATCCCGAAAGCACGTTGGAACTCTTCGATCTTCATTTTACAATTTGGATTGTTAATCTTTCTAAATCGGTCGATCCAATAGAGATACTCATAACTCCCTCATTTGATGTCGATTGGTCGATTTTTGGTCATCATTTAAAAGGTACTTTAGTGCTCTTTCATTCCCGACTAGAATCGTCGTATTCGAGTCTTTGGCATCCGTAAGTGGGATCGCAATCGTCTTGAATTTTTCCTTCATCCCCTTGTCTTATACAACCTTCAAATCTCCCTCTTCAATGGTCGAATTTAAAATATTTTGAGCTCCTTGGAATGTTAACTTAACAAGCTTCAATATTGGAACAAAATTGTCTAATTTCGAGACCGTTGCGTTATCTAAAAAGCTCGTTGGAACTCTTCGATCGTCATTTTGTAATTTGGATTGTTAATCTTTCTAAATCAAATGATCCAATAACGTGACGCTCATAACTCCCTCGTTTGATGTCGATTGGGTCAATTTTTGGTCATTTGAAAGGTACTTTAGTTTCTCTTTCATTCCCGACTAGAATCGTCATATTTCGAGACCATTTGTGCATCCGTAAGTGGGATCGTAGTCGTCGATCTGAACTTTTCCTTCATCTCCATGTCCAATAATAACCTTTAAAACTCCCTCTTTAAGTGGTCGATTTTGGAATATTTTTATCTCATTGGAATGGTAACTTGACAAGCTTCCAAATGGGACTAGAATTGGCTAATTTCGAGACCGTTCGATATCCCAAAAGACGTTGGAACTCTTTATCGTCATTTTGCAATTTGGATTGTTAATCTTTCCAAATCACGTTATCCAACGGAGACGCTCATAACTCCCTCGTTTGATGTAGGATTGGGTCAATTTTTGGTCATCTGAAAGGTACTTTAGTGCTCTTTCATTCCTGTTTGGAATCGTCGTATTCCGAGACCATTTGGGCATCCTTAAGTGGGATCGTAGTTGTCTGTCCTGAATTTTTTGTTCATCTCCTTATCCAATAGCCACCTTCCTAATTCCCTCTTTAAAGGTCAAATTTAGAATATTTTGATCTCATTGGATTGGTAACTTGACAAGTTTTCAAATGGGAGCAGAATTGGCTAATTTCGAGACTGGTCGATATCCCAACTGCATGTTGGAACTCTTCGATCATCATTTTGCAATTTAGATTGTTGATCTTTCCAAATCGGTCGATCCAACGGAGATGCTCATAACTCCCTCGTTTGATGCAGGATTGGGTCAATTTTTGGTCATCTGAAAGGTACTTTAGTGCTCTTTCATTCCTGTTTGGAATCGTCGTATTCCTCCGTAGACTCATTCATCCCGAATTTTTCCTTCATCTCCTTGTCCTTTAAACCTTCAAATCTCCCTCTTCAATGGTCAATTTAAAATATTTTTAGTTCCTTTGAATGGTAACTTGACAAGCTTCCATATTGGAACAAAATTGGCTAATTTTGAGACCGTTCGTTATCTAAAAGCTCATTGGAACTCTTCGATCGTTGTTTTGTAATTTGGATTGTTAATCTTTCCAAATCGTACGATCCAATAGTGATGCTCATAACTACCTCATTTGATGTCAGATTGGGTCAATTTTTGGTCATTTGAAAGGTACTTTAGTGCTCTTTCATTCATGACTGGAATCATCATATTCCGAGACCATTTGTGCATCCGTAAGTGGGATCGCAGTCGTCAGTCCTGAACTTTTCCTTCATCTCCATGTCCAATAGTAACCTTCAAAACTCCCACTTCAGTGGTCGATTTTGGAATATTTTTATCTCATTGGAATGGTAACTTGACAAGCTTCCAAATGGGAATAGAATTGTCTAATTTCGATACCGTTCGATATCCCAAAACGACGTTGGAACTCTTTAATCGTCATTTTGCAATTTGGATTGTTAATCTTTCCAAACCACGTTATCCAATGGAGACACTCATAACTCCCTCGTTTGATATCGAATAGGGTCAATTTTTGGTCATCTGAAAGGTACTTTAATGCTCTTTCATTCCTGACTGGAATCGTCGTATTCTAAGATCATTTGGGCACCCTTAAGTGGGATCGTAGTCGTTGGTCCTGAATTTTTCTTTCTTCTCCTTTTCCAATAGTAACCTTCATAACTCCCACTTCAGTGGTCGAATTTAGAATATTTTGAGCTGATTGGAATGGTAACTTGACAAAACGGGGTCATAATTGGCTAATTTTGAGACCGTTCGATATCCCAAAAGCACGTTGGAACTCTTCGATCTTCATTTTACAATTTAGGTTGTTGATCTTTCCAAATCGGTCTATCAAACGAAGATGATCATAACTCCCTCATTTGATGTCGGATTGGGTCAATTTTTGGTCATCTAAAAGGAACTTTAGTGCTCTTTCATTCCTGACTGGAATCGTCATATTCGGAGACTCGTCGGTCCTGAATTTTTCCTTCATCTCCTTGTCCTTTAGCAACCTTCAAATCTCCCTCTTCAGTGCTCGAATTTAAAATATTTTTAGTTCCTTTGAATGGTAACTTGACAAGCTTCCATATTGGAACAAAATTGGCTAATTTTGAGACCGTTCGTTATCTGAAAGCTCATTGGAACTCTTCGATCGTTGTTTTGTAATTTGATTATTAATCTTTCCAAATTGCACGATCTAATAGTGACGCTCATAACTCCCTCATTTGATGTCAGATTGGGTCAATTTTTGGTCATTTGAAAGGTACTTTAGTGCTCTTTCATTCCTGACTAGAATCGTCATATTCCGAGACAATTTGTGCATCCGTAAGTGGGATCGCAGTCGTCAATCCTGAACTTTTCCTTCATCTCCATGTCTAATAATAACCTTCAAAACTCTGACTTCAGCAGTTGATTTTGGAATATTTTGAGCTCATTGGAATAGTAACTTGACAAGCTTCCAAATGGGACTAGAATTGGCTAATTTCGAGACCGTTCGATATCCCAAAAGCATGTTGGAACTCTTTAATCGTCATTTTGTAATTTGGATTGTTGATCTTTCTAAATCGGTGGATCCAGTGGAGATGCTCATAACTTCCTCATTTGATGTCGGATTGGGTCGATTTCTGGTCATCTAAAAGGTACTTTAGTGCTCTTTCATTCCTGACTGGAATAGTCATATTCCGAGTCTCGTCGGTCTTGAATTCTTCCTTCATCCCCTTGTCTTACAGCAACCTTCAAATCTCCCTCTTCAATGGTCGAATTTAAAATATTTTGAACTCCTTGGAATGTTAACTTAACAAGCTTCTATACTGGAGCAAAATTGTCTAATTTCGAGACCGTGCATTATCTAAAAAGCTCGTTGAAACTCTTTGATCGTCATTTTGTAATTTGGATTGTTAATCGTTCTAAATCAAATGATCCTATAGTGACGCTCATAACTCCCTTGTTTGATGTCAGATTGGGCCAATTTTTGGTCATTTGAAAGGTACTTTAGTTCCCTTTCATTCCTGACTAGAATCGTCATATTTCGAGACCATTTGTGCATCCGTAAGTGGGATCGTAGTCGTCAGTCCTGAACTTTTCCTTCAGTTCCATGTCCAATAGTAACCTTCAAAACTCCCACTTCAGTGGTCGATTTTGGAATATTTTTATCTCATTGGAATGGTAACTTGACAAGCTTCCAAATGGGACTAGAATTGGCTAATTTCGATACCGTTCCATATCCCAAAAGACGTTGGAACTCTTTAATCGTCATTTTGCAATTTGGATTGTTAATCTTTCCAAATCACGTTATCCAACGGAGACGCTCATAACTCCCTCATTTGATATCGAATAGGGTCGATTTTTGGTCATCTGAAAGGTACTTTAATGCTCTTTCATTCCCGATCGAATCGTCATATTCTAAGATCATTTGGGCATCCTTAAGTGGGATCGTAGTTATCTGTCCTGAATTTTTTGTTCATCTCCTTATCCAATAGCCACCTTCCTAATTCCCTCTTTAAAGGTCAAATTTAGAATATTTTGATCTCATTGAATGGTAACTTGACAAAACTTCCATATTCGAATTGGCTAATTTTGAGACCGTTCGATATCCCAAAAGCACGTTGGAACTCTTCGATCGTCATTTTGCAATTTAGATTGTTGATCTTTCCAAATCGGTCGATCCAACGGAGATGCTCATAACTCCCTCATTTGATGCAGGATTGGGTCAATTTTTGGTCATCTGAAAGGTACTTTAGTGCTCTTTCATTCCTGTTTGGAATCGTCGTATTCCGAGACCATTTGGGCATCCTTAAGTGGGATCGTATCGTCAATCCTGAAAATTTTCTTCATCTCCATGTCCAATAATAACCTTCAAAACTCCGACTTCAGCAGTCGATTTTGGAATATTTTGAGCTCATTAGAATAGTAACTTGACAAGCTTCCAAATGGGACTAGAATTGGCTAATTTCGAGACCGTTCGATATCCCAAAAGCACGTGGGAACTCTTCAATCGTCATTTTGTAATTTGGATTGTTGATCTTTCCAAATCGGACGATCCAACGGATATGCTCATAATTCCCTCGTTTGATGTCGGAATGGGTCGATTTTTGGTCATCTAAAAGGTACTTTAGTTCTCTTTCATTCCTGGCTGGAATCGTCGTATTACGAGACCATTTGGTCCGTAAGTGGGATCGAGTCAAATCGGTCTTGAATTCTTCCTTCAACCCCTTGTCTTACAGCAACCTTCAAATCTCCCTCTTCAATGGTCGAATTTAAAATATTTTGAGCTCCTTGGAATGTTAACTTAACAAGCTTCAATATTGGAACAAAATTGTCTAATTTCGAGACCGTGCGTTATCTAAAAAGCTCGTTGGAACTCTTCGATCGTCATTTTGTAATTTGGATTGTTAATCGTTCTAAATCAAATGATCCAATAGTGACGCTCATAACTCCCTCGTTTGATGTCAGATTGGGTCAATTTTTGGAAATTTGAAAGGTACTTTAGTTTCCTTTCATTCCTGACTAGAATCGTCATATTTCGAGACCATTTGTGCATCCGTAAGTGGCATCGTAGTCGTCAGTCCTGAACTTTTCCTTCATCTCCATGTCCAATAATAACCTTTAAAACTCCCACTTCAGTGGTCGATTTTAGAATATTTTGAGCTCATTGGAATGGTAACTTGACAAGCTTCCAAATGGGACTAGAATTGGCTAATTTCGAGACCGTTCGATATCCCAAAAGCACGTTGGAACTCTTTGATCGTCATTTTGCAATTTGGATTGTTAATCTTTCCAAATCACGCGATCCAACGGAGACGCTCATAACTCCCTCATTTGATGTCGAATTGGGTCGATTTTTTGTCATCTGAAAGGTACTTTAGTGCTCTTTCATTCCTGTTTGGAATCGTCGTATTCCGAGACCATTTGGGCATCCTTAAGTGGGATCGTAGTCGTCTGTCCTGAATTTTTTGTTCATCTCCTTATCCAATAGCCACCTTCCTAATTCCCTCTTTAAAGGTCAAATTTAGAATATTTTGATCTCATTGGATTGGTAACTTGACAAAATGGGAGCAGAATTGGCTAATTTCGAGACTGGTCGATATCCCAACTGCATGTTGGAACTCTTCGATCATCATTTTGCAATTTAGATTGTTGATCTTTCCAAATCGGTCGATCCAACGGAGATGCTCATAACTCCCTCATTTGATGCAGGATTGGGTCAATTTTTGGTCATCTGAAAGGTACTTTAGTGCTCTTTCATTCTGACTAGAATCGTCATATTCCATTTCATCCGTAAGGAGACTCGTCGGTCCCGATTTTTTCCTTCATCTCCTTGTCCAATAGCAACCTTTAAAACTCCCTCTTCAGTGGTCGAATTTAAAATATTTTTATTCCTTTGAATGGTAACTTGACAAGCTTCCATATTGGAACAAAATTGGCTAATTTTGAGACCGTTCGATTATCCCAAAAGCTCATTGGAACTCTTCGATCGTCATTTTGTAATTTGGATTGTTAATCTTTCCAAATCGCATGATCCAATAGTGACGCTCATAACTCCCTCATTTGATGTCAGATTGGGTCAATTTTTGGTCATTTGAAAGGTACTTTAGTGCTCTTTCATTCCTGACTGGAATCGTCATATTCCGAGACCATTTGTGCATCCGTAAGTGGGATCGCAGTCGTCAATCCTGAACTTTTCCTTCATCTCCATGTCCAATAATAACCTTCAAAACTCCGACTTCAGCAATCGATTTTGGAATATTTTGAGCTCATTGGAATAGTAACTTGACAAGCTTCCAAATGGACTAGAATTGGCTAATTTCGAGACCGTTCGATATCCCAAAAGCACGTTGGAACTCTTTAATCGTCATTTTGTAATTTGGATTGTTGGTCTTTCTAAATCGGTGGGTCCAGCGGAGATGCTCATAACTTCCTCATTTGATGTCGGATTGGGTCGATTTCTGGTCATCTAAAAGGTACTTTAGTGCTCTTTCATTCTGATTGAATCGTCATATTCGAGTCTCGTCGGTCTTGAATTCTTCCTTCATCCCTTGTCTTATAAAGAACCTTCAAATCTCCCTCTTCAATGGTCGAATTTAAAATATTTTGAGCTGCTTGGAATGTTAACTTAACAAGCTTCCATATTGGAACAAAATTGGCTAATTTTGAGACCGTTCGTTATCTGAAAAGCTCGTTGGAACTCTTCGATCGTCGTTTTGTAATTTGGATTATTAATCTTTCCAAATCGCATGATCCAATAGTGACGCTCATAACTCCCTCATTTGATGTCAGATTGGGTCAATTTTTGGTCATTTGAAAGGTACTTTAGTGCTCTTTCATTCCTGACTGGAATCGTCATATTCCGAGACCATTTGTGCATCCGTAAGTGGGATCACAGTCGTCAATCCTGAACTTTTCCTTCATCTCCATGTCCAATAATAACCTTCAAAACTCCGACTTCAGCAATCGATTTTGGAATATTTTGAGCTCATTGGAATAGTAACTTGACAAGCTTCCAAATGGACTAGAATTGGCTAATTTCGAGACCGTTCGATATCCCAAAAGCACGTTGGAACTCTTTAATCGTCATTTTGTAATTTGGATTGTTATCTTTCTAAATCGGTGGATCCAGATGAGATGCTCATAACTTCCTCATTTGATGTCGATTGGGTCGATTTTGGTCATCTAAAAGGTACTTTAGTGCTCTTTCATTCCCGACTGAATCGTCATATTTTGGGCATCCAGTAAGTCTCGTTTCGGTCTTGAATTCTTCCTTCATCCCCTTGTCTTACAAAGAACCTTCAAATCTCCCTCTTCAATGGTCGAATTTAAAATATTTTGAGCTCATTGGAATGTTAACTTAACAAGCTTCCAATATTGGAACAAAATTGTCTAATTTCGAGACCGTTCGTTATCTAAAAGCTCGTTGGAACTCTTCGATCGTCATTTTGTAATTTGAATTGTTAATCGTTCTAAATCAAATGATCCAATAGTGACGCTCATAACTCCCTCGTTTGATGTCAGATTGGGTCAATTTTTGGTAATTTGAAAGGTACTTTAGTTTCCTTTCATTCCTGACTAGAATCGTCATATTTCGAGACCATTTGTGCATCCGTAAGTGGGATCGTAGTCGTCAGTCCTGAACTTTTCCTTCATCTCCATGTCCAATAGTAACCTTTAAAACTCCCACTTCAGTGGTCGATTTTGGAATATTTTTATTTCATTGGAATGGTAACTTGACAAGCTTCCAAATGGGACTAGAATTGGCTAATTTCGATACCGTTCGATATCCCAAAACGACGTTGGAACTCTTTAATCGTCATTTTGCAATTTGGATTGTTAATCTTTTCAAATCACGTTATCCAACGGAGACGCTCATAAGTCCCTCGTTTGATATCGAATAGAGTCAATTTTTGGTCATCTAAAAGGTACTTTAATGCTCTTTCATTCCTGACTGGAATCGTCATATTTAAGATCATTTGGGCATCCTTAAGTGGGATCGTAGTCGTCTGTCCCGAATTTTTTGTTCATCTCCTTGTCCAATATCCACCTTCCTAATTCCCTCTTTAAAGGTCAAATTTAGAATATTTTGATCTCATTGGATTGGTAACTTGACAAAACAGGGTCAGAATTGGCTAATTTTGAGACCGTTCGATATCCCAAAAGCACGTTAGAACTCTTCGATCTTCATTTTGCAATTTGGATTGTTGATATTTCCAAATCGGTCAATCTAACGAAGATGATCATAACTCCCTCATTTGATGTCGGATTGGGTCAATTTTTGGTCATCTCAAAGGTAGTTTAGTGCATTTTCATCCTTGAATCGAATCGTCATATTCGAGACTCGTCGGTCCTGAATTTTTCCTTCATCTCCTTGTCCTATAGCAACCTTCAAATCTCCTCTTCAATGGTCGAATTTAAAATATTTTTAGTTCCTTTGAATGGTAACTTGACAAGCTTCCATATTTGAACAAAATTGGCTAATTTTGAGACCGTTTCGTTATCTGAAAAGCTCATTGGAACTCTTCGATCGTTGTTTTATAATTTGGATTGTTAATCTTTCCAAATCGCATGATCCAATAGTGACGCTCATAACTCCCTCATTTGATGTCGATTGGGTCAATTTTTGGTCATTTGAAAGGTACTTTAGTGCTCTTTCATTCCCGACTAATCGTCATATTCGAGACCATTTGTGCATCCGTAAGTGGGATCGCAGTCGTCAATCCCGAACTTTTCCTTCATCTCCATGTCCAATAATAACCTTCAAAACTCCCACTTCAAGATCGATTTTGGAATATTTTGAGCTCATTGGAATAGTAACTTGACAAGCTTCCAAATGGGACTAGAATTGGCTAATTTCGAGACAATTCGATATCCCAAATGCACGTTGGAACTCTTCGATCGTCATTTTGCAATTTGAATTGTTAATCTTTCCAAATCGCTCGATCTAACGGAGACGCTCATAACTTCCTCATTTGATGTCGGATTGGGTCGATTTTTGGTCATCTAAAAGGTGCTTTAGTGCTCTTTCATTCCTGATGGGAATTGTGATATTCCGAGTCTCGTCGGTCTTGAATTCTTCCTTCATCCCCTTGTCTTACAGCAACCTTCAAATCTCCCTCTTCAATGGTCGAATTTAAAATATTTTGAGCTGCTTGGAATGTTAACTTAACAAGCTTCCATATTGGAACAAAATTGTCTAATTTCAAGACCGTGCGTTATCTAAAAAGCTCGTTGGAACTCTTCGATCGTCATTTTGTAATTTGGATTGTTAATCGTTCTAAATCAAACGATCCAATAGTGACGCTCATAACTCCCTCGTTCGATGTCAGATTGGGTCGATTTTTGGTCATTTGAAAGGTACTTTAGTTCCCTTTCATTCCTGACTAGAATCGTCATATTTCGAGACCATTTGTGCATCCGTAAGTGGGATCGTAGTCGTCAGTCCTGAACTTTTCCTTCATCTCCATGTCCAATAGTAACCTTCAAAACTCCCACTTCAGTGGTCGATTTTGGAATATTTTTATCTCATTGGAATGGTAACTTGACAAGCTTCCAAATGGGACTAGAATTGGCTAATTTCGAGACCGTTCGATATCCCAAAACGACGTTGGAACTCTTTAATCGTCATTTTGCAATTTGGATTGTTAATCTTTCCAAATCACGTTATCCAACGGAGACGCTCATAACTCCCTCGTTTGATATCGAATAGGGTCAATTTTTGGTCATCTGAAAGGTACTTTAATGCTCTTTCATTCCTGTTTGGAATCGTCGTATTCCGAGACCATTTGGGCATCCTTAAGTGGGATCGTAGTCGTCTGTCCTGAATTTTTTGTTCATCTCCTTATCCAATAGCCACCTTCCTAATTCCCTCTTTAAAGGTCAAATTTAGAATATTTTGATCTCATTGGATTGGTAACTTGACAAAACGGGGTCAGAATTGGCTAATTTTGAGACCGTTCGATATCCCAAAAGCACGTTAGAACTCTTCGATCTTCATTTTGCAATTTGGATTGTTGATCTTTCCAAATCGGTCAATCTAGCGAAGATGATCATAACTCCCTCATTTGATGTCGGATTGGGTCAATTTTTGGTCATCTAAAAGGTACTTTAGTGCTCTTTCATTCCTGACTGGAATCGTCATATTCGGAGACTCGTCGGTCCTGAATTTTTCCTTCATCTCCTTGTCCTATAGCAACCTTCAAATCTCCCTCTTCAGTGGTCGAATTTAAAATATTTTTAGTTCCTTTGAATGGTAACTTGACAAGCTTCCATATTTGAACAAAATTGGCTAATTTTGAGACCGTTCGTTATCTGAAAAGCTCATTGGAACTCTTCGATCGTTGTTTTCTAATTTGGATTGTTAATCTTTCCAAATCGCACGATCCAATAGTGACGCTCATAACTCCCTCATTTGATGTCAGATTGGGTCAATTTTTGGTCATTTGAAAGGTACTTTAGTGCTCTTTCATTCCTGACTGGAATCGTCATATTCCGAGACCATTTGTGCATCCGTAAGTGGGATCGCAGTCGTCAATCCTGAACTTTTCCTTCATCTCCATGTCCAATAATAACCTTCAAAACTCCGACTTCAGCAGTCGATTTTGGAATATTTTGAGCTCATTGGAATAGTAACTTGACAAGCTTCCAAATGGGACTAGAATTGGCTAATTTCGAGACCGTTCGATATCCCAAAAGCACGTTGGAACTCTTCAATCATCATTTTGCAATTTGGATTGTTGATCTTTCTAAATCGGTCGATCCAGTGGAGATGCTCATAACTTCCTCGTTTGATGTCAGATTGGGTCATTTTTTGGTCATCTGAAAGGTACTTTAGTGCTCTTTTATTCTGACTGAATCGTCATATTCGAATCGTCATATTCGAGTCTCATTGATCGGTCTTGAATTCTTCCTTCATCCCCTTGTCTTATAGCAACCTTCAAATCTCCCTCTTCAATGGTCGAATTTAAAATATTTTGAACTCCTTGGAATGTTAACTTAACAAGCTTCCATATTGGAAGAAAATTGTCTAATTTCAAGACCGTGCGTTATCTAAAAGCTCGTTGGAACTCTTCGATCGTCATTTTGTAATTTGGATTGTTAATCGTTCTAAATCAAACGATCCAATAGTGACACTCATAACTCCCTCGTTCGATGTCGATTGGGTCGATTTTTGGTCATTTGAAAGGTACTTTAGTTCCCTTTCATTCCCGACTAGAATCGTCATATTTCGAGACCATTTGTGCATCCGTAAGTGGGATCGTAGTCGCTCCCGAACTTTTTTCCTTCATCTCCTTGTCCAATAGTAACCTTTTCAAAACTCCCACTTCAATGTCCAATTTAGAATATTTTTATCTCATTGGAATGGTAACTTGACAAGTTTCCAAATGGGACTAAATTAGCTAATTTTGAGACCGTTCGATATCCCAAAACACGTTGGAACTCTTTCGTCATTTTGCAATTTGATTGTTAATCTTTCCAAATCACGTTATCCAACGAGACGCTCATAACTCCCTCGTTTGATATCGAATAGGGTCGATTTTTGGTCATCTAAAGGTACTTTAATGCTCTTTCATTCTTGATTGAATCGTCAGATTCTAAGATCGTTTGGGCATCCTTAAGTGGGATCGTAGTCGTCTGTCCTGAATTTTTTGTTCATCTCCTTATCCAATAGCCACCTTCATTACTCCCACTTCAAAGGGTCGAATTTAGAATATTTTTATCTCATTGAATGGTAACTTGACAAGCTTCCAAATGAAATTGGCTAATTTTGAGACCGTTCGATATCCCAAAGCACGTTGGAACTCTTCGTTTTGTATTTTGCAATTTAGATTGTTGATCTTTCCAAATCGGTCAATCTAACGAAGATGATCATAACTCCCTCATTTGATGTCGGATTGGGTCAATTTTTGGCCCTCTGAAAGGTACTTTAGTGCTCTTTCATTCCTGAATAGAATATTCATATTCCGATACCATTTGGGCATCCGTAGGTGGGATCGCATTCGTCGGTCCTGAATTCTTCCTTCATCTCCTTGTCCCATGTCCAATAATAACCTTCAAAACTCCCACTTCAAAAGGTCGATTTTGGAATATTTTGAGCTCATTGGAATAGTAACTTGACAAGCTTCCAAATGGGACTAGAATTGGCTAATTTCGAGACCGTTCGATATCCCAAAAGCACGTTGGAACTCTTTAATCGTCATTTTGTAATTTGGATTGTTGGCCTTTCTAAATCGGTGGATCCAGCGGAGATGCTCATAACTTCCTCATTTGATGTCGGATTGGGTCGATTTCGGTCATCTAAAAGGTACTTTAGTGCTCTTTCATTCCTGACTGGAATCGTCATATTCCGAGTCTCATTAGTCTTGAATTCTTCCTTCATCACCTTGTCTTACAAAGAACCTTCAAATCTCCCTCTTCAATGGTCGAATTTAAAATATTTTGAACTCCTTGGAATGTTAACTTAACAAGCTTCCATATTGGAACAAAATTGTCTAATTTCAGACCGTGCTATCTAAAAAGCTCGTTGGAACTCTTCGATCGTCATTTTGTAATTTGGATTGTTAATCGTTCTAAATCAAACGATCCAATAGTGACGCTCATAACTCCCTCGTTTGATGTCAGATTGGGTCGATTTTTGGTCATTTGAAAGGTACTTTAGTTCCCTTCCATTCCTGACTAGAATCGTCATATTTCGAGACCATTTGTGCATCCGTAAGTGGGATCGTAGTCGTCAGTCCTGAACTTTTCCTTCATCTCAATGTCCAATAGTAACCTTCAAAACTCCCACTTCAGTGGTCGATTTTGGAATATTTTTATCTCATTGGAATGGTAACTTGACAAGCTTCCAAATGGGACTAGAATTGGCTAATTTCGATACCGTTCGATATCCCAAAACGACGTTGGAACTCTTTAATCGTCATTTTGCAATTTGGATTGTTAATCTTTCCAAATCACGCGATCCAACGGAGACGCTCATAAGTCCCTCGTTTGATATCGAATAGGGTCGATTTTTGGTCATCTGAAAGGTACTTTAATGCTCTTTCATTCCTGATGAATCGTCGTATTCTAAGACATTTGGGCACCTTAAAGTGGGATCGTAGTCGTTGGTCCCGAATTTTTCTTTCTTCTCCTTTTCCAATAGCAACCTTCATAACTCCCACTTCAGTGGTCGAATTTAGAATATTTTGAGCTCATTGGAATGGTAACTTGACAAAACGGGACTAGAATTGGCTAATTTTGAGACCGTTCGATATCCCAAAAGCACGTTGGAACTCTTCGATCGTCATTTTGCAATTTGGATTGTTGATCTTTCCAAATCGGTCGATCCAACGGAGATGCTCATAACTCCCTCGTTTGATGTCGGATTGGGTCAATTTTTGGTCATCTGAAAGGTACTTTAGTGCTCTTTCATTCCTGATTCAGAATCGTCATATTCGAGACTCGTCGGTCCTGAATTTTCCTTCATCTCCTTGTCCTATAGCAACCTTCAAATCTCCCTCTTCAGTGGTCGAATTTAAAATATTTTTAGTTCCTTTGAATGGTAACTTGACAAGCTTCCATATTTGAACAAAATTGGCTAATTTTGAGACCGTTCGTTATCTGAAAAGCTCATTGGAACTCTTCGATCGTTGTTTTCTAATTTGGATTGTTAATCTTTCCAAATCGCACGATCCAATAGTGACGCTCATAACTCCCTCATTTGATGTCAGATTGGGTCAATTTTTGGTCATTTGAAAGGTACTTTAGTGCTCTTTCATTCCTGACTAGAATCGTCATATTCCGAGACCATTTGTGCATTCGTAAGTGGGATCGCAGTCGTCAATCCTGAACTTTTCCTTCATCTCCATGTCCAATAATAACCTTCAAAACTCGACTTCAGCAGTCGATTTTGGAATACTTTGAGCTCATTGGAATAGTAACTTGACAAGCTTCCAAATGGGACTAGAATTGGCTACTTTAGAGACCGTTCGATATCCCAAAAGCACGTTGGAACTCTTTAATCGTCCTTTTGTAATTTGGATTGTTGGCCTTTCTAAATCGGTGGATCCAGCGGAGATGCTCATAACTTCCTCATTTGATGTCGGATTGGGTCGATTTCCGATCATCTAAAAGGTACTTTAGTGCTCTTTCATTCTTGACTGGAATCGTCATATTCCGAGTCTCGTCGGTCTTGAATTCTTCCTTCATCCCCTTGTCTTACAGCAACCTTCAAATCTCCCTCTTCAATGGTCAAATTTAAAATATTTTGAGCTGCTTGGAATGTTAACTTAACAAGCTTCCATATTGGAACAAAATTGTCTAATTTCGTGGCCGTATGCGTATCTAAAAGCTTGTTGGAACTCTTCGATCGTCATTTTGTAATTTGGATTGTTAATCGTTCTAAATCAAACGATCCAATAGTGACGCTCATAACTCCCTCGTTCGATGTCAGATTGGGTCGATTTTTGGTCATTTGAAAGGTACTTTAGTTCCCTTTCATTCCTGACTAGAATCGTCATATTTCGAGACCATTTGTGCATCCGTAAGTGGGATCGTAGTCGTCAGTCCTGAACTTTTCCTTCATCTCCATGTCCAATAGTAACCTTCAAAACTCCCACTTCAGTGGTCGATTTTGGAATATTTTTATCTCATTGGAATGGTAACTTGACAAGCTTCCAAATGGGACTAGAATTGGCTAATTTCGAGACCGTTCGATATCCCAAAACGACGTTGGAACTCTTTAATCGTCATTTTGCAATTTGGATTGTTAATCTTTTCCAAATCACGTTATCCAACGGAGACGCTCATAACTCCCTCGTTTGATATCGAATAGGGTCAATTTTTGGTCATCTGAAAGGTACTTTAATGCTCTTTCATTCCTGATCGAATCGTCGTATTCCGAGACCATTTGGGCATCCTTAAGTGGGATCGTAGTCGTCTGTCCCGAATTTTTTGTTCATCTCCTTATCCAATATCCACCTTCCTAATTCCCTCTTTAAAGGTCAAATTTAGAATATTTTGATCTCATTGGATTGGTAACTTGACAAGACGGGGTCGAATTGGCTAATTTTGAGACTGTTCGATATCCCAACTGCATGTTGGAACTCTTCGATCATCATTTTGCAATTTACATTGTTGATCTTTCCAAATCGGTCGATCCAACGGAGATGCTCATAACTCCCTCGTTTGATGCAGGATTGGGTCAATTTTTGGTCATCTGAAAGGTACTTTAGTGCTCTTTCATTCCTGTTTGGAATCGTCACATATTCGGAGACTCGTCGGTCCTGAATTTTCCTTCATCTCCTTGTCCTATAGAACCTTCAAATCTCCTCTTCAAGTGGTCGAATTTAAAATATTTTTAGTTCCTTTGAATGGTAACTTGACAAGCTTCCATATTTGAACAAAATTGGCTAATTTTGAGACCGTTCGTTATCTGAAAAGCTCATTGGAACTCTTCGATCGTTGTTTTGTAATTTGGATTGTTAATCTTTCCAAATCGCATGATCCAATAGTGACGCTCATAACTCCCTCATTTGATGTCGATTTATAATTTTTGGTCATTTGAAAGGTACTTTAGTCCTCTTTAATTCCTGACTGGAATAGTCGTATTCCGAGACCATTTGTGCATCTGTAAGTGGGATCACAGTCGTCAATCCTGAATTTTTCCTTCATCTCCTTGTCCAATAATAACCTTCAAAACTCGACTTCAGCAGTCGATTTTGGAATATTTTGAGCTCATTGGAATAGTAACTTGACAAGCTTCCAAATGGGACTAGAATTGGCTAATTTCGAGACCGTTCGATATCCCAAAAGCACGTTGGAACTCTTTAATCGTCATTTTGTAATTTGGATTGTTGGCCTTTCTAAATCGGTGGATCCAGCGGAGATGCTCATAACTTCCTCATTTGATGTCGGATTGGGTCGATTTCTGGTCATCTAAAAGGTACTTTAGTGCTCTTTCATTCCTGACTGGAATCGTCATATTCCGAGTCTCATCGGTCTTGAATTCTTCCTTCATCCCCTTGTCTTACAGCAACCTTCAAATCTCCCTCTTCAATGGTCGAATTTAAAATATTTTGAGCTGCTTGGAATGTTAACTTAACAAGCTTCCATATTGGAACAAAATTGTCTAATTTCGAGGCCGTGCGTTATCTAAAAAGCTCGTTGGAACTCTTCGATCGTCATTTTGTAATTTGGATTGTTAATCGTTCTAAATCAAACGATCCAATAGTGACGCTCATAACTCCCTCGTTTGATGTCAGATTGGGTCGATTTTTGGTCATTTGAAAGGTACTTTAGTTCCCTTTCATTCCTGACTAGAATCGTCATATTTCGAGACCATTTGTGCATCCGTAAGTGGGATCGTAGTCGTCAGTCCTGAACTTTTCCTTCATCTCCATGTCCAATAGTAACCTTCAAAACTCCCACTTCAGTGGTCGATTTTGGAATATTTTTATCTCATTGGAATGGTAACTTGACAAGCTTCCAAATGGGACTAGAATTGGCTAATTTCGAGACCGTTCGATATCCCAAAACGACGTTGGAACTCTTTAATCGTCATTTTGCAATTTGGATTGTTAATCTTTCCAAATCACGTTATCCAACGGAGACGCTCATAACTCCTCATTTGATGTCGAATAGGGTCGATTTTTGGTCATCTGAAAGGTACTTTAATGCTCTTTCATTCCTGATTGGAATCGTCATATTCCGAGACCCTTTAGGCATCCGTAAGTGAGATCGCAATTGTCAGTCCTAAATTTTTCCTTCTTATCCTTGTCTAATAGTAAACTTCATAACTCCCACTTCAGTGGTCGAATTTAGAATATTTTGAGATCATTGGAATGGTTATTTGACAAAACGGGGTCGAAATTGGAACTAATTTTTTTGAGACCGTTCGATATCCCAAAAGCACGTTAGAACTCTTCGATCTTCATTTTGCAATTTGGATTGCTGATCTTTCCAAATCGGTCCATCTAACGAAGATGCTCATAACTCCCTCATTTGATGTCGGATTGGGTCAATTTTTAGTAATCGAAAAGGTACTTTAGTGCTCTTTCATTCTTGACTCGAATCGTCATATTCGGAGACTCGTCGGTCCTGAATTTTTCCTTCATCTCCTTGTCCTATAGAACCTTCAAATCTCCCTCTTCAGTGGTCGAATTTAAAATATTTTTAGTTCCTTTGAATGGTAACTTGACAAGCTTCCATATTTGAACAAAATTGGCTAATTTTGAGACCGTTCGATATCCCAAAAGCTCATTGGAACTCTTCGATCGTCATTTTGCAATTTGGATTGTTAATCTTTCCAAATCGCACGATCCAATGGAGACGCTCATAACTCCCTCATTTGATGTCAGATTGGGTCAATTTTTGGTCATTTGAAAGGTACTTTAGTGCTCTTTCATTCCTTGACTGGAATCGTCATATTCCGAGACCATTTGTGCATCCGTAAGTGGGATCGCAGTCGTCAATCCTGAACTTTTCCTTCATCTCCATGTCCAATAATAACCTTCAAAACTCCGACTTCAGCAGTCGATTTTGGAATATTTTGAGCTCATTGGAATAGTAACTTGACAAGCTTCCAAATGGGACTAGAATTGGCTAATTTCGAGACCGTTCGATATCCCAAAAGCACGTTGGAACTCTTTAATCGTCATTTTGTAATTTGGATTGTTGATCTTTCTAAATCGGTGGACCCAGTGGAGATGCTCATAACTTCCTCATTTGATGTCGGATTGGGTCGATTTCTGGTCATCTAAAAGGTACTTTAGTGCTCTTTCATTCCTGACTGGAATCGTCATATTCCGAGTCTCGTCGGTCTTGAATTCTTCCTTCATCCCCTTGTCTTATAGCAACCTTCAAATCTCCCTCTTCAATGGTCGAATTTAAAATATTTTGAACTCCTTGGAATGTTAACTTAACAAGCTTCCATATTGGAAGAAAATTGTCTAATTTCAAGACCGTGCGTTATCTAAAAAGCTCGTTGGAACTCTTCGATCGTCATTTTGTAATTTGGATTGTTAATCGTTCTAAATCAAACGATCCAATAGTGACGCTCATAACTCCCTCGTTCGATGTCAGATTGGGTCGATTTTTGGTCATTTGAAAGGTACTTTAGTTCCCGTTCATTCCTGACTAGAATCGTCATATTTCGAGACCATTTGTGCATCCGTAAGTGGGATCGTAGTCGTCAGTCCTGAACTTTTCCTTCATCTCCATGTCCAATAGTAACCTTCAAAACTCCCACTTCAGTGGTCGATTTTGGAATATTTTTATCACATTGGAATGGTAACTTGACAAGCTTCTAAATGGGACTAGAATTGGCTAATTTCGATACCGTTCCATATCCCAAAACGACGTTGGAACTCTTTAATCGTCATTTTGCAATTTGGATTGTTAATCTTTCCAAATCACGTTATCCAACGGAGACGCTCATAAGTCCCTCGTTTGATATCAAATAGGTTCGATTTCTGGTCATCTAAAAGGTACTTTAGTGCTCTTTCATTCCTGACTGGAATCGTTATATTCCGAGTCTCGTCGGTCTTGAATTCTTCCTTCATCCCCTTGTCTTATAGCAACCTTCAAATCTCCCTCTTCAATGGTCGAATTTAAAATATTTTGAACTCCTTGGAATGTTAACTTAACAAGCTTCCATATTGGAAGAAAATTGCCTGATTTCAAGACGGTGCGTTATCTAAAAAGCTCGTTGGAACTCTTCGATCGTCATTTTGTAATTTGGATTGTTAATCGTTCTAAATCAAACGATCCAATAGTGACGCTCATAACTCCCTCGTCGATGTCAGATTGGGTCGATTTTTGGTCATTTGAAAGGTACTTTAGTTCCCTTTCATTCCTGACTAGAATCGTCATATTTCTAGACCATTTGTGCATCCGTAAGTGGGATCGTAGTCGTCAGTCCTGAACTTTTCCTTCATCTCCATGTCCAATAGTAACCTTCAAAACTCCCACTTCAGTGGTCGATTTTGGAAAATTTTTATCTCATTGGAATGGTAACTTGACAAGCTTCCTAATGGGACTAGAATTGGCTAATTTCGATACCGTTCCATATCCCAAAACGACGTTGGAACTCTTTAATCGTCATTTTGCAATTTGGATTGTTAATCTTTCCAAATCACATTATCCAACGGAGACGCTCAGAAGTCCCTCGTTTGATATCGAATAGGGTCGATTTTTGTTCATCTGAAAGGTACTTTAATGCTCTTTCATTCCTGACTGGAATCGTCGTATTCTAAGATCATTTGGGCACCCTTAAGTGGGATCGTAGTTGTCGGTCCTGAATTTTTATTTCTCCTTTTCCAATAGCAACTTACATAACTCCCACCTCAGTGGTCGAATTTAGAATATTTTGAGCTATTTGGAATGGTAACTTGACAAAACGGGGCCAGAATTGGCTAATTTTGAGACCGTTCGATATCCCAAAAGCACGTTGGAACTCTTCGATCTTCATTTTGAAATTTAGATTGTTGATCTTTCCAAATCGGTCAATCTAGCGAAGATGATCATAACTCCCTCATTTGATGTCGGATTGGGTCAATTTTTGGTCATCTAAAAGGTACTTTAGTTCTCTTTCATTCTTGACTGGAATCGTCATATTCGGAGACTCGTCGGTCCTGAATTTTTCCTTCATCTCCTTGTCCTATAGCAACCTTCAAATCTCCCTCTTCAGTGGTCGAATTTAAAATATTTTTAGTTCCTTTGAATGGTAACTTGACAAGCTTCCATATTTGAACAAAATTGGCTAATTTTGAGACCGTTCGTTATCTGAAAAGCTCATTGGAACTCTTCGATCGTTGTTTTGTAATTTGGATTGTTAATCTTTCCAAATCGCACGATCCAATAGTGACGCTCATAACTCCCTCATTTGATGTCAGATTGGGTCAATTTTTGGTCATTTGAAAGGTACTTTAGTGCTCTTTCATTCCTGACTAGAATCGTCATATTCCGAGATCATTTGTGCATTCGTAAGTGGGATCGCAGTCGTCAATCCTGAACTTTTCCTTCATCTCCATGTCCAATAATAACCTTCAAAACTCTGACTTCAGCAGTCGATTTTGGAATATTTTGAGCTCATTGGAATAGTAACTTGACAAGCGTCCAAATGGGACTAGAATTGGCTACTTTAGAGACCGTTCGATATCCCAAAAGCACGTTGGAACTCTTTAATCGTCCTTTTGTTATTTGGATTGTTGGCCTTTCTAAATCGGTGGATCCAGCGGAGATGCTCATAACTTCCTCATTTGATGTCAGAATGGGTCGATTTTCGGTCATCTAAAAGGTACTTTAGTGCTCTTTCATTCCTGACTGGAATCGTCATATTCCGAGTCTCGTCGGTCTTGAATTCTTCCTTCATCCCCTTGTCTTACAGCAACCTTCAAATCTCCCTCTTCAATGATCGAATTTAAAATATTTTAAGCTGCTTGGAATGTTAACTTAACAAGCTTCCATATTGGAGCAAAATTGTCTAATTTCGAGGCCGTGCGTTATCTAAAAAGCTCGTTGGAACTCTTCGATCGTCATTTTGTAATTTGGATTGTTAATCGTTCTAAATCAAACGATCCAATAGTGACGCTCATAGCTCCCTCGTTCGATGTCGGATTGGGTCGATTTTTGGTCATCTGAAAGGTACTTTAATGCTCTTTCATTCCTGACTGGAATCGTCGTATTCTAAGATCATTTGGGCATCCTTAAGTGGGATCGTAGTCGTCGGTCCTGAATTTTTCTTTCTTCTCCTTGTCCAATAGCAACCTTCATAACTCCCACTTCAGTGGTCAAATTTAGAATATTTTGAGCTCATTGGAATGGTAACTTGACAAAACGGGGTCAGAATTGGCTAATTTTGAGACCGTTCGATATCCCAAAAGCACGTTAGAACTCTTCGATCTTCATTTTGCAATTTGGATTGTTGATCTTTCCAAATCGGTCAATCTAGCGAAGATGATCATAACTCCCTCATTTGATGTCGGATTGGGTCAATTTTTGGTCATCTAAAAGGTACTTTAGTTCTCTTTCATTCTTGACTGGAATCGTCATATTCGGAGACTCGTCGGTCCTGAATTTTTCCTTCATCTCCTTGTCCTATAGCACCCTTCAAATCTCCCTCTTCAGTGGTCGAATTTAAAATATTTTTAGTTCCTTTGAATGGTAACTTGACAAGCTTCCATATTTGAACAAAATTGGCTAATTTTGAGACCGTTCGTTATCTGAAAAGCTCATTGGAACTCTTCAATCGTTGTTTTCTAATTTGGATTGTTAATCTTTCCAAATCGCACGATCCAATAGTGACGCTCATAACTCCCTTATTTGATGTCAGATTGGGTCAATTTTTGGTCATTTGAAAGGTACTTTAGTGCTCTTTCATTCCAGACTAGAATCGTCATATTCCGAGACCATTTGTGCATTCGTAAGTGGGATCGCAGTCGTCAATCCTGAACTTTTCCTTCATCTCCATGTCCAATAATAACCTTCAAAACTCTGACTTCAGCAGTCAATTTTGGAATATTTTGAGCTCATTGGAATAGTAATTTGACAAGCTTCCAAATGGGACTAGAATTGGCTAATTTCGGGACCGTTCGATATCCCAAAAGCACGTTGGAACTCTTTAATCGTCATTTTGTAATTTGGATTATTGAACTTTCTAAATCGGTGGACCCAGTGGAGATGCTCATAACTTCCTCATTTGATGTCGGATTGGGTCAATTTCTGGTCATCTAAAAGGTACTTTAGTGCTCTTTCATTCCTGACTGGAATCGTCATATTCCGAGTCTCGTCAGTCTTGAATTCTTCCTTCATCCCCTTGTCTTATAGCAACCTTCAAATCTCCCTCTTCAATGGTCGAATTTAAAATATTTTGAACTCCTTGGAATGTTAACTTAACAAGCTTCCATATTGGAAGAAAATTGTCTAATTTCAAGACCGTGCGTTATCTAAAAAGCTCGTTGGAACTCTTCGATCGTCATTTTGTAATTTGGATTGTTAATCGTTCTAAATCAAACGATCCAATAGTGACACTCATAACTCGCTCGTTCGATGTCAGATTGGGTCAATTTTTAGTCATTTGAAAGGTACTTTAGTTCCCTTTCATTCCTGACTAGAATCGTCATATTTCGAGACCATTTGTGCATCCGTAAGTGGGATCGTAGTCGTCAGTCCTGAACTTTTCCTTCATCTCCATGTCCAATAGTAACCTTCAAAACTCCCACTTCAGTGGTCGATTTTGGAATATTTTTATCTCATTGGAATGGTAACTTGACAAGCTTCCAAATGGGACTTGAATTGGCTAATTTCGATACCGTTCGATATCCCAAAACGACGTTGGAACTCTTTAATCGTCATTTTGCAATTTGGATTGTTAATCTTTTCAAATCACGTTATGCAATGGAGACGCTCATAACTCCCTCGTTTGATATCGAATAGGGTGAATTTTTGGTCATCTGAAAGGTACTTTAATGCTCTTTCATT